>JARHVA010002806.1:10000-405000 GCA_037957365.1 Torreya grandis | reverse complement strand
ACATAGACTAGTGAAATAGAGGTGATTGGTGAATTCCTATTTAATTCATAAACCTACAAATAAATTTTTGCAATCTTGTGTTATGTAGAAGTATACATAGTTTGATGAGGACCTGGTTTGAATGATGAATGGAGGTGTAAAATGGTGATACATGCCTAAATATCCTTCATAGTTGTTTGAGTTCACTGTGAGTGATATGAATATGGTACCACAACTAGCCACTCTCATCATTGTGGTTGGTTGAATCTATTTACTCTCCAATATTCCAATGAAGAAACATGACCATAATGCATATACATTACATTTATGTTCTATCCAGACATGGAGATAAATGCATATTTGTAGATTGTTGAAAGCACAAAGGGGTTTTTTGAGTCCATTAAAATCCTTAACTAAAATGGAATAAAGTTTTGATTGAGTTGAAATAGATGAGATAAAAAAATAATAGTGGTGGTGTAGCTCTTGGATTGAGTTAAAGAAAATAAAATAACATAACTTGATATGGCAACAACGTTAATGTAGTTAGATGAAAAGGCTGCTTCAGGAGGTTTGAACCTTAGATGTGAGGATAACATGATTTCTTGAAGATATATTTTTAAATTTTGAAGGCCTCAAGTGTTGATATAAATCTACCAGTCATGAGTTATGCATTATATTTTTTATTATATCTAAACTTTCAACATCTGGTCTGAGTAATAATAAGCAAGCACATGATGAAGAGGGTGAATACCAAAATTTTTCATATTTAATAAAATAGAGTAGGTACCATTTGGAAAGTTGATATTATGTGCATAATGATATTTTATATACCAGATGATACATACAATACAGTTGTATTAGGTACAATCTCTAATATCACATCTTATCTTAGGCTATGGGCTCTTAGTCTGGTAGCCTGGAGAATTATCAATCGTGTTCTATGAAAAAGTTCTTATTATTGTTAAGGATACACAACATCTTCATTTTATTTATAGGCTTTACTGATTTTGCCTTTGTAACCATTACGTATTGCTCATAATGGAAACTCTTAGTATGTTTCTTCCTACACTATGCCTTCACTAGATCGAGTTCAAAAATAAATTCTTTGAGGGAGATGGTTAAAAATTTGAGTCCTTCTCATTTAAATTACTTGGTGACAAAGAGGGTTAATAAATTAGTTTGTTATCCTTGTACTCTTCTTTGATATTCACTTGGTTAACGTAATTTATTATCAATGAAGACAAATTATCAGTTGAGCTTATGTATGGGCTAGATATCATGTGTTTAATGAATAATGTGGATGTTTGTTATCAGAGCCCAAAAAGGATAGGATTATTGTGTTACTAATACATAATTGACATTTTTTCAAATTTATTATAGTATTGATATTTTTTGCAAGTGGTTGAAGTGTGACGAATTTTTGACAAACACAAACATAGCAGTAGATCTGAAGTGCAAGTAGTAAGCTTGTAAAATGGAAATGGAGAAAGAAATAATCAATCTCAAATTAGACTTTAAAAGGTTGGAGTTTGAGATTTTTATGATTCAGTGGTCAGAGGAAGGATTCCAAACATGTAGATGACATTTGAAGAGAACAATTAAGTGGCCTATAAAGTCACTTGTTAGGAAAATAATGCAAGAGATAATTTCCATGAGGAAACCAATCCATAGAGGCTTGAAGAGTGGAGAGTTTCCAAGTAAGTAATATAATATGGATACAAAGGAGGTTATCATTGAATAGAATAAAAAATAGGGAAAAGTGAAAAGATAAGCACTTGAGAAAAGTAAGAGGAGAGTCTTAGCAAAGGAGGCACTCAAAGGGAAATTTTGGTCTCCGGTCTGGTTATTTAATATTATGTTTAATTTTATATATGAAAGAAAGGAGAACCTCAAGAATAAGGTCAAAGATAAGGTCTTATAGTTTACAAATAATGAGGCAATCAAAACACCCATGAAGTCAAATGACTTTGACAGTGAAATTGGCAAAGAAATAGAGCAAGTTGTAGAAGATCCTACGAAGGAAATTGAATTTCTTTAGCATGCTAATAAAGGAAAAGGTGTAGAGTTTCATGATTCTCTAGACAACATCCAAATATAAGAAATAAAGGAAGCATACAAAGAAGCATAGTTAAAAAGGATGATTACAAGGAAAGAAAATATGAAAGAGAATGTGATAATACAGCAAGCCATGGAACAAGTAATTAAAATGTTGAATTTTGATTTCAACCTTATATCTAAAAATAATATTGTTGATGTGAAGATGAATAAAAATTAAGGCAATGTTAAATCCCCATAACTTGAAATAAATCATGGGTATGTATTTCCAAAGTGTGTGAAGAAACCAATTGTTGAAATGACGAATGTAGGTTTCAATCAAAAAGTTATTAAAGCTAGGAATTCAAATGGGAGACTAATAAGAACAGAGAGGAAAAAGTAGATTTTAAAATGAAGTATAGACTAATTTAGGATAAAAAGAGGTCTTCACCTACCAAAAGAAATGAGGAAGAGACTAGGAGGATAGAGGTAAGCCCAAAGAGACTTTGGAAAAATAAGAATATCGGTGAAGTAAAAGGTAAAGAAATTGATTTGAATGATAATGCATTAAATAATTCAATTGAAAATACTGATGAATCAGGTAATGAAATTATTATAAGAAATAACCTACAGAAAGGAGAAGGGTCAAATTTGACACCCAAAGAGAAGTAATTTCTAGAATAGATGTTGAAATAACATGAACATAAAATTACTAATTTTATGTCTTAGGTAAAGACTAATGATTCAGGTAATGGACATGAAATCCATTTGGAGAATGATGTTTTTGATAAGAGAGAGTGGAAATTAGGTTCCACGAAATAGAAAATGTAGATGAGAGGTAAGATAGAAAAATATATAGGATTTAAGTTTGATGGTCCTAAATTTGATGAAGAAAGTGGAGAGATAGATAAGCTCTCATTAAAAGAATAAATGAGAATGTTGGAATAATTATTTAACCATCCTAAAAAGTTAATTATAGAAAAAGAAGTGGATGACGATTTAGATAAATTTGATAAGCTCATTGGAGAGCTTGAAACTAAAAAAATCATGAGACAAAAGGAAGTTCAGGATACACAAGCCAATGATGGAAATATCTAAGAATGGGGATGGAAGAAAAACACATTGGAAGATTTTATATCTAATATGTTTATTGATTTTGAAGGTATAATAGGACAAGAGTTCACAGGAGGAATCATGAACATTTACAAGAAGTAGGAGTCCTTATGCCAAGGAAAAGAAGATAAAACAATTTTTGTACAAGAAAATAAAGCATTTTTTTATGCAAGGCTGATTAAGAAAGAATATAAAGAATGTTTCCAAGAATAATATCTTCCAAGAGATTTGTATTACAGAAAGCATGTAAAGTAAATTCATGCTAGGCAGGTTGGTGTAATTCATGTAATTGAAGAGGAGTAGGAAGATATCGAAGAGATAGCTTTAGATGGAAGTGAACTAAAAAGTTGGATACTTGTAGCTAACAAGGAAATGAGAAGAAAAAGGTATATAAATAAAGAGAGAAATAGAATGATAAACATAGAGAAGCATAAAGCTACTAAAGATTTTGAAGAATAAATTTCATTAAATGATTGGAAGAAAAAGAAAAAGTTTAATTTTAGGTGTGGATCAAAAGAACAAGTTCATTTGTATGAAACATTGAGGGTAGAAGACAAAGTAAAATAATATGGTGATAACAAGGACAAATCAATAGATTCATGAGCAGGAGCTCATGAAATATTTTGAGCCCAGGATTCTGATGCAGGAGCATCAAGGAAATAACATATATAATTTGTAAATTTGTATATGAGGATTAGTTTTAGTCAAGTCCTATTTTGGTGTTCAAGTAAATAGAAGGCCAAAATATATTGTAAAATGACTATTTACTTATGTAATCATGGTAAAAAAGTTATCATGTCTCTAAAAGGTTGAGATATATGTTTAAAAAGACAAATTAAGTGCATTTTATATTAAGGACATGTTGTTGAGAAAGATTTGGTCTTATTCTTATATAATAGACCTATTATTATGAAGAGATGATTTTGGAGTAGAGTCAATAAAGGATGATGTACGTAGAGGAAAGAATATAGGAGAGGAGGAGAATGAATAATAGTCTTTAGGCCTGTATATGGTGATAATCAAAATAATTGTAATGAAAAAGACTTTCATGATAGTTTACTATTAAGATCATATAGAAATGTGAACTATTTTAATACTTCTCATATGAGTCAAGGGAATTCTTGGTTGTAATCCTTGGATCTTAGTTTAATAATATCAATATAATGAATTTGATGTCTCTAAAGGAGTAAATGTACCTATTTGATATAAAATTACAAAACACTATCAAAATATTTGATTCTTATCTTCAGTCAGGTTGAAGAGTTCATTAGTGAATCATGCACATGCAAATGTGTAGTTGAAATTGGTATGTTCTGTTACCTTATGTATTGAAATTAGAAGAGTGGTTTGAATGTTGAGTGGTAAAACATGAACAATGGTAGTGAAATGATATTCTAATGCATGTAGATGGAGATTTAATCCACACTTTTAGAGAGAAAGTAATAAATGGATCTTTTGTTTAATTTATTGTATATTGCATGCCATATAAGTTTAAATAAACTTGTATGCCAATACATAGTCATCAGTGTCTACATAGACCAGTTTAGTAGAGGTGATTGATGAATTATTTTTTAATTCATATACATCTAAATAATTTTTTTCAATCTCATGTTATGTAGAATTATACATAGTTTGATGAGGACTTGGTTTGAATGATGAATGGAGGTGTAAAATGGTGATACAAGCCCAGATATCCTTCATAATTATTTGAGTTCACTATGAGTGATATGAATATGGTAACATAACTAGCCACCCTCATCATTTTGGTTGGTTGAATCTATTTTCTCTCAAATATTCCCATGAAGAAACACAACCACAATACATATACATTACATTTATGTATTGTCCAGACATGGAGATAAATGCATATTTATTGACTGTTGAAAGTGCATAGGGGGTTTTTGAGTCTATTGAAATCCTTGACTCAAATGGAATGTGGTTTCAATTGAGTTTAAATAGTTGAGATAAAAAAGAATAGTGGCAGTGTAGCTCCTAGGTTGATTTAAAGAAAAGAAAAGAATAGAACTTGATATGGAAATAATGTTAATGCAGTTAGACAAAAAGGATGATTCAGGAGGTTTAAACCCTAGACATGAGGATAGTAGGATTTTTTGAAGATAAATAATTAAGAATTTTGAAGGCCTAAGGCATCTAAGTGTTGAGGTAAATATGTTGATCATGAGTTTTGCATTATCTTTTTTTTGCTATATCTAAACTTTCAACATTTGGTGTGAGTAATAATAAGCAAGCATATGGTGAAGAGGGTGAATACTAGAATTATTTGTATTTAATCAAATGGAATATAGACCATTTTATAAGTTGATCTTATGTGTAGAATGAGATTTTGTATACCAAATGATATATACAATAGAGTTGTATTGGGTGTTATCTCTAATACCACATATTATCGTAGGCTATGGGCTCTTAGTCTGGTAGCATGGAGAATTGAGAATTATCAACCATGTTATATGGAAAAGTGCTTATTCTTGTTGGGTATATAATAATATCTTAATTCTCTTTATTAGATTTACTAAGTTTGCCTTTGCAACCATTGATGTATTGCTTGTAATGCAAATTCTTAGTGCATTTATTCTTGCACTACACCTTCATTGGATTGAGTTTAAAAATAAATTCTTTGAGGGAGATGGTTATAAATTTTAGTCCTTCTCATTTGCATTACTTGGTGACCAAGAGGGTTAATAAATTAGTTTGTTATCCTTGTACTCTTCTTTGATAGGCACTTGGTTAGTTAAAATTATTATCAATGAAGATAAATTATCAGTTGATCCTATTTATAGGCTATATATAATGTGTTAAATGAATAATATGGATTCTTTTTTATTAGGTACTCAAAACATATTATAATCACTTGGCCCAACTCTTCATGGTATGAAAGAAATGAGCATCTAAAGAAGGGCTAAAAATTGGGTATCTTAGGCTTGAAAAGCTTAAATTTCTCAAAAGGACTAATTTGAACTTTATAATGATATTATTTTATTTAAAAAATCTTAATGACACTTGAAACATCTCACAACACCTTTTCAAATGATCAAAACTCAACTTTGCCTTATATACCTTTGAGACTACCTATGGGGTTTTGAGCTTGACTATGGGGTTTGCATGAAGTTTGGAGTGTGAACACCCTTAAATTTTTTTTAAATGGATTAAAACCATATTTACATGGTTTTTAAATACTTACCTAATATCAAAAACCTCAAACACACCTTAAAACTCCAAAAAGTGTGCATGCATGAATAATGACCATTATGAGACATAGGGGGACTATGTACAAACAATGGTCACTTACACTAATAAAATTAACTTATAAATATTATGGATATTTAAATTAGGTCATTAGGACCAATTTTACCAATTTTAAAGTCTTTTGTATGTGTACTTTATTTTATAGACCCTTTTTACCATAATTTACCTTAAGCTACCTACATGATTCCTTCATGTCAAAACTTGTATTTATTTAAAATTTTGCATGAAACCCATTAACATGATAAATTACATAGGAAAATATAGGTTTAAAAAATCATATTATATGTTTTTAATACCTATCTAAGTCCTAAACTCTTTTTTGGCACCTAGGATTGAAAAAACTTCATTTGGTCTCCAATGGCTACCTTCTTGACTACCTATGGAATGTGTAAGAACAATGGATAATTTAAATATTTATGTGAAATTTATGATGGAATAATATTATTTTTTGTGTTATTTATACCATTAATACAAAATTTCATGATTTGACTCAACTTGTAGATGCCCCAAAATGGCCAATCCCTCCAAGGCATGCTCTAATGTTGATTATGATTTGACATAAGGTTGATTGTACTAAAATAATGAATAGTTAACATTGTAAAAAAATAAAAAATATTTTTAATTGGTATATAATTTCATAAATATCCTCTCCACCAACTTTCATGATTAGATCCTGCATACTTTGGCCTATAGACCCATTTTGGCAAAAGCTAGTGACACATGTCTACTTGGTCAAATTTCACAAATGATTGTTCCTCCTCTTTTTCCTTGGATTGATATATAAACAAGGGTAATTAAATTTTAATATGTCATTAAACCTCTCATTTCATTATTCCATCCTTCATGGCTTGCATTTAACCTCATAAAACTCATGTATGACTTAAGCTCCTCGAGGAAAATCCATGAATGCATGTGTGCTCAGTGATGTAGGTGATAGCTATGAGGTGAATGATTTTAGATTAAATTATTTTAATCCCTATATCATAAATATATAACCAAATCCATCTCCACATGTTCTCATGAAATATTCATATAATGAGACTCCACCATAGAGCACTTTGCTTGACTTACCTTTTGCCCTATAGGGTTTTGTTGTCTTATTGACCTTGGTTGTGCCCTTCTAGTAATTTAGTCTCCATAATGACATTTATATCATATATATAATCATTTTTTTCATAAATATTATCCTCTTGATCATAACTTCCTTAGAGATCACTAAGTTTGTCCTCTTTACTAATGTCTTGAACATGGATGTTAGTCTTAATAGCCCTTTGGCTTTCAATTACTGTAGGCAAGTACTTGGAAACCCTACCCTTGTGGATTTGGTGAACACAAATTTATTTGGTCTTAGTGAATCACATTTTAAAGTATTAACTCCCTTCAAATATTCCTCTTTTCTCTCAACTTCATGTTGGTTCAAGGAGAATCTTATGCTCTCCTTTGGCTATAGGTGTCCTTTTGAGGGCTATAGGTGTCTTTTAGGGGAGATTTATGGCCAAATTTATTTTTTTCACTTTGAATGGATCTTTTTACAAATCATATAAAAAAAATACCTTACATATTGTGTTCCATGACTTTGTAACCCTTCTTAAAGATAAAATCCTTCTTAGAGTGCACTTGACTACTCTTTGGTTGCTTGAGGTGATTGTATAGATAATGGTCATGCTTGAGGGTGTTTGGAAAGACTTGAAAACACAAATTTTTTCTTTGGTTCATTATTTATCATTAATATCCCCTTAATAACCTCATTAAACTCCTAAAATGGTCCACACCCCTTTAAAACACCTCAAGCCTTGCTCTCCTTCTTGATTTCAGGTTATGTTGAAACTTGCTATAGGTCTCCATGGGATGGAAATCCAATCCCCTTATTATATTTAAATAAAATTAGTGAATATCTCACTATTTATTTAGGCTATTTAATTCCTATCAAAACTTCTATGCCCTCATTATAAAGACAAAACTCTCATATCCATAGACTTGACTAAGCTATGACTATGTTTGCTTTTAAGTGTTTGTAGGTCTTCTTGAGATTGAATGTATATGTTTGATTTTGAACTCAAAAACTCTAAGGCCACTATAATATCCTCATTCATGCTTAACATGTCTCAATTATCAAACATTCAACCTACAAATGTTTCCCACAAACTTAGTTTCCTAGCTTGGTTCTTGGCCACTATCACATACTTCCCTTGTAGCCAATTTTTGGGCCTTTTCACTTTGTATGGTCAAGTAAAGAATTTAAATAAGAAAACAAAACATTTTAAAGATACACTCTATCCATTTCATTCTCATATAAATTTTCCTTCCATAACTCACCTCCAAGATAATTTTATAACCCTCTTTTGGTCTTCATTAGGCCTAATTAATTCTTGGGCTAACATAGTCCTTTGGAAACCATACAAACAAGACCGTATAGGTATAAAACCACATGAATCACCTAGGGAACCTTTAAATCCATTATATTAAAAATTTTGTCAAATTTTGAGGGTTAAAACTCTCTATACAACTAAAACCCCAATTTAGGGATTTTTAACCCCTATGTAGACTTGAGAGTATAGAAAATGGATTCTAAGTGTATCAATGAGTTTAATTGGATTTTGAAAGGTTCCAAAGTTATATCTTGACCTACCATAATTACTCAAATCATTTATTTCACACTTTCTTCTCTCTTCTTCACTTTTCTAAGTTGATTTCACTTAGACTATGTAGGAAAGTCACCATCTATAAGCCTTTTTGCATCCTTGATCATTTGAAGCACCTTGTTTGGTTTTAGTCACCTATTCATGGTTCATCATGTTATAACATGTATATCATACTCTCCATACCTCCATGAAATATTATAATAGTCTTGATCCCAACTTCTTATCCCCTTCCTTCAAAGTCTATAGATTTGTATACTAAGGGAGTATCCTCTGTCTAAAATAAAATATAGGGTAATTACCCTATATTATCACAAAAAATTAACATGTTTTGGGATTATCCATGTGGTGGATAGGATCTACTCAAGTTTCCAAGATCTGATCCTACCATTTGACCCTCAAAACACCATCAAACCCACAAGGTAGACTGTCAAGTGACTAACTATGTATAGGGTCTTGATGTGGATTGTGGATTGTATTATTGGAAACTCTTCCAAAAAAAATTCCTCTCTTTTCATTCCATCATGTTGTTCCTTTGAAACATCCTTTTGAGCATAATACAATCTTATAAACCATTGTATTCTCTTCCATCCTTTATACCTACAACGTGACTATGTTCTTTAGTTTCCTATAGGTTACTTTTGTGGTTTATGAACAAAATATTTTGGTCCTCCATTTGAAATATCCATTAAATCAAAATAATCATGAATATATTCATGAAATAACCTCTCAAGTATGAACCTCTATAAGAACTCTGACTTCTATCCTTCACCATGTTTAGAATATGATTATGCTTGGTTACTGTAGGTCTACTTAAAGTTTTTTATAGGTCTCCATGGAATATAAACCAATTACATTATTAGTTTTCCATGAATATCTCACTTCTTGATACATCCATCTCACTCTATTTACCATTAGACACTTTTCTAGGCCTCCCATGGTCTCCATTAGGCCTATTTAAGCCTAAACATAGTATAGTCACTATTAATCCATACTAAAAAGGTCATATTGGTTTGAATACTCCTTAATCCATTCAAGCACCTTTAATTACTCATGACTATAAAATTTCATCAAGATCGGATGGTTGGAACTCATTATATATCTTAATCCCAATTTTAGGGCTTGTTAACACCTATCATAACCTTAGAGCACTAAAAAATGATCTTTCAACAAGTTAAAGACTTTAAACATATTTTAAAAGGTTATAAAGCTCTATATTTTTCTATCACAACTCCTCACAAACTCATAAACAATTTATCAATTCAATGTATATGTTTGCTAACTCAATCTTTGATGTACTGCTTAGGACTACAGGTTGACTAACTATATTTCCTTATTTTACCCATCCTATAAGTGCATGTTTCACGGTTTAATCCTTAAATATAATGTATAGATAATTTATTAGGTCCCCCAAGATCATTTTTTATTCATTTGGATCTATCTACATCATTCCCATGTTGTATCAATACCCCTAACACCAAATTCTTGCTCACTGCCAACTACAATCAACTACAGTTGACTGTGTTGGAGTAAAATAGGGGTTTTATATGTGGGTATCCACCTTGAAGTCAGTTCCACTTAGTATTGGATCCCCATATATGTATTTTAATCATATTTAATTATAAAATGTTGGTGTTTCCATGTCTAGACTCACCTCATGGATGATATATAAGTTTACAGTCAGTTGTAGGTGAATTGTTTCAGGACAAAGGACACTTATAGGTGTAGATGAGGTCCACTACCCTGATATTTAGTGATTTTTATGATATTAAAAACACTAGTTCACTCTCTCAACTCAATAAGTCCTTATGATATGAATACATACTTGCATGTAATAACTTTAGATTGTGAAAGTTGCTTGGAAGTTCAAACCTATAGACATCACTAAAAGAACTAGTAAAAAAATATGGAACTTTTGAGCCTTATAACATGGAAACCATTTGACAAAAATAATAAATTCCTTTTGAAATTTTTTCCCCTAGGATAAGGATATAATATGAAAACATTTTTATGCATCAAATATCCTTGAAATATTGTCATATGATATCAACAAAAGTGCCTGGTGCTCTATTTTGATGTTTTGGAGATTTTATACATGAGCACAGTCACCAAATTTGAACATGGTTTCTTCTAAATTTATTTCATATCCAATGATTCAAACAATTTTTTCATGCTATTATTCAAATCCACAATCCTCAGAAAGGATTCCAAACATGTCAAATCTCTTATACAATTCCTTTATGCCTCTATATAAGCCTGTAGATGCACACAAAGTAGTTCATAAGGTAGTAGAGTTGGAATGTGGGTTGTGCACATATTATGACATATAATAGATTATAAATTCCTATAAATATTATTAAAACCTAAATAATACATCAAAACATGATTGAACATCCCTATACAACACTTCAACTCTCTGTGCATGGTCTATTGTAGATGAACATCTTAGGTATGCAGGTAATGGGGTTGAAACAACCAATTTGCATGGTATATGAACTTAAAATTAACTCCAAACTTTTACAAGGGTCCTTAAATTGATTATATCTTACTTGAAAAGGTTGAAATTAGTCTTAACACCTCTGATTTCAACATTTTTAATCTCTTGTAGGTGTTGATGGAAGTTACAAATATGACATTGAAATTGAAATGGTCAATGTGCATGGTGTATGAGAATTAAAAAAGTTTAATACTATCTAAACCTATTCAGATGGATTCTATAACATTGCAAGAATTGAAATAATATTAATTGTCCTTGTTTCCAATGTGACATTCTCTCTATAACACCTGTAGGTGCACATTCATGGCTTACTGTGCATATGATTAGCATTGAATGTCATGGTCATTATTGTGTCATTTTGAGGAGGATTAGTTGATTGATACTATTATAATGATATATCCAAAACCTATTAAACTCTTTATCATACCTCCATGAACATTTTAAAAACCTTCATATACCATGACTATAGTGAGGACCTTATAGGGAGTTGACTGTGAGTTTGATATGATCATGTGTTTGATTAATGCATGATGTTTTAAGACCAAACATGGAAGGAAGGTGTTTGTTATGAAATGAAAAAATGAAGAACAACATATCTCATCCACATGAAACCCTTGTAGATAACCAAACCTTCTACAAGTAGTGAAACTAACTACAACCTCACATGGTGATACCTTCTTGAAATTTTAGTTGTTTACTTTGCTTAGGAGTTCCTATTGAATTTAACTCAACCTTCAAATTTACTCTATAATTACTTGAATAATTCTTGGTTTCTCCTCAGTCTATTAGGGTTGTAGTTAACTTATAACATCAAATGCAATAATGATTAAGTTTAGATCACAAGAAGGTCACCAATTATGAATTACATCATTGTCTTATAGGTGAAAACCAATTCATTTATTAGTTTTATATATGGTTTCACTTATTAATAAAATATAATTAAGCCAAAACCCCCACAAGGAGTACCTCTTTTCCTTGATCTGCAAAACATGGTTGTAGATGGAGATTTCTTAGGATATACTAGTCTTCATTTGACCCATCATGGCTCTAATGAAATTTTGAGGATTTATGAGTGAGTAACACTTGATTAAGTTGATGTGCCATAAATAGTATGAGGTACATTATCTCTCTAACCCAAGTTATGCTATGAAACTAATCAAATGGCCATTTTACAAAGATAAGAATGAAAATAGGTTTTATGACATAAAGACCTTATTGGAAGGATTTATATTATGAAACCAATTGTAATATTTCCTATTTTAACCTTATATTACTCCTATAAAACCTTCTTTCTCATTGAATTTTGAATCAAATAAATAAGGGAAAACCTGGACCTTATTTAGATGAGTAAGCCATCTAGACACCCCTAAAATATTAATTTTTTTTAATAAATATGGGGAGATGAACTATACCACCAATGCCAAAAAGTTGAAGGACATTAGGATATCTATAATTTTCCAAAATATTCTATCTTAACTCTCTCTCTTCTGACCGTATCGAGTGAAAACATGAGACTCTCCTAGAGCTATCCCAAACTGCCCAAAATGGTTTTTCATTAGCATGGAAAACCAAAAGAATGCCTATGTAATAAAAAAAATTAGAAAATATTTTTTATTATTTAAATTACCTTTCCTTCCTTATGGAAACATTCTTAAATTCTTGGACCTCCATTAATGGTATAAAACTTATTTCATGCCTAGTTTATAGCCAATAAGTTTTCTTTACCTCTACTAGTTCTCATTCTAGAATATGATTTTATGGGACTATAAGAGGATATTACATACAAAATGGATTCATTAATATTATATTTGATCCCTTGTATTAAGTAAAATATCTAAAAACATTTTCTATCAAAGCTCTAAAATGCATCATTTTGCTCCCAAGCTCCTCTCTTCCACTCCAAATGATTCAAATGACCCTGAAAATGCCTAAAAGGGTAAAAAATGTCATAAGGTGGTGGGAAGAAGTCAAAACCAATTTTAATTCCTTAAAAAGTTACTTTTTCACTTCAAAATTTGAATTTAAGGATGCTTAAGTCATCTAATGCACTTTGTGAACTTTTGGGCATAATAGATCCTCTAGGCCTCATTTTTGAATCATTAGATTTTATGAGACTTTATGAAAACCTCCTTCATGCCCTTGAATGCTCAAAAACCATGGAAATATATTGGATCCTTCACTTGCATTTTCCTTAAAATCACTAAACTCACCTTAAAGCTTGCTTAAAGTGTTTGAAAATCTTGTAAGTGACATGTGGTAGGGTCATGAGGTTTATCTTCTTCTTCCACAATTGGATCACTCACTCAAGTATAATTTTTCTCAACTTCTCACACCACACTAGGACTTCCTAGAATACTACATTGCATCATCAAGTTAGGACAACAAAATGACTAGTCATGGGGTTAGAAGGTTATTAAAAGGTTCAAGAGAGTGTCCTAATCCATATATGAAAAACTTTCATATGTAGGCCAATTTTAGCCAACATTTTAGATGACCTCTTAGGATTGCATGCCTATTATGAAATATATTAGTTTCCATTAGGGGAAATATAGATGTAAAATGGGCTTCCTAAGAAAACCCATAAGTGAAAAATTATTTGAATATAAATTAAAAAAGACACTTAATTGGATGAGTTAAGTGGGACCCCATATCTCCATAATAATTCTTAAAATAGTTGTTCACTATACCTTCTATTTTTTTAAGTAGTCTTTAAGTTATTTAATCTATCAAAATCAGAAAATAAATCTTATGTTTCTAAAAATTGCACCATCTAATTTTATGTGTTTAAAAACTTGAAATTATATTATTTTTAATTCACATTTTTAATCCCCCTATTTTAGTCTAATTTATAGGTTTATTTATATAATGAATTTTGAAAATTAATGGATTTTATGTCCATTTTAATAGATGGAGCATAATTTAATGTCTATGGTTTTAGGTTAGGAATAACAAACCATATGTAGGAATTTTATTTATTTTGGACTCTTTATAAACAAAGGATAGGGTTGCAATGCGATTCAACCATGTTTGGAGTAGAAGTAGGAGTAAGGACTATCAAATTTATTTTAGGTGACATTATGGCCATTAGAGATTTAATAGGATCGGTGTAAATTCATCTAAGGGAGAGAAGGCATGAGATGATGGAGGAATGTTGAGTTCAGCCAAGGGAGATGAAGTAGGGGAATAAGATGATGGTGAAGATGATGGAGGAGTGGATGGATGGTAGAGATGACATGCCCAATTTAGCTAGTGATTTAGAAGGTATAGGTTTCACTTTGGGTTGTGCTATTGGAGAAGTTACCAAAATGATGATGGACAAACCCATCAATGTAAAAAAATAAAAACAAACAAAACTTTGATGAATTTCATTGTATTGGTCTTGTCTAGTCTGGATGGAAAAAAGTAGTTATACAATTGTTATTTAACCTATAGATTGAAGTAAAAGTGTAGGATAAATTTAAATAATAGAGATCATCTGATAGGGTGTGGAGAGAGAGAGGGGAGTAAAGGGTGGATAATACGAAGCTCTAAGTGGGTCTTAGTAGGAGAGGATTCCCACATCATGTATCAAATTATTAAATTTTAGGATTACATTTTATTATAAACTTCTCATCTTTAAATCTATTAGTCTTACACTTCTGAATATTTTATTGGTTAGGACTGCACTAATGAATATGATTTCTAATTTGACATAATACATGAGAAATTTATCTATGTTTTTAATTTTAGCATTGGTATCAAATAAATACTTTTATTTTTTATTGTGTTATTTAAAAAATGGAATTATCGATGAATAAATAAAATTATATGAACATGATCATAATTTAAAATAAAAATAAAATGCATTTGTTATTATTGTATACATTTATATGACTAAAAAATGCATAAACATAAGATCCAATATTTAATAAATTTAAATGACTTCTCTAAAATCCCCAATTAAATAATTAGGATAATTGTCATTTAAATTTTATGTAGCCACACTCTTTAATATATTTGAATCACATAGATAATGAGATGAAATAAGGTAAGGAAGATGAAGTGAGTAAAGAGGATTAATATAAAATGATTTCTCAAACACAATTAAAATGAAAAAAAACACATATAGTTTGGGAGTCTATGTTTCCTTATTTTAAATTTAGAGTAATATAATTTATATTTATTTAGAAATATTATTTTTTATTCCTTATGATTTTTGTATAAATGAAATCCTAATGAATCAAATGTGCATGCATAGAAATAAAACAAACTATTAAAAAAAATAGAATTGTTGATATGCAATTAAAATATATAAATACAAGTTTTTATTGATATCTCAAACAACATAAACAACCTTCCAATAAACATTTCAATTAGTGGCCCATGTGATGCATTGATTCTTAAATAGGGCACATTTATCAATCTACTTATCATCATGAAATTCCAATAAATCTAACCTCTCAAGCTCCTAAAGAGATGAACAAATGAAAAAATGTAAAATTGTGTATACATTCGATATAATAACAACATGAGTTGATTTTAATATTAATTGTACCCACTTTTAAATTCTATGAGATAAACACACATAAATTTGAGATGTTTAGGGCTCAAAATTTGTATCAGATTTCTTATATTTGTCTGAGTTATTATTATCTTCATTAAATAAACTTCTTAAGTTCATATCATAATTCACCATCATTATACCTAATTTTATAAGCCAAAGGATGTATACATAAAATATATTTTGAATAGAAGATGCTCAAAACTTAGTGTTTATATCACATATATTACATTACTCAATTTTCTTAGTCTTTATGGAAGCTTCCTAAATAAGTATCAAGTTTCACTATCTCTATACCCATTTTTGTATGTTAGGTGATACACACATATAATTTATTTTGAATTTAAGATGTTTTAGGCTTAGATTTTGTATCACATTTGTTATAATAAGATGATATTATTATCCTAATCATTAAATGACCTCCAAAAATTTGTTAATAACCTATCTAACTTCATCATAGTTCACCACCCCTAATATGTCCATCCACAATGACTACATCTAACTTATGAGGATGCATGTAATATAAAGTGTTAGTGAGAAATTAAAGATCCACATTTTCAAATATTTTTTCTATCTACCATTAATAAATCCCAATTTGTCACCTTTGGATACATAAAATATTCATTTTAGTTAGGGGGTTCATGTGTTTAATACATACACAATACAAAGTTAAATCAAATGATAAAATTGAGCCAAACAAATAGTTATAACATACAATATATTTATATTTTTGATAGGAAGTAGGATTTATGTAGATTATTGGCATTAGAAAACAAAATTGAATCACATAATTTATTCCCCTATTGAAACTAATAATATATACAATCCCAATCCCTAAAACAAAAATGAATAATATTAATTTTGTTTTTTTATTATAACAAATATATAATATGCTCAAGATATACATTGACCTTATATAAGGATAGTCAACAAATCTATAAGGTTTTATGCCCCATGATGCTTCTACTTCTTCAACTTAATATAAAAAATATGGGAGGGATAATATTTATTATTTTATTGCTAAGTGAAACTGAATCTACTAGATTTTAGGTCATTGATCAATAGAACTTATTAATCAGACATAATTTTTGAGAAGATAACTAATCTAACAACCTTTCAAATTGTACAATAAAGGGTTGTTTTATACATAGAGTAACTTTTATCTTACTTTTCAATTTTGTAGATTATTCAATATGGATGATGATATTAAAATAATTTATTTATATGGTGCAAAATAATCAAAAATAAATAAATATATATTTGAAAACGCCACATACATCTATATCTATTTTATATTATACTCAATTAGAAATTTAGTAGCAAGATTTCCAAGTTCCATATTTCTATGTATTTTGCAAGAAGGGAAAAGAAAGAAATTTTAGTTTTCACTACTTTTAAATATAGCAATAAGCTACACCAAGTTTAAGCTTATAAGAAACAAAACAATATTCCTATTAGTAAATAGATTTGCATCCATTATATTATTCCCAACCATATTTATATTCACATTAATAATACCAAAACTTTGGGAGGGAAAGGATATTTAACTTACCTCCACCAATTTTAAGATCATATAGATAACTTACCAATTTGAGACATTCTAGAAAATATGTGAACCAAAAATTTTACACACCCATGGTAAAATGTATTTTCTGATATCAAATTATTCAAATTAACATTCATTTCCCTTGATAAACATATTTATCCTCCTCATTGGATATCCATTGGGTCATTTACAGAGGTAAAATTTTAAGTCCTTTATGTTACTAAAGTTTTAATAAGTGGATTAATTGTATCTTAATCTATCTTTATTAGTTTTAAATTAAGTAAAAAAAATTCTAATGAACCATTGAAGATTGATTTTCTTCAAACTAAGCATGCATGTTAGCACTAGTTTTCTAGCAGTAATTATGCATTAATGATAGTGATATGTAAAATTGAGTTTAGTTTCTAAATTTAGGTTATTATAGTTGGAAGAATGTGTGTGAGTATTATCCTCTAAGAAGGATTTGTTTTCATATTTCATCTCCAGTATCCTCATTTCAGACCTTATTATATTGGTCATATATTTGTTGAATTCTAACCATCCATTTCCAATGGTGGAGATACACTTTTTCCCTCCTTACCTTTTCTCCTAACGGTTTTATCTTTGATACCTTTAGTTTTCCCTCATGTTTATCTACATAATTTTTATAGACTATTCCTCAAATCTAAAACATAGGGATAAAAATTTCCTATATTATAGGGTAAACAAAAAGCCTAAGATTAACCAAATAGCTAACTATGATGATTAGGTTTTACATTAAACATGTAGGGGAAAATCTAATTTGCACTTTTACTGAAGGTGTTATGGCCATGTAAGGATCAAGTGGGAACTTAGTGACTAGCACTAGATGGTCTTAATTTGTCCATTTATTATATAATATTGGATATTTCACATAAATTTATAAATTTTTCAAAACAAAATTAGTAGCATAATCAACAAATATGTGCACACACGCATGCACGCACGCGCACACACACACACACACACACACACACACACACACACACACACACACACACACACACACACACACACACACACACACACACACACACACACACACACACACACACACACACACACACACACTAATTAATACACATTTGGACTCTTGGGTGGGATGCATGAGTAGTCCAATTAACTCCCAAATTTTGAAGATCGAGAAAAAATAATTCCATGTTTCTCATAGTATGTTTTGTTTGATTTGAAATCATAGATAGCAATGCATTTTCAATGAAATAAGATTCAAATAAATAATTACAAAGGATATTATTTATGAAACACAATATATTACCCAAATAATAAAATAAAATACATCAAAGATTCCTTATGCTTGAAATTCACTAATTATGAACAAAAAGTACAAGGTTATAAAATCAATTTCATTTGTTTGGATAAAATACGCACCATTGATTATACATACAATGCAATTATTACATTTTCTCTCATCCTTTATTATATTATATCATTAAAATATATGTTTGATATTCTCTAACCATTCTTATCTCATGGGTTTTATCCTATTATATTTTAATAGTTAAAATGGTTATAATTCAGCCTCATCATCTATAATTTTACTCTAAATCACAAATTAGAGAAGCCACTATAAGTAATTACAACATCAACTATATAAGTAACATGATTCAGGTTCAGATCCCACAAGTAATATGATTTGAGTTCAAATCCCACATAATTTATACAATTAACATGATTCAAATTTGAATACCATGAGTAACATGATTGAAATTCAAAACCCGTGATAACTTATTCTAAGTCAAGGTACAAAAAAATCACATAAAAGAGGTAATAATAAAATCAAGGGGTTATTCAGTGCCAAAACCAGACACCCTCAAATTGAGATTTTGAAGTAGATTTGGAAAATTATTTGTTAGAAAAAATCAAACAAAAACCTTCTTACACTCTTGGTTTTGTTAAGGAATATATGTACTTTTTAGTTTTAATTTTGAGAGTTATTTCTCAGGTGTTAACCATCCTAGTAATACACTAAATTTGATTTTTTTTAATACTCTATTTGTTTTAATTCTAAGGACAAATTTGACCATGTTGAAACATAAATTATGTAATAGGATCAAGGATATGATCACCAATCTAATTTTTATTCGATATCTATATCAGTTTAAATTATCGATATAATAAACTATGCATCTACTACTCTAACTTAGACATGCTTAAAATTCCTAGGATATCTGCTACACTAACTCTAATTTTTATTCTAATGTGTTATGAACTTTAGAGTTCAATACTTGGATGTAAGAGGATAATTATAAAAATTAATCTCATTATGATTCCCTTTGGCAACAAATAAAAAAATCCTCTCATAAGCAGCCCCCATCTTTTTTGCCATAAACAAACCCTCAAGCCCTTCTCCTATAATTCTTCCCCTTCTCCTCTAAAATACCCTTCCCATCATCCAAAACCTACTCTAATCCCTTCATCAATGACTTAAAATTTGGACTGAAAGTATACCCAAAATCCTCACATAACCAAACTCTTCACCACACTTGTAAAGCATGAAAGCATAATCATATTTATATAAAAATAGTCTTAATGGTCATGTGATCGAGCCCTTAGGATCTTAAATTTGGGTTCAAAAAAACATCCAATGCATTATATAATCACCCAAACTAAGAGACATTGAGTGCCCTACAAACCTTCAAATTCATCCCCAATTCCTTATATCTATCTACCTACGACTCATCCCCTACAATTAAAACAAAAAATAGGGTTTTTACCATTATATTCTAATATAAATAGGGATTGTAACACTAAAAAAAATAGTGGGTGTCCCTTTGCTTCACTGACTACCCATCTATGTTGATCACCAAAGAGGATTTCTTTGAGATCTTCTACATGAGCTAAAATATTTTTCCTATAAATTCATCTGGGTTGAAGAGAGTATCATCCACCCTATTGATAATTACATGGATTTTTTCTTGTGGAAACAGGTATACTGTGTATAGGATTTCTCAAACTAAATTAGACATTATGATGATGTGAGCATAATAAGGGAAAAAATTAACTTCTTCAACTACTCTTTATAGGTGATCTATTAAGGCCTTCTATAGATTGAGGGGTCAAGGCTATGTGAAATTTATCATAAGGTCTTACACTATGTTCAAGTCGTATTTCCTCAAATAATTTCATCCCAAAAGACAATGTCACTTGATTTTCTTATTTGTAAAAAAAAATTATAGATTTTTTTTTTTTGTAATAAAAAACTCAATACCTTCTATAATTATTGAATGTGAAAAAATAAAAAAACTTTAAACTTCCATTTAAAAATAAGATATGTAATAAAACAAGGTTATCTTAACCAAAGTGAGTTAGTTTGAGTTTTATATAATAAATAAAATTTATTATATTTGTATAATACCCCAATGGTGGATGTCATTTTTTAAGTGTTGTGAAATGTTTTCATGTGTCATATTTCATATTTTAAGGATTTTCTTAGGAGGACTATTTTTAATTCAATTTTCCTATAATGCTTCTTCGATCCATTGGGAATACGAGGTCACAATTATTATTTTCAACTAATATGAAATTGATACAAGGCTATCCATTTATGAAAACCTCATTTTGAAGTAATAAGGACAACAAGAAATAAAACCAAGATTGTGCCCAAGGCGCTTAGGGAAGGGAACACATAACTGAAAAGATGTACACAAGGCACTTAGAGGAAAACATGAAAAACCATACAAAATGTAAAATATATGAAAAGGTTGTAAAGTCTTCTAAGAGAAAGTCTTTAGATGAATCCCATTGATTGGGATGGGTAATACCTCTCCATCTAGTTGGGCAAGCTAAAAATCATTATGTTATTTTCATCTATGGATCAAATAAGGACCACTCCACAAGCTATCAAATGTGGTATGGTTTCCTAGCTTGGCCTTGTTTGAATACTACTTGAGGACTAGATCTACTTCTTTGAAATACCTTAACATGGTTTTCTTATCAAAGGCTTTCTTGACTTTAGATTGATGTGACTCTAGTGTCTTCATTGCAAGGTCTCTTGACTCCTCAAGATCCATGAGCTTAGCCATCCTCATGCTCATAGGTTCATTATCCATCAAATCAAGTTGATGAGATAACTCCAAGGTAGGTAACTCAAGAAATATGGGAAACTTGGCTTTCCTCCCATAGATAGGTACAAATGGTGTGTTGACAATGGCAACTTTGGGAGTCACTCTATCAACCCATAAGGCTATCATTAACTTTATGTGCCATACTCTCTGATTCTCCTCCATTATCCTTGTGATTATCCTTATCATATTTTTATTTGTTGTCTCTATAAGTCCATTGCCTTAGGAATAGTAATTTGAGGATGTACTAAGGTAGATGCCCAACTAGAGTGCCCATTCACTTGTCCTCATGCTAATAAATTCTAAGGCATTATCTAAAATTATTGTTGTTGGTACACCAAACCTCATTACTATGTTATCATAGAAGTCCAACACTACTATTTCATTAGCTTGTTTTAGGGAAATTACTTCTACCCACCTAGTGAAGTAATCAGTAATAATGAGTACCCATTTGTGTCCTCTATTAGAAGGTGGATTGATCAGTCTTATGAAATCTAAACCCCATTTCATGAAGGGTTGTTCCACTTGAATTAGGTAGTAAGGGCTATCAATATTTTATACCTACAAAGAGAGCACACTTTAGGCACTTTCTAACCCATGCATATGCAAACTTGAAGAGGTTGGGCCAGTAATAACCAGCTCTAATCACTTTTTATAATGTAGTCCTTGGAGTAAAATAGCTTCTTGCAAGCCCATCATTGAAATGATTTAAGAGACTAGTGACTTGGTCATCATCTATGCACCTTAAAAATACTACATTGAGGTCTTTTCTGAATAGAACCCCATCAACCAATACATAAGGTATAGGATAGAGTCTAAAACACCTTGTTTTTTCTCTATCCATACCTTGTGGGCACTCACCTAATATCAAGCACCTTGTCACATCTTGGAGCCATCTAGTGTGAGGTGGAGGTGTATTTGTTTGTGAGTTTTCTTGTGTCACAAATAAAAACTCTTTATCTTCATGAAGTTCATCAACCATATGCTCACATAATCCCTTACCTCTCACTAGCTTAGTGACCTTGATCTCCATGTCATATTCCATGACCATGGTAATTCAACTAACCCTCCTGTCATTCAAATATTTTTTAAGAAGGAAGTCTCTCACTCTAGGATGAGATGCCATAAGATATATATTGCTATTGGAGAAAATTGTTCTAAATTTTTTAAGGTTTATTACCACTTCAAGGACTTGTTTTAATACACAATTATACCTTACCTTATACCCCTCAAGCCCTTGACTTAAAAATGCAATTATCTGCTCAAGTCCTTCACCATTATTTTGCATCAACATAGTTGATATATTTTCAATATTGGTAAAGGCATACAATATGAAATCCCTTGAGAAATTATGATTCATGAGCATAGGTGCTTGGTAAATAGATTTCTTGATAGCCTCAAATGTTGATTTTCCTTCATTTAAACAAGTGAAAACTTGTTGGTTCTTTAGCATGGTAGTAATGAGTTTGACTATGCTTGAAAAACTAGGTATAAACCTTCTCATGAAGTTTATCTTCCCAAGGAAACTCTAAGTTCCTTATTATGCTTGGGTAAGAATAATGCTAAGATAACACTTATTATATTAGGATCAATATCTCATACATATTTTAAGATAATATGTCCCAAGAGTTTACCTTCATGTACAAAAAACACATACTTATTGGGATTCAATGAGATCCCATGTTCTTTTCATCTTTCAAAGATCAATTTTAGGTGACCTAAGTGCTCACTAGCCTTCTTGGAGAAAATTGTTGTCATTTAAGTAGATCATTACCATCTATTTTATCAAGCCTTGGAAATCCATGTCCATGGATATTTATAAAGTGGCCCTAGCATTTGATAGGCCAAAAATCATCTTCTAATAAGCATAAATTCACCACTTTGTGGTGAAGGTAGAATTGTATTGGTATTCTTCTCTTACCAACACCTTGTTGTATCCCAAGTACCCATCCAAAATAGAGAAGCATTAAAAACTAGTAACCATTTGAAGAAGTTGATCCATGGATGGTAAGGGTAATGATATTTCAAAGAGACACTATTCAAGTCTCTAAAATCCACACATAACTGGATCTCACCATTATTCTTCCTCATAAGTACCAGGTTGGCTATCCATGAAGAGTGTTTGATGGGAAAAATGATATTAGATTTGATCAATTTAGTCAATTATTTCCTCATTAGATCTTTAATTTTTGGGTTGATGGGCCTTTACTTTGGCTTAACAAGTGTAGCATTGGCCTCAAATTTTATAGTGTGTTAGGATAGCTTGGGATCAAATCCCCTCAGATCACTATATTCCTAAGCAAAGATGTCTAAATATTCCTTATAAAGTTTAGTAAAATCATGCTTTTATGCTTCATTTCTTAACTTTAAAATTTTTAGGAACTTGTCTTTGAAGATAAGGACTCTTTCATAGTTATCTTCATCAGTTGACATCTTTTCCTTATCTTTCCTCAAATGGTCTCCCTCATAGGAAAGACCCTCAAAGGTGACCAACCCTTTATGAAGTTTGTTAGACCTCAATTGAATAATTTGATCCTCATACTAATGTTTAAATTTACCTTGGTTCATTAAGGAAAACTTTGCCTCCTACTATAAGAAAAAAACAATCTACTTGTCACTATTGAAGACCTGCCAATGAGCTTCATTGTCTAGCACTGAAGGTCTTATTACCAATTTGACATGTGGTTGTACCTTAGGATTTTTCAACTCATTTTGGATGTCAAACTAAGATCTTATAGCTACCAACATATCAATATGATTATTTTGGTTCTTTGGCACTACTTGGATGTTGAAGGCTTCAATGTCTTTAATATTATCCCACACTCTAGTTTTGTATGATTTCATTAAGGGATTATTTATGGTGTTTTTTACTTTGACCTATGGCATTATCAATTCACTATCCACATATACTTTTAAGTAGTTGATTCCCCTCTTACTAACCCATCAAAGACCATGGATAAGGCCCTCATACTCAACCACATTGTAAGAGCATCTGAATTAGAACCAATAAGATGAAAATTACTTATCATTTGGGGGAGATATTAACATCACACCTACACCTACCCCATGTTTGCTCCTTGATCCATGAAATAAAATTTTCCACAAATAACTAGTACCTTCCTATGGCCTAGTGAGGGATGGCATGAACTCCTTCTCCTCATGCAAGTAATAGACACCCATGTCTCTTTCTTTAACACCTTCCAAAGGGTCAATTAGTTGATTATCACTCTATAACTCATCCAAGAACATATCAAGTATCCCCTTAAGATGAGTTTTTAGTTATTGACCAACTAGGTGGTCATATTTATCAAGAATGGTATAGTTGATGTTTGGGATACTTAGACCATAATGATCAATGTGAAATTATGAAATAAGATTAGCTTTTATAGACACTTTGGTCTTGTACATTATCTTAAAAGCCATGTAGGACCAATCTACTACTAGGTAACCCCCAATTTTGGTTGTGAAGTATTTAGAAAAGCATAGAGCAAAATGAGGAGGCACCTCTATAATCAACACATCCTAAGCCACTAAAACACTAAGACAAGAGTGGAGGGTCAAGTTTAGACCTTTGATAATACTAGTTGATTTGGTAGAAGACCTATCAAGCTATAAAACTCCCTTAGATTGGGGTTCATACTTCAAACCAAGTTAATCTACTATTGATTTTAGAATCATTGAAGTACTTGCTCCATTATCTACCATAATTTTGTGTACCAAGGAGTTGCCAATGATTACATTGATGTATAAGGGATGAGGTTTGACCATCTTGTTTGATTACCCTTCATTAAGTCCTTTAGTTGTATTGGTGAGAACCACATTTTCCTTGCTTGGTAGCTTATCTAAAACATTGATATTTGACAAACCTTCCTAAAGGATATCCACTTGACTATGCATAAAAAGCATGTCCCACATTGGCACACTCACAATGTTGATGGGAAAACCACCAACCTTTGCTTGTGATTTGGGAGCCACAACCATACTTTGGTCTTGTGAGTTTTAGGGTATAAAGGCATTTCCTTGATTTTGATTCTTTTGAGTTGTTAAAACCTTTATAGTAGTAGTAGGTTCCTTTAGCTTTGATAGTAATGGATTAATAGTAGGAGGATCTTTGACTGCTTCATGGTTACCATCCATATTCCTTATTTTGAACCTCATATTATCTGCCACTAGAATGTATACTTGGTTTGAACTAGCCTACTGATTGGATGCATAACACTCTTCATGCTCATAATTAACCATTTTATCACCCAAATGGTTTGGTAATTCATTATTCCCTTGGTATTTTTGAGGCTCTTCCAATTTTTCCATCATAGTTACTTCTGTGTTCTAAGCCATAAGAGCTTGATTGAATCCATAACTACCTCCTTTCTTCCATTGATCATTGAAACCCTGATTGAACTCAATGTTTGGGATAATGGATTGCCAAAATTACTAATTCTAAGGAATATTACCTTCATATTCTTGAGAAATGTTATTTTTAATAGGAACCAAAGTGTTACAAGTACTTAAAACATTTGGATTATAATTATTTTTCCTAGCATAGTTAGGCTACCCTTGTCCTTGGCCTTGTCCTTGGAAATTTCCTTTATAAGGTGGCTTATTTGCTTTATAAGACCATTGAGGTAAATATGGATCTTGATAAGGTATATTAAATTGAGATTTCTACCTCTTAAAATTTACCAATTCATTTCCCAAGGATTGAAACATACTCTGAAGTTCTTGGAAGTTCTTGTGTTTTTGGGAATCACTAGATTGACTAGTTGAAGCCTTCTCATACTTTTGTGTAGGTATGGAAGCTAGTGTTAGCATAGGTGGAATGGTATTAAGTGAAATAATAACAATAAGAGTTGGTTCCATCTTAGGAAACAAAGGCATTGGTGGCCTTGGTGTGAGCTTGACATCTTTTACTAGACTGTTCTCTTCTTTGATTTCTACCTCATAAGTATCTAGTAGTGTGCTTCCTCCCATAGACTGAATCATTACTAAAATATCACTATTGAGAGATTTTAGATAGTAAAGGAAGGAATATTTAGGAATATACATAAAAGAGATTAGAATCATGTTCCATGTTTTTTGAAACCTATTATTAAAATCTTGCATAACCTTATGAGGAGCCCTCTTGATTGTGATAAGTTGTTCTATAAGTGATAGGTGGTCACTCTTATCTTAAAACATCTTACACAAGGAATCACCTAACTAATCCCATTATGTGATGGATTTATAATTAAGGTTTGTATACCAGTCTAGGGCCTTACCCTTGAATGAGATGGCCAACAACTTGATATCCACATTTTCTTCATTAATGTCATGAATATTAATTTTTTTGGCTATATCTCTAAGGTACTTAGAAGGGGTTGAAGAATTATCTCCCATGAAGTAAGGAAATTTTTTAAGACATGACATTTGGATAGGATCATACTAATTGAGGTCCAAAGTAATTTGACCATTCAAGGTCAGAAAAGGAAAATATCTAGGTGTATCCATGGTAGTGAAAAGACTCAAAAATGAACTTACAGAGAAATTTAGAAACTAGTTTAGGAGGAAAGTTTCCTTTGTAGGGACGAGTGTTAACAAGTCTTAACCTTATTAATAAGTTTAAAGGTAATTAAATAAATTCAAAATGAATACCTATAGAGGCTGATCTTGTGTTATCTTTGGCATGAAAGATAGGTACTGTTCTACCACCATAATGTTGAGTGTTCTTTGGAGTCACTAGATACTGAAAGATGAAAGCTATAACCACTAAAAATTGATCAAACCAACATCAAACTTGACCAAACTTATTTGAAAGTGATCCCACCAAGTATTCAAAAAAAAAATTTAGTATAGAATTACACCCTTATGGGAGAGTTTTTTACTCTCTCTCACCCCTATATATAAGATTAGAGGAACCTCAAGCTGTGGGTATCCTATAGTAAGTTTAAACCTTTAGATAAGGCCAACTTACTCTTGGTAGATCACCTAAACTATTATTTCTACCTAGAAAATTGATAAACATGGGGTATATGATAGATAAGAACACTGAAAAGGTGATACATAAAATGGATTGACACACACATAAGCTTTAAATAAACACTAATTAAACATAAGATAATTCTTGCTCATAAAACCTCACAAACTAACTAATTTTCATAAGTATTTCATAAACTAGGCTCACCAAACAATATATGAAGTAAAGAGGAATTCTAAAATTCACACCAAACATCCATTAATGGTATAAATATCTTAATTTTATACTTGAAAATAACTTTAAAACACCTACAAATAGGCAAGAAAGAAGGACAATGGATATGTAAGAACACTTCTTCACAAGGCCATCATGCACAAGCTTGCTAAACACAAATTAGAGGCAAGAGATAGGTGAAAAATGATATTTATTTCTTCAAAAGGTCTTTCTTACAAATTTTGATAGGATTTAACCTTGTAAAATGAGGATATCTTACAAAAATGGAGGATAAATGGGAGATATAGGAGAAAGGGGGAAGAGAGAGAGAAGAGGCAAGTAAAAAAAATTCAATAAATGAGACACAACCACTTCCATAGAGTCTTAACCACATTTTTGTTAATTAGAACCAATCCTTCCTAAACGAATTAACCTTCATTAACTCTCATTGGCTTAGAAACACACTAGAAGATAAAAACTTGTTGAGGATGATGATGTTATGATCCACTAAAAGGGAAAAGTCTCAAAAAACTTTAAAAATTCATTAAATGATCAACTTGTCCTTCTCAACCTCCAAACTCCCCTCCTTAGACTTCTATGCCCCCTTCCACTTGCTCTTCTAAAATATGTTAGGCAAAAGTTAGTTGACTTAGCATTTTGTGCTTAATTGACCAAGGAGGTTAAGTTTTATGTTTTATTTTTGAGGCTAATTTATATTTTCATCTTGAATTTGATCCTCTAGCTTGTAATAAACTCCTTGAAACCTAAAACTCTAATAGACCCCATTGATGGAAGTCACAAGCTTGAGCCACCTTCAACTAACTACCTTGAAAATTGCTCCTAAAGCCATTTGGCACCCTAAAGACCCCTTATAGACCTATATAAGACATCCAAACATTTATATCATTCATAAGAGGAAGAAAATGGATATTTTAAAAACCTTTAATACCTAAAACAATGGCAGAAATCACCATTAAAACTATAATAATTCATAAAATGTCAAAAAACTAGGTTTTTTACCCTCTAGCTCAGTAAGGAGTAAATTTTTTAAGAGATATTAAAGTGACATATAATGATGTTTTATGTTCCATTAGACATCTTCCATGGATTTAGACCATTTCTCTCTTTAAAGACTTACAAAAATATGCATTTTTGAGCCATTCTAGGCCTCTTAGGCACCCAAACATGCTAGATTCTTCTAAAAAAGGTTGGTTAGGATATGGATGGAGTTATCTACACATTATAGGTATTTTCCAACAAATTATATGTCATTTGATATACCTATCAGTCCAAAAACCCAAAATTGGTTAAAAAGCTCATTTGGTAGTCTAGACAAGGTCACCTTCAAGATGATTGTTTGAAGATTTTCAGAACCTAAAGATGGAAATCACCATTAAACCTAAAAAATCCATAAAATGTAAAAAAATTGGGGATTTTACCCTCTAGCTCAGTAAGGCACCATAGAAACTTTTTTTGAAGAGATTAAAGTGACATATAATAATGTTTTAGGTCCCATTAGACCTCTTCCATGGATTTAGACCATTTCTCTCTTTGAAGGCTTACACAAATATGCATTTTTGAGACATTATGGGCCTCTTATGCACCCAAACATGCTATATTCTTCTAAAAAATAGGTTGGTCAGGATATGGATGGAGTTAGCTACACATTCTAGATAGTTTCCAACAAATTGTATGCCATTTGATAGATCTGTGAGTCCAAAAACCCAAAACTAGTCAAAATTTTCCTTTAGTATCCTAGATAAGGTCACATTCAAGATGATTTTTTGAATATTTTCAAAACCTTCAATACCTACAATAATGGTGGAAATCACCATTAAACTTGTAATAATCCACAAAATGCCAAAAAAATGGGTTTTTTATCCTCTAGCTCAGTAAGGCACCATAGAAACTTTTTTGAAGAGATTAAAGTGACATATAATGATGTTTTAAGTCCCATTAGACCTATATATGGATTTAGACGATTTCTCTCTTTGAAGACTTATAGAAATATGCATTTTTAGCCATTCTAGGCCTCCTAAGCACCAAAACATCCTAGATTATTTTAAAAAAATGGTTAGTCAAGATATGTATGGAGTTATTTATACTTTATGTGTTATTTCTAAGAAATTATATGCCATTTGATAGACCTATGAGTCCAAAAACCCAAAATTGGTCAAAAAGCTTCTTTGGCAGCTTAGACAAGGTCACCTTCAAGATGATTGTTCATATAATGAAGAGACCCATTCCACCACTTATTTCCATGGATCACTATTACATAGACACCTTGAAAACCCCTAAAAATATTTGGCTTCCATGCAAAAGGCATGAAAAGATATGTACATAAAGATGATTGCCTATAGGGTTTGTAAGCATTCTAGATAGGCTTACACACTTATCAATTATTCATAAATCTCAGGCCATTAACCAACATCAATACAAAATTAATCTCAAGTATATAGGTTTAATAAAAACATACTATAATCACATGGCACAAATATTCATTGTATGAAATAAACGAGCATTTGAATAATGGCTAAAACTGGGTGTCTTAGGCCTAAAAAGCTAAAATTTATCCAAAGGACCAATTTTACCTTTCCAATAATCCTATTTTATCTAAAAAATCTTCATGTCACCTAAAAAATCTCACAACACCTTTTCAAATGATAAAAACTCAACTTTTCCTTATATGCCTTTGAGACTACCTGTGGGGTTTTGAGCTTACCTATGGGGTTTGCATGAATTTTGGAGTGTGAACACACTTTAAATTTTTTAATGGTATTAAAACCATATTAAAATTATTTTAAAATACTTATCTAATATTGTAAACCTCAAACACACCTTAAAACTCCAAAAAGTGTGCATGCATAAATAGTGACCATTATGAGACATAAGGGGACTATGCATAAATAGTGGGAAATTAAACTAATAAAATGGCCTTACCAATATTATTTATATGTATATTGTGTCATTATTAATAATAATACCAATTTTAAATTATTTTTGATGCTTACTTTGTCATGTAGACCCTTTTTACCATAATTTACTTTGAGCTACCTGCATGATTTCTTCATGCTGAAACTTGTCTTTCTTCAAAAAAATTCATGAAAACCCTAAATTTGATAAATTAAATAAGAAAATATAGGTTTAAAACATCATATTATATTTTTTTAAGACCTCTCCAAGTCCTAATCTCCTTCTTGGCACCTAGGATTGATAAAACGTCATTTGGTCTCCAATGGCTACCTTCTTAACTACCTGTGGATTGTGTAAAAATAGAGGATAATTTCACTATTTATAGGACATTTAGGATGTCATGGAATGATTTTTTGGGTCATGTATACAATTATTACCACATTTCATATTTTGATTCAACATGTCGATGCCATAAAGTGGCCAATCCCCCTAAGGCATGCTCCAATATTGATCATGATTTGACATAAGGTTTACTGTACTAAAATAGTGATTATTTACTATTATAAAAAAACATAAAAAATATTTTTAATTGGTATATTATTTCATAATTATCCTCTCCACCAAATTTCATGATTATATCCTACATACTTTGGCATATAGGCCTATTTGGAAAAAGCTAGTGACATGTGTTTGCTTGGTCAAATTTCACAAATGAGTATTCGTATTCTTTTACCTTGGTTTGATCTATATAAAATTTTAATATTATTTTAATGTCATTAAACCTCTCCTTTCATTATTCCACCCTTCATGGCTTTCCTTCAACCTCATACACCTCATGTATGACTTAAGTTCCTCAAGGAAAATCCATAGATGCTTGTGTGCTTAGTGATATACGTGATGGTTATGAGGCGCATGACTATTAATTTCATTATTTGAATCCATTTATCATAAATATATACCCCATTCCATCTCCACATTTTCTCATTAAACCTTCATACCATGAGACTCCACCATGGAGCACTTTACTTGACTTACCCTTTGCCTTGCAGGGTTTTATTGTCTTATTGACCTTAACTATGATCTTCTAGTACTTTGGGCTCTATAATGACCTTTATATCATATATATAATCATTTTTTTCATAAATAATATCCTCTTTAACATAAATTCATTATATATCACTGATTTTGTCATCTTTCCTCATATCTTGAACATGGCTGTTAGTCTTAATAGCCCTTTAGCTTTCAATAACTATAGGCAAGTACTTGGAAACCTTACCCTCTAAACGCCATCAAACCCACAAGGTAGACTATCAAGTGACTAACTTTGTGTAGTTTTTTGATGTGGACTATGGATTACATTATTGGAATCACTTCCACACCTTGTTTCTCTTTTATCATTCCATCATATTGTTCCTTTAAAAAATCTTTTTGATCATAATACCATCTTAGAAACCATTGTATTCTCTTCCATCCTTCATGCCTAGAACATGTTTGTGTTATTTAGTTTCATGTAGGTTAATTTTGTGGTTTATAAGAAAAAGATTTTGGTCCTCCATTTGGATTATCAATTAAATAACAATCATCATGACTATCTTCATGAAACAACCTCTCAAATATGAACCTTAATAAGAACTTCGACTCTTATTCTTCACCATTCTTAGAATATGACTATGCTTGGTTACTATAGGTCTACTTAAAGTTTTTTGAGGTCTCCATGGAATGGAAAAAAAATCCCTTATTATTTTTCAATGAATATCTCACTTCTTGATACATCCATCTCACTCTATTTCCCTTTAGACACTTTTATAGGCCTCCCATAGTCTCCATTAGGCCTATTTAAGCCTAAACATAACATAGTCACTATTAGTCCATACCAGAAAGGCTGTATCAGTCTAAATCCTCCTTAATCCATTCAAGCAACTTAAACTACATATGACTACAAAATTTCATCAATATCATATGGTTGGAATGCACTATATATCCTAGACCCTAATTTAGGGCTTATCAACCCCTATCATTACCTGAGAGCACTTATAAATGGTTTGTGAACAATTTAAAGACTTCCAAAAGAATGTGAAAGGTTATAAATAGCTATATTTATCTCTCACAACTCCTCAAAAAAAATTTATTAATTCACTGTATATGTTTTCTAACTCAATCTTTGATGTACTTCTTAGGACTACAAGTTGACTAACTTTATTTCCTTGTTTTACCTAGCATGTAGGTCCTGATTACTTTGGTTTATGCCTTGAATAAAATGTCTAGAGTCTTTATTATGGCCCCTAATATCATTTTTTACTCATTTGGATCTATCTACATCATTATCATGTTATATCAATACCCCTAACACCAAATTCTTGCTCATTACCAACTATAGTTGACTATTTTGGACTAAAACAGGGATCTTATATATATGTATCTACCTTGAAGTCAATGCCACTTGGTATTGGATTCCCATATAGGTATTTAAATCATATTTCATTATAAAATTTTGGTTTTTCCATGTTTAGACTCACCTCATGGATGACATAGGAGTTTGTAATTAGTTGTAGGTGAATTCTCTTAGGATAAAGGACACCTATAAGTGTAGATGAGGTCCACAACCCTATTCTTTAACCATTTTTATGATCTTAGAAATAATGGTGTACTATCTTAACTCAAAAATGACTCCTAATATGAATACATAATTCTATATGACAACTTTGGATTGTGAAAGTTGCTTGAAGGTTTAAACCTATAGACTGTCAGGATCCCTGCTCACTAAGAGCACACTTGATTACCTTTGTATAAGCAACTGAACACAAAATTTAACCAAAATGATAAGTAACTAGAATTCAAAAACAACATAGAATATGAGAGGCTATACACACTTGTATTAATACTCAACCAAAAGGAAAAACAATAAAGAGATCACACTCTTCCCACACCTCTTGGGCACACCAGTAATCTTCCCTCAAGAGTTCTCTCTCTCAATTACAAACACAATCAACTCAATACCTGAGTTAGTGTTTCAATTAGTCAATAACAATACTACTAGTACCACTGAGTACACACACATACTCCAAGTCTGAGTACACCACATACTCCGAGTATGTCTCACCTAATCTTGCACACCTACAGATCAACCTGGTTTTGCACACCTACAAACCTAGATCTTACTTACCATGTAGATCTCACCTGATCTTGCTATACCACAGATCAACCTGGACTTACACACCTACCAACCTAGATCTTACACACTCAGAAGAACCCTTGATCTTGCCTCACCAAGTCCTTATGATTCTCCCTTGGATAAAACCCTTCTGATTATACAAATTACAATACAGCCCCATGAGTCTATTATATAGATCCCATGCAAACAATAATTAGACTTCTAATTACAATAATTAAAAACATAGACTCAAGACTAAAATTAGTATTTTACATGCAAACAAATTATCTATCTAAAATAAGACCAATTCTCGAAGCTGCATGCAAATGCATGCACACACAGGTTGCCGACGTTAGTACATGTCTGACTGATGTCGGCCGACACATAACCGACATTGGCTACTGTGAACACTGAAGATGACTGATGTCAGTTGATTAGACCAAAATTAGTTGAGATGGAACTTAGCAACCTCCTCTATTTGCATCAGTGAAGCTTTTAGTCTCCACAACCTAACAATCTCCCACTTAGAGATAAATAGTTGCATCTGTACCTATACCTATACATTGTCTAATTTGTTTCCTAGCTTGTATCCCTCTTCAAGTTCAACCTTGAAGACCAACCACCACATATCCTATGGTGCTACTCCTATCATCCAAGTAACCTACCATATCTGAATCTACATACCCATGTAGAGAAGTGCCTGACCTTGCATAGCATGAATCCCTGCTGTTGGTCCCTTTTAGATACCTGAGAATCCACTGAACTGCTTTCCAATGCTTCTTTCACATATTGGCCATAAACTCACTGACAAATCCCACTACTAGGGTAATATCAGGTCTAATACACATATACTTAACCTCATCATGTGAATTGGGACACTATTCTATGAACTGTCCATCCATAGGTGTGCTAACCGGTTCTACATCTTGCATATTAAACCTCGCCACTACCTTATTCACACAATCATCCTGAGACAACATCAACCTGTGATCTTTCCTGTCTCTATGAATACTCATTTCAAGGATTTTCACTCCTGAATCCTTCCTGGCACACCTCTGAGCTAATTTTACCCTTAGCTCAATAAAACTCTGCATGTATGAACCTGCAACAAGCATATCATCCACATATAGTAACATGATAATGTCACAGACCATTATCCACCCTGGTAAAATAAACACAATGGTTACAAGGACATTGACTAAAGCCATGCTTTGTCATACACTTCTCAAACTTGTACCACTATCCTGGAGCTTGCACAATACCATATGACCTGGCCTTCCATCTCATGTGTCCATTCTCTCTCTTCTTTAACCTGGGACTCGATTCATCTTTCAGTGCTTTCATACCAGCTAGCAACTCTACCAAAACTCCTGTTTGGTTCTCTTCCAAAGAATTCATGTCATGCTCCCATTGTTTCCTAAATTCTACCTACATTGCCTCTTTAAAACTTCCTAGTTCTTGACCATCAGTGAGCAATAAGTTTAGGTAGTATAAAGAAGGTGAATAATGAATTTGAGGCTTACTTATACTTTCAATCCTCCACATGGGCGTTTGAGACTCCTTGACAGCTTGTTGTCCACCCAAAAGCCGTTCTCTGGTCGACCCTAGTCTACACCTAACCAATGTCAAATCCTCTTGATCTTCGATGTTGGTTCCCTGACTGACATTGGTTTCCACCTATTGGCTAACGATGTCGGTTCCATGACTAACATCAGGTCTCCACCTAGCCTGACACCACCGACTCTAGTTTGCACATGACCGACATTGGTACCTGCCTGATCGACATCAGTTCCACCTGACCAACATCGATAACTATGTTTTCCTGTGAGTGATGACTTTTTACCCATGAGCTCACTTTAGATCAAAACCCTATCCAAACTACCCTGCTCAAAAATATTCTAGCCCCTTGAGCTGATCTCTGTCCATCATCTTCTCCATGAAAACCAAGGCTTTCTAGTTCTTAAGTTTGTCAAAAACATCTGACTTCCTCTTAAGAACATGCATCTCCTTCTTACTCATGTGACCAAGCCTACAAAGCCACATCTTTGCAATAGAAGGAGAATCAGTAATAAAAGTAGATAGATAAAGAGTACCTACTTTCTTACCACATGCTAATTCAAGTGCATCTACTGTGAGAGTTACTATGCATCCCTCATCACCCAACTTTCTTGAAGAAATAAGACTTTTCTTCAAGACTAGGACCTACATGACATTCTTCAACACCCATGTGTTGCCCATCTACAATTTTAGCCACACTTCCCTTTGCCAACCATTTGACAAGGCTTACCATCCCCTAAATAAATCTCTCCAAAGTATCCTTGGACATATTCATGAAAAAATTCTCTATTTGGGGTTGCATGAAAAGAGGCACGAAAATCTAAAACACAAGATTCCACTTTATCCAAAGAACATACAAGAGCATCTTGTGCAACAACACCTACAACATCTGCTTCTTCATTTCCTTCATGTTGATCTTCTACCAACCAACAATCTTTCTTTACATGCCCTTTCTTTCCATAATTCCAGCAGATTATACTACCATACCTGGATCTGGATCTCCTACCTATCTTTGACCTTGATTTCCCTTACTCGATCTTCTCTCTTTGCCTTCCCTTGCTTTCAAAACTTAAAGCATTACCTGATGATTCACCTGTGCTTTTCTTGCAAATTTATTCATTCAAGATTACACTAACAACATCATCAACTTTCAAGATTTTTGAAGCAGATGCATAGTATTACTAACTACCATTACCAAACTATCCCAACTTTCAGGTAATGAGCATAAGATTAAGAGAGCCTTAATTTCATCATCAAAAGCTATATTGACTGAAATTAACTGGTTTACCAAACCATGGAAATCACTAAGATGACTATGTACTGATCCACCTTCTAGCATTTTCAAATTAAATAATTGCTTCATAAGAAATACCTTATTCGAAGCTGAGGGTTTTTCATATAAATTTTCCAAAGATTCCATTAACTCTATCATTGTCTTAGCTTGTGATAAGTTAGAAATCACAGATGATGCCAGGCTCAACCTTATAGATCCTAGAGCCTTCTCAATCAAGAACATTCCATTCTTCATCTTTCATATCTCGTGGGCTTGCTTGTAACCCCACCCAACAGTAAGTATAGATCTTTCTGATACAGATAATCTTCTATCTGCATCCTCCATAATTGATAATTCTTGTCATTGAATTTCTCCATTCTTAGCTTAATTTCTTCTACCATTGCTTTACTCCCACTCAATTAGAAACCCCTGAGAGTGACATGTAATCAAACACTAACATGCTCCGAACTAGGCTCTGATGAACCTACAACCTCGCTCTGATACCACTTTGTCAATATCCCTGCTCACTAAGAGCACACTTGATTACCTTTGTATAAGCAACTAAACACGAAATTTAACCAGAATGATAAGTAACTAGAATTCAGAAACAACACAAAATATGAGAGGCAATACACACTTGTATTAATACTCATCCAGAAGGAAATATAATAAAGAGATCACACTCTTCCCACACCTCTTGGGTGTACCAGTAATCTTCCCTCAAGAGTTCTCTCTCTCAATTACAAACACAAGCAACTCAATACCTGAGTTGGTGTTTCAAATAGTCAGTAACAATACTACCAGTACCACTGAGTACACACACATACTCCAAGTCTGAGTACACCACGTACTCCAAGTAGATCTCACCTGATCTTGCACACCTGTAGATCAACCTGGTTTTGCACACCTACAAACCTAGATCTTAATTACCATGTAGATCTTACCTGATCTTGATATACCACAGATCAACCTAGCCTTGCACACCTGCTGACCTAGATCTTACACACTTGGAAGAACCCTTATCCTTGCCTCACCAAGTCCTTATGATTATCCTTTGGATAGAACCCTTATGATTCTACAAATTACAATACAGCCCCATGAGTCTATTATATAGATCCCATGCAAACAATAATTAGACTTCTAATTACAATAATTAGAAATGCAAACTCAAGAATAAAATTAGTCTTTTACATGCAAACAAATTGTTCGTCTAAAATAAGACCAGTTTTGTAAGCCGCATGCAAACACATGCACACACAGGTTGCCAACATTGGTTCTTGTCTGATCGATGTTAGCTGACACATAATCGATGTTAGTTAATGCAAACACTGAAGATGACTAATGTCAGTTGATCAGAATGATGTCAATTGATCTACAACTTAGCAACCTCCTCCATTTGCATCAGTGAAGCTTTTAGCTCCACAACCTAACATAGACATCACTGAAAGAATGTAGTGAACAAATATGGAACTTTGGAGCCTTCTAACATGGAAACCAATTAACCAAAATACTCAATTAGTTTTGTAATTTGTTAACCTAGGATAGGGATACAATATGGGAACATTTATATGCATCAAATCTCCTTTAAATATTATCATATGATATCAACAAAAGTGCTTGGTGCTTTGTTTTATGGATTTTGTCCCTAAGCACAATCACTAACTTTGAACATGGTTTATTCCACCTTTATTTCCTATCCAATGCTTCAAAAAAGTTTTTAATTATATTATTAAACTAAATAAACCTTAAGAAGGCTTCCAAACATGTAAAATCTCCTATAAAACTCCATCATTCCTCTATGTAGCATGTAGATGCACACACAACAATGCATAAGGTAGTGGAGTTAGAATGTGGGTTTCACACATCTTATTACCTTATAATATATTCTCAAGGCCTCTCCATATTATTCAAACCTAATGAATACATCAAAAAAAAATTGAACATCCCTATAAAACACTTCAACTCTCTATGTATGGTCACATGTAATGAATATCTCAGGTATGCAGGCAATGACATTGAAACAACTAGTTTTCCATGGTATATGAACTTACAACTAATTCCACACTTTTAAAAGTTTCTTAAAATTGAAAATATCTTACTTAAAATTTTCAAAATAGTCTTAAAATCTTTGATTTCAACATTTTTAGTCTCCTATAAGTGTTGATGGAAGTTAAAGATAGGACATTGAAATTGAAATGGTCAATGCACATGCTATATGAGTATTAAACAAGTTCCATACTCTCTAAATCTCTTTAGATGGAGTCTACAACATTGAAATACTTGAAATGAGATCAATTATCCTTGTTTCCAACATGACATTCTCTCTATGGCACCTATAGGTGTACATTCATGGTTGACTATGTATATGACTAGCATTGATTGTCATTATCCTTATTATGTTACGTAGAGGAGGCTTAGTTTATTGATCCTATTGTAAGGATATATTAAAAACCTCTTGAACTATTTATCACACCTCCATAAATGTCATAAACAACTTCATAAACCATGGCTATAGTTAAGAACTTGCAAGGAGTTGACTGTGAGTTTGATATGACTGTGTGTTTGATAAATACATGATTTTGTAAGAGAAAACATGGAATTAAGGTGATTATTATGAAATTAAAACATGTATAACATCATATCCCATCCATATGAAACCCTTGTAGAGAACCAAACCTTCTAAAACTAGTGAAATTGACTACAACCTCACATGGTGAAACCTTCTTAAAATTTGAGTTGTTTACTTTGATTAGGAGTTCTTATTGAATTTCACTCAACATTCAAATGGACTCTAGAGTTCCTTGAAGCATTATTGGTCTCTCCTCAATCTATTAGGGTTTTAGGTTACCTTATAACATCAAATGCAATCATGACTAAGATTAAACCCCAAGAAGGTCACCAATTATGAAATAGATCATTGCCTTATAGGTGAGAACCAATTCCTTTATTGTTTTTATATATGGTTTCACTTAGTAAGAAGATATAATTAAGCTAAAACACCATAGGGAGTACCTCCTTTATTTGATCCTCAAACCATGGTTATAGATAGAGATTTCTTAGGCTATACTAGTCCTCATTTGGCCCATCAAGGCTCTGATGAAATTCTAAGGATTTATGGGTGAGGACCACTTGAATAAGTATATATGTCATAAATAATAGGAGTTGCATTATCTCTCTAACCTGAGTTTTGCTCTGAAACTAATCAAATGGCCATTTCACAAGGACAAGAAGGAAAATAGGTTTTATTCCATAAGCACCTTCCTAGAAGGAGTTATCTAATGAAACCAATTTTAATATGTCATATTTGACCCTAAAATGACTCTAAAATCATTCTTTCTCATTGAATTATGATGTGAAGAAACAAGGGAAAACCTGGACCCTATTTGGATGAGTAGGCCATTTAGACACCCCTAAACTATTAGAGATTGCTAATAAATATGGGGAAATAAACTAGACCACTAATGCCACAAAGTGAAAGGACATTATTTTACCTATCATTTCCCAAAATATTTTGGCCCAACTCTCTCTCCTTTGACAATACTGAGTAAAAACTTGAGACTCTCCTAGAACTATCCCAAACTACCCAAAATGGGGTTTCCTTAGCATGAAGAACTAGAAGTTTACCTATGAAATCCAACACTTTGGAAATATTTTTTAAGTTGTAAATGACCTTTCCTTCCTTCTAAAAGCCCTCTTAAATTCATGGACCTCCATTAATGGTAGAAAACCTATTTCATGCCTAGTTTGAAGCCAATAAGTTATCCTTACCTCTGTTATTTCTCATGCTAGAGTATTATTTTAGGGGCCTATAAGAGGATAGTAGGTACACCATGTATTATTTCATATAATATTTGAGCCCCTTCATCAAGCAAAATCTCCAAAAATCTATTTTGCCAAAACTCTAAAGTGCATCCTTTTGTTCCTAAACTCCTCCCCTCCATTACAAATGACTTAAAATGACCTTCAACATTCATAAAATGGTAAAACATGCCATAATGATGTGAGAGGAATTCAAAACCAATTTTAATTCCTCAATTTTACTTTTTGACTTGAAATTTCTAATTTGAGGACCTTTAAGTCATCTAATACACTTTTGGGGGTATTTTGGGTATGCTAGCTCTTCTAGGCCTTGTTTTTGACTCATTAGAATCTATGATACTTTTTTAAAACATCATTCATTCCCTTTATTTCTTGAACACCATGAAAATCTACTAGATCCTTCACTTGTAGTTCTAGACCTATTTCTAGGTCTTTTCCTCAAAATCACCAAAATCACCTTAAAGCTTACTTAAAGTATTTCAAAATCTTGAAAGTGACATGTGGTAGGGTAATGAGTTTTGTATTTTTATTCCACCATTTGATAAATCACTCAACCATAACTCTACTCAGCTTCTCACACCACACCAAGACTTCCTAGAATATTGCACTACATCATCAAGTCAAGACCATAAAGGGACTTGTCTTGGGGGTAGAAGGTTACTGAAAGGTCCAAGAGAGTGGCTTGATCCATCTAAGAAAAATATGTATTCCATTTTTTTCCAATAGGACCCTCCATGAGTTTTGACTTACTTGTTTTATGTGTATACCTCAGATAGACCATCTAGTCTCATGACTGCCCCTTTCCAAAGGTGAGGGCAAGGTCTGAGACAAAATATCAAGTATGTACCATATTTTAATGAATTTTAAATGGAAATATACATATTAATACACTCATGGTAACTACTTAAACCAAATTAAAAATTTTAACTATGCTTATGGAGCCCTTAAAACACCAATTTCTCAAAACTAGTTGTAGCCTAATTGTGTGTGTGTTGACTAACTGTGTATGAGGTTTTGAATCTTATCTTTTAAATCCTCCACATAATATTATTTTTCCTCAACATGATTTCATTAAATATATTACTTGACTAATATATACCTTAAGGTCCCCATCATCTCATTCTTTTCCCTCGCTTTAGGCTTAAGGTATGCTTGTCTTGAGCCCACAGTTTGTGTATGCCCTTAGAGAGTCACGTGACTATGTTCTGGTTTAGTATTAATATTAACTCAATTATATACTTATATAAATCATGAACTTGATTCAGGTATTAAACTAGGTTATAATTAATGCTCTTTACCTTCATCCTTTGTTCTTTTCTATTTATTTGAACATAAACTAACCCTATAGCCTGTATGTGCTTGTACATGATTTTGACTGCATTATATTATGTATAGGATCCTCACCATTATAATTATGACCTATTATGTAGGTTATGAACTTAGTTTATATCTTTAATTTTAGGATCAAATCAACCTTCAATATCCTTGACTCTCATTCCTAGGCTTTGAGACCAACTTGTTGTCATGTGGCCTATAGGTGTCTCTAGGGTCTTTGACTATGTTTTTTGGTTTTAAAAATCTCATCATTCTCATAATTGAATTTTTAATAGATTTTAACTTTATTTAAGTTATAATTTGGTTCAATCCCTTTATAATATATTCTCTGCCTCTCTTTTAGGTCTAATAATGAGGTTGACCCTATAAACAGGCCTATAGGTGCCTATTGGAGTCACTTGACTGTGCTTAGGAGTTTTGAGACTTAATATACTACACCAAGATACCTTTAAATTATTTTGAACATGTTTAATTTTTCAATAAGGCTCTAATAATTTTTAAACACCTATGTTATTCATTTATATTACACCTTTACTTCACACCTTATATTGTATGGTTATAGGTGCTTATTAGGGTACCAAGACTACATTTTGTGTGTTTATAACTCACTCCCATTAACATTGATATTCTCATAAAAGGATTTGAAATTGGTTGGATATTTCGATATTGTACTTATAACACCTTTCAAACTTATCTAACCATTCATAATTAGCTTGAATATGGACCAACCCTCTATGTATGATTACAGGGAGCACATTAGGGTATTGACTATTTGTTGGGTTTCATGACCTCATAAACTACATCACTTACTTTCCAAATGGTTTATTAAATTATTTGGAGTTATAATTAGGTCCTCAACACCATTTCATACATGCCATAAGATTCTCTCCCATCATAATATAATCACACAATGATAAATTTGGACAAGTTAACTATAGGTGGACATATCATGATTGTACAAACTATAGGTGTCCATATAGATATTTATATAGACCCTTGAATGATTTAAAAGTCTTGGTCACTATTAGGAATTATAATAACCTATTTATAAACCTTACTTTGCTTAGATCACACCTTTTCATTGTAAAGGATACTTTTCATTTTAAAGATCGTATAGACCTGTAAGGGAAATGGTTGTTTTCTTGGCCCATTTATTGAAGGTGACTATGTGATTTGAATTTATAACCTCACCATAATAAAAATATAACTCTCAATACTCTTATTTTCTATATTCTCAGTTGGGCTCAAAGTTTTTTTAAACACTTATACCATTCCCTTTAGGTCTAAAACTAGCCTAGATTGAGTTCTTGTAGCTAATAGGTCATGTATAGGAGAGTCATGACTCACTACCTTGATTTTTAGAAATTCACCATGTCATTAATAACCATAAAATTTAATGAAATTATATTATGTTCCATTTGGGTTAAATTACCTCTCTCACACGCCTATATCATCTTTCTTCACTAGACTTGTCCTTGCTCACTTGTAGAAAGTACTATATGGACCTGTAAGAGAGAGATAGACTATCAATTCAATCTCATGGCCACATTTTATTGTAATTGGCTTAGGATATATTCAAGGGTTATTATCCTATATTAATATTATAAGGTCTTATTTCCAACTTTCCTTGGCTTGCTCTAATGTTTGAAGTTAACTTTGGTCCCAAATGGAGACCTTTGGGCTTAGGGCCAATAGGTTTATTTTGAACTATTTAAGCTACACAGAGCCATTATTTAAGTTCTTGAGATTTAAATTTTTTTCATATCATTACACACATATTATATCACTCCTTATCACTTCTCCAAGACTACAAATCTTCTAACCAAGTCTTATACCATCAAAAACTCACCTTATAGTCTTGTACAAACTACATACATAATTCACTAATGTATAAGCCTTGTGAGTAGAGAATTGGAATATATAGTCAATTTGAAAAAAATGGATGATATTATTATGGTAATAAATGACCATGTGAATGCATTGAGATATGTATTAAGTGTTTCCATGAGCAATGAGCATCTTCAAAACACTCTATAATACAACTAGCACATGAAGGAAACACTTGTGATCTTTATTGAAAGTGTTCATTTGAGATATTATCTTAAATTTTATTAACTTTAAATGATTAAATATCATATCATAACCTCAAACCATGATTTATTACTAGAAAATGAGTCAAAATTAGCAACCAAAACTCCAATGGACTATGCAAACCTTTACAATGTCTCAAAGAACAAACATACTAGAAGAACATATACCAAAGACCATATAAAACAAAATAAAATAAAATACATGAAAATTATGGATATTTTTTATGAAAAATTAAGCATTATAAAGCTCTAAGAGTTTCATGCATGAAGACAAAATAGAGATTTACATCAGAATTGTCTGAAAGAAATTGTATAACAAGACATTCTTCTTCCAAATGAAATAACCTAATAAATATGAGTTGGATGATGAAATAAACATTAAAATGAGATAAATTACCTCTAAAAATCACCAATAAAACCATTCCTCTCCATATATTTCTTAAGTGGAGAAACAGGTGCAAGAATAGACCCCTCTCAGATGAATAGGCCATAGTGACCTACTGTCACTGTTAGCTATTGTTCATAAATATGTAAAAAAAATTCCAATAATTTAAAAATTATATCACCAATAAAAATTTAAAACTTTTCATCTCCTAACTCTCTCTCCTCTATCCATATAGAGCACTTGAAAACTGCCCTTTTAGAGTTACCAATGAGATTGATATGAAAGATAAATCAATTTTCTTCATTTTGAGAATTAAAACCTATTTTAAATCACCTTTTTGATATTTTAATGGAAAAATAATCTCATTAATTTTACTTAAGCTCAATTTTACCTTTAATAACCTTATAGATGGTTTCAAAACATGCCTTTTTTACACTAAAACTACCAAAATCGCCTGAGAAGTTTGATGAAACTAATGTAAAATGTATCCAATGGATTTTTTCATGCCTAAATAATTAAATCATGTCTATAAAAGTAAATTTTCAAGTGTTATGGGTATAATTTGACTTGTGAGGTCAAAATTATCCATATTATAGTGACTCAGTTGGGAAGTAGGTCTGTTATAATTGAGAACCATACCATTGACATATTTTAATCACTTGTAATACCACTCTCAAACTCTAAAAAAATAATTATTATACCTTGAAAAATGATCACTACTCTTAATTCAAGATAATAAAATTTATTCCTCCCTAAAGATAGGAAATAAAAAACAACAAAGTAAGGAAACTAGACTAATAGAAAACATGTGCTAGCAAAGCACTTATCAAAACAAAACATACACAGATTAATGTACTTGAAATCATTTAGAGTAAATATAAACTATCACTAATATTTGAATAATGCTCCTCCAAGATCAAAATTAAAGTTTTTTGGACCACTTACTTCACATGATGAATAAAGACATAAGATAAGATGCTTCTTGTAATTTTGCTTGATGGAGCTTAGCTACTTTATGGTTGTCATTCCTCTTGAAAAACTTTCAAATGAATCATCAGCATCAAACTAGTCACCTATGAATACATATTCAACTTATACTTCAATATTTTTTTCATACTACTTGTTAACTACAACCTCATCAAGTGATACCTCATCTATGCATTGTCCTTGAGTCTTTATGGCATCTTGAGTTACCTTATTTTTATTATCACTTGTTTCAAGTTCATCAATCTCTTCAAGGATATTTGAATATTCAATCCAATCTAAATAATGTTCATAAATTAGTGACTCTTGATCAAACTTCTCATAAGAATTCTCTCTAATGTAATGTATCATTACAAAGGTCTTCAATCTCTTATAGGGACTCAATGTTTAACTACCAATTATCATTTTATTTCTCAATTTGATCAACTTGAATGAGATCAACTTGAATGGTATCTTTATCCTTCTCAAGTGGATCAATAGGGATATCAATAATGTCAAATGTGTAATCATGTTGTGATTGGGAAACAATCTCCTCAAAGTTGACCTATTGCTCAATAGGAGATGTCTCAAATTCATTCATGACTTCAGCTTGTACCATCTCATGGAGATCTTTCACATCAAGACCATATTTCTCTTACACACTTGAGGTACCATAAGGGGCATTTATATAAAGTTCAATTATATAAATCTCTTCAAACTTATCAATAAGTTATAAAAATATCCCCTCTTCATCATCTATGGTCTCTTTTTCATGGTCTTAAAACACAACAAAAGGGAGTTCTTGAAATAAATCAAAACCTCCTTTACCTTCTACTCCAACATATCCATATTTTTTTAAGGCCAAATTACCTTTGAGCTCATAAAGTGGAGTACCAATAATAATTTACTCTTCATTCATACTTGAAACATCTTCATCACATTCTACTTGGAACTCAATTGTAACTACAACTTCTTCATATATGATCCATAGAATAGGCTCCTCTTCAAGAAGGGATATGGTGGGAGGGTAATGAATAAGCTTATAGGTTTTTTTGGGACTCAAGGGAGTACTGTTGAAATTTGAAGTCTTATGAATGGAAATTTCTTGTAAGAATGCTTGAAGAGAGATTAAGTTGAGATGAACTATGGATAATTGGTTTTCTTCCTCACCATGTCCTTCCTCACCCTCAAGATTTACTTCATCAATTTTAGATGTAACCTAAATTTTAGCCTATTCAATAGTCACTTCCTCCTTAATTTGTATGTTTTATTGAGTTGAATTTTATGAGGGAACAATTATAGGCAAAATGTCTTCTTTAAGCTCAAACTCTATAACACTCACCTCCTCCTACTTCTCCTAAGATGTAACTACTTGTTTCCAAGGTAGGACTTTGAAACTAGTAGGTTCACTTAGAGGTTAAATTATCTCTCTTTGAGTCTCTATCTAAGAATGGTCAATGACTTAATGAGGATAAAGAACATAATAGGGATGATATGGTAAATAAGAGGGTTCTTAAAGAGTGATGGGATGAGATTCATCCAAAATACTTGGCATGGAATAATCAAGAGTCATAGCCCAATAATGACTCTAAGATGGTATAATATTGTTATCTTGGGGAAGGGTAGGTAAATCTAGGAGAAAAATTAGAACATAAGAAGTTTTATTAGGGGTTGGAAGAGATGGTTGAGGTAGTTTGGGTTGGATCTCTTGATTCTCCCATCTCACTAACCTATCTACCCACCATTGGATCATGGTTCTCATTTCACACAATTAAAAAGTCATGACATACTCATTTTATTCTCTAACTACTACCCACCCATCTATCAACATATGTATTGTCTTCCTCATATTATCTATGAGGTGAAAAGGTATGACATTAAACTCTCTATCCCACATTATCATCACCCCTTCAAATTTTAACATATTTGGCCTAAATGCCAACAAATATAGGGTAGGGGAATCATGATTTTGAGTTGGAAATAGATTAGGAGGAGGTGATTAGGACTACTGAAATTCTTGAAAAGGTTGTTGGGGCACATAACTAAGGTCATAGTGAGGCTGATAAGGGTCATTATAAGGCTGATATAAGTCATCATACTCTTAACAAGACTAATTATTGGATTGGTAATACTATTGGTAAGGATGATTAGACTCATAAAAAAATTTATAAGGATTACTATACTACTGATAAGACTCATCAAATTGCATTAAATTTATATTTTATTCAAAGTAAGCCATAAAAATAAAATTAGGGTAGTGTAATGAAGATACACTTACTTGGAAACTATGCTTAGCCTGGTAGAACTAGTTGATATAACTTGAAGATGCCATTTATGTTTTGAATACATCCAAATTTTGATCAATAGAAGAACACAAATAATAATCTTTGCACTACTTTTGACTTGTGTCCCACTGGGTGTGCCAAAAACTTTGACTACTAGACTTACACCCTTGTGAAGGTAGTTTTAGGACTTCACAGTATGAAGTAACATGGAGACAATACTAAGATATGGGTGGAATAATAAGTTAATTTAATCTCTAGATTATAAGGGATATCTCCCTTTGATGTATTAGTTAGAATCTCTACTCTACACTACTAGATTGCAAAGGAAAAGAAAATAAGGTAAACTGAAGGGAAAACCTATCTAACTGGGGTGATACACTAAAATATGACCTCAAATTGTGTAATAAGAACATAAACCTAATTACACTTCTCAAATTAAAGCCTCCAAACATCAATGTTTCACATAGAGGCTCATCTTGTTGGATGATCTAAGGCAACTAATCAATAGGTCTCTCAAAGACACTAAGGAAATATCACACTTGTGAAACATACAAGATAAATTAGAGCACACTTTGAAACCTATAAGGATGAGATAACACTTACAAATAGGTAAAAATAAAAGGACAAGATAATTGTATTCATGTATTATCACTTCCATCTATCAATAAACAATGAAAATACACTAAACACAATCTTTGAAGAGACATGAATTAAGTCTTATTCATTTAAAATAAGAAAGTAAAAGTATTTTTTTGAGCATGTCCTTGCAAAAAATTTGGTTAAGGATTATTTCAAATTCCAAAAATTGGATTATATATAGACAATTGAGAAAGAGGAAAGAGGACAAGAGCCACCAAAACTAGGAAATGTGACATTTTTTTAGTCTTCTTAAAACCCAATGTAGCATTCCTTGAATATCTCTCATCATCATTATAAAAAGTGGTATAGGGGTATATATTAGGCTTGTTTTGAAAGTTTAAGGAGTATTAATAATTCATATATAATGTTTTACTATCACATCCTCTTAAGTCTTTACTTGCACACCCTCCATTCTTGGTGAAGAAGAGACTTCCTTGAAAATTGGTCTTGATACATGAAATTAAGTCATAAAAACATGATCAAGACTTCATTTTAAACCTTATATAGACCATTAAGGAGGTATTTTCATATTCCTTATGCTTTTAGATCTATTTAAGTACAAGTTTGACTTCTTCAACACCCTAGGTGTTGGAAGTAGAGAACTTTTTTTTGGAGATTTAAGACCTTTTCAAACCTTTAAAACTCATTCAAAATGATAATTTAATTTTTCTAATCTTATATGTGGCATATAAAATTTTCATTAACATTTACAATTTTTTTATAAGCCTTATACAATGATTTTTTGTTTTGACTTGGAAAACTCATTTTCATCATGATGTAGAAGGGAAAAGTGGAGTTTTTCCTCAAGACTAGAAATTTATTCCATAGATGGTCTTATAAAAACATACCAGACCTATAAAAATACATCTAAAGACACCACAAAACACTCAAAAAGACTTGGTTTTGCACCAAAATCTTGAATTTCTTCTCAAATCCTTGTAGCCTTCCTAATTGGGCAAAGCTTCTTGTTTGAAAGAATATGGAGATGATTATGGAAAAATGAGAATATTTTTGAGTACCCTCCATCCCCTTACGTATCCATTAAAAATTCCATGATCAAATCATAAGTGTAAGTGTACTTTCTAGCTCATTTTTTCTCTCAAATTAAGCCAAATTAGCCCTCTTAGGCCTAGAAAGTAAAAATCTTGCTAATGGGATGTCCCACATGTGTGAAACTATATAAAAGTTTTTGATTCAATTTTTTAATATTTTAAAAAACCTCCATGTAAATTTTGGGGTCTTGAGACATTATGAAAGTGTGAAAACCAAGAAACCAGCTTGCCGCCTAGTCTTATTTTGAGCCTATTTAGGACTGCCTTGGAAAATGAGCCTAGTTTGGTCACCTTCAGAGTCTCCTATGCACTCTTTTGAGCTTGGATAGGTATAATACATCCAAAATAACCTCATAGAATTATTTTTAAGTTATAACATTCTTATAACACCTAAAAAACACCAAAAATAATGAAAAATAGGGTATTTGGAGTAATTTGTACAAGTGACATCAACATCAAAATACATGTGGAAAACTTGGGAGTACTGGTTAAAGCACTTAGGATTTAAGGTATGTATCTTTCATGATAGGCCTCATGGGAAATTGGACTTAAAATTGAGTGTGGATACCACTTTTAGGTGTGTTGAGACCTTTTATATCATTGTTCATTACCCCAAGGACCCTCCATGAGGTCCAACTTATTTTATGCTTAAATCTCAAATAAACCACCTAGTCTCATGGCTGCCCCTTTCCAAAGGAGTGGGAAAGCTCTAAAAAAAGGTATGTACCCTATTTTAATTAATTTTAAATATAAATTCACATATTAATCCACTCATTATAACCCCCTATACCAAATTATAAAGTGCAACTATGCTTCTAGAACCCTTAAAACACCAATATCTCAAAACTAGTTGTAGCCTAACTATGTGTGTGTTGACTGAGTGTGTATGAGGTTTTGAATATTATTTTTCCAATCCTCACATCATATTATTTAGCCTCAACATGATTTCATGAACTATATGGACTAATTGAGATAGACCTTAATGTCCCCATCCTCTCATTATTTTCCCTCCCTTTAGGCTTAAGGTATGCCTATCTTGAGCCCATAGTCTATGTATGCACTTAGAGAGTCACTTGATTGTGTTCTGGTTTAGACTTACTCCTTAATGACCTCCTTATATAGTTCATGAACTTTATTGAGGTTTTTAATTAGGTTAGACTTAGGGATCTTTACCTTCATACTCTACTCTTTTCTTTTGATTTTAAGATGAACTGACCCTACAACCTATAGGTGCTTGTAGAGGATTTTGAATAGATTATATTATGTTTAGGATCCTCACCATTATAATTATAATATATTTAATAGTTTTTTAAAATAATTATGGTCTTTAAATTTAGGCTTATAACAACCTTCAATATCCTTGACTCTCATTCCTAGGCCTTGAGACTAGCTTGTTGTCATGTGGCTTGTAGGTGTCTTTAGGGTGTTTGACTACATTTTTTGGTTTTAAAACCAAATAAATTATCATAACTAAATTTTTCATGGATTTGAAATTGCCTAAAGTTCTAACTAGGTTCAAACCCTTTATCATATATGAAATACCTCTTTTTAGGTATGAGAATGAGATAAACCCTCTAACTAGGCTTATAGGTGCCTATTAGGGTCACTTGACCATGTGTAGGAGTTTTGAGACTTCATCTACTACACTATCATCCCTTTCAATGCTTTTTAACCTATTGAATTTTTCAATAATGCTCTAATCACATTCAAAAACCTCTATTCTTCACTTGTATTGCATACATATACATATACCTATACATATACATATACATATACATGTACATAAACATATACATATACATATACATATGTATACATATACATATACATACTCACCATAAATAACTAAAACCAATATTTTGATTACACCTTGTATTGCATGGATGTAGGTGCTTATTAGGGTACTAATACTACATTTTATGTGTTTGGACCTCACTACCATTAACATTGATCTTATCCTAAAAGGATTTGAACTTGGTTCAATATTTTAATATTGGACTTATAACACCTTTCAAACAACTCTAACCCTACCTACTTATCTTGAAAATGGACTAACCCTCTAAGTAGGCATATAGGTAGCATATTAGGGTATTAACTATGTGTTAGGTCTTAAGACCTCATCAACTACATCACTTAATTTACCAATGGTTTATGAAATTTTTTGGAGTCCCTATTAGGTCCTCAACACCATTTCATACATGCCATAATATTCTCTCTCCCATCATAACATATTCACATAATGAGAAACCTAGACAAGCTAACTATATGTGGGAATATCATGATTGTGTGGACTATAGGTGTCCATATAGATCTTTATATAAACCCTTGAATGATTTAAAATTATTGGTAACTATTAGGAAGTCTCATAACCCTATGATCAACCTATAAAATTTTCTTAGACCACACCTTTTCATTGCAAATGACACTTTTCCTCTTTAAGACCATACAAGCCTATAGGGGAAATGGCTATCTTCTTAGCCCATTTGGTGAATGTGACTTTGTGGTTTGAATTTATAACCATCATACAAATATACCTATTAAAAATCTTATTGTATATAGTCTTATTTGGGATCAAAGTTTTTTAAAACATTCTCTCATTCCTTTTAGGTCTAAAACTAGTCAATAGCCTATAGGTCATATATAAGAGAGTCATGACTGATACCTTGGTTTTTATGCCTTCACCATGTCATTACAAACCCTGAAAGTTCATGAAATTATTTTAGGTTTCATTTAGTTTCAATTACCTCTCTCACACACTTATGTTAGTTCTCTTTACTAGACTTGCCCTTACTCACTTGTACACAGTACTGTACAGAGCTGTAGGAGAGAGTTAGACTATCAATTCAATCTCATGGACACATTTAAACATGAGTGAATTAGGATATATTCAAGGGTTATTAGCCTATATTCATCTGATAAGGTCTTGTTTCCAACTTTCCTTGGCTTGCTCTAATGTTTGAGGTTGACTTTGGTCCCAAATGGATACCTATAGGCTTAGGGCTTGTAGGTTGATTTTAAACTATTTATCCTAAAAAGATCCATTACTTGATTTTTTTATCTCTCCAAGTTTTTAAACTCATTACACACATATTATATCACTCCTTATCACTTCTATAATAATATAGAGCTTCTAACCAAGTCTTATGCTATCATCAACTCACCTTATAGTCTTGTACGGATTGTATACACAACTCACTAATGCATAAGTCTTGCGAGTAAATAATTGGAGTGTATAGTTAACTTGAACAACTTTGATGATATAATTGGTGTAATAAATTATCATTTTAATTCATTAATACATGTATCAAGTCTTTACATGAAAAAATGAGCATCTTTATAACACTCTACAATTCATACAATTGGCAAATGGAAGAAACACTTGTGATCTTTGTTGAAAGTGTGAATTTGAGCTCTTAAATTCACTTTTATTCACTTAAAATGATGAAATATCATATCATAATCTCACACCATGATGTATTACTATAATTTGAGTTAAAATTATTAACCAAAACTCTAGTAGACTATGCAAACCTTGACAATGTCTCAAAGAATAAGCATACTTGAAGACACATGGACCAAAGACCAACTCAAATGAAATAACATATAATCCATGAAATTTATGGATATTACATGAAAAATAAATAATTATAAACCTTTGAAAGTGTCATACATGAAGACAAAATAGAGGTTTGTAGAAGAATTATTTGAAGGACCTTGTATACCAAGACATTCTAAATGAAATAACATAATAGAGATGATTTTGATAATTAAAAAACCATAAAAATGATATAAATAAACTTTAAAAAATATCCACAAAACCATTCCTCTCCATAGATTTCTAAAATGGAGAAACAGGTGTAAGAACAATCCCCTCTTAGATGAATAGGGCATATTGACCTGCTATCACTCTTATCAATTTTTAATAAATAAGAATCCATAAATATGAAAAAAATGACACTAATTTAAATATTATTAGTAAATATAACAATTTTAAAAGTTTCATATCCTAAATATCTCTCCTCTATCTATATCGATCACTTTAAAATTGCCCTTTTAGAGTTACCAAGGAGATCGATATGAGAGATAAATTGATTTTAGTCATTTTGAGACTTAAAACCTCTTCAAAATAATTTTTTTTACCTTGTCATCGATAAATAAGGTCTTGAATATTATTTAATCTCAATTTTAACTTGAATAACTATATGGATGGTTTCAAAACAACCCCTTTTGGAATAAAACTACTATAATCACTTGAGAAGTCTAATGAAACTGATATGAAATGTATCAAATTTATCTTTTCATGCATGAATAAGTACATCATGTAATTAAAAGAAAAGTTTCAAGTGGTAGGGGTGATAATTTGACCTGTTAGGTCAAAATTGTCAACAATATCTTTAAGAAGATTTTATTTGGTGGAAGGCTTCTTAGGTTTGGTGACATGATATTTTTGAGTGGGATTATGAAGATAATTTAATTTAACCATGTTAAAATACTAATAATTAGTATAATATTTATCATATATAGCATCAATTACATAAAAAAATTATTTGGATGTTGTGTATTGGCATTAGAAGATAATTTTTGAAATTTTTGATTGGTATAATTAGAGTAATTTCTATTTTAAGAAGATTTAAGGTAATATATATTTTGAATTTTGATTATATCATCATGATTGAATGAATATCCTAACATGAAGGAAACCAAATTTTTTTTAAGATCTCAACATGTTTCATGAAAATGACCAATATCAACATGGAACCAATTTTTTATTAGGATCATACCATGAGGGAGGTGAGTTGGTAGTATAAATGGAAGGTTTGGATGTAGATAATAACTTCCTCATTTAAAATATGTTTAGAGCTAGGTGGGAACGTCTTTGAGTATCTACTTGGTTTTATCCTATTTTGGTTTGAGTAGGCTTAGAGTTAGAATTATTAATGGTTATTTCATTAATTGAAGTTTTAAAATAATCATTGATGAAATTATGAGAAGGTTCAAATTGAGTCATGAGAAAATATTTTCTTTTGTCCTAATCAAAAGCATCTTCTAGAAATTATGGAGAGAAAATCCAAACCTTGTATTATAAAGAAAGTTTAAGGAAAATGATGAAGAGTTTGAAAATATTATCATCACTCATGTTATGATCTAATTTATGAGCATGATCTCCATCATTTGATAAAGGTATGACAATATTCATCAAGTAGTTGCTTAACATTGATGAAATGGCTAATGTTATTTTTAAGAAGATTAGTGTGTTGTAATTTGTTAACTAGAGCATTAAGTGAATATTATAGTTTTAAAAAGGAATATTTAGGGAGTTTGTTATAACATTCTAAATCATCTCTCGTAAATGTTTTGACAAAAAAATAAGTAGTAGTGAAGGTATTGGTTTGGACCCATTCTTTATAAATATTTCAAAACTATTTAAGGAAAATCACTTGATCCTTAGTCCTATCATATGCAATAGGCGATAAATATTTTCAATATCTATAGAAAAAATAAATGGAGATAAAGGTTCATTTTGAATATGTTGAATCAATTTTTTATGCATAAAAGGTGAAGGAATGATGTTCCCATTGGCATGTCAGAGAGGAAGAGGAACAAAATTTTGACTATGCTGAGGCAAGATGATGGGAGGTTTAGTTTCCATTTGTAATATATAATGTTGCATTTGGATAATTTAGGAACTATTAGTGGTTTTCATGAAATTCATTTATTGAATCAATTATGTGATAATTTAGGTTGTATCAATAGGTGGATTTTGATTACTTGAAGGGGTGAAATCCATGTATTGGTAGGAGGATCATTCCCTAGATTAGTGATAGGAGGATTCTCTATATGGTGTTTTCCAAGGTTAGTATCAATTACTCCATTAGTGAAGTAAATAATTTTTGATAAAGTAACTTTTATGTTAAGATTATAAATGGTATTATCATCTAAGTTTTTGAATCTATGGGAATTATCTAGATCATCATTTTTGAGTGATTTTAACCATGTTAAAATTGATATATCTAGATGGTTATTGTGAATAATTGTACCATGAAGTGTGATCTTCATTGGTGGAAAACATAGGGATGAAAGAGCAACCCATGAAAATTATAAATGGGTTAAGACTATCAATAATATTATAATAGGTGATTTCATGATGTTGAAATGGATTTGAGAATTGATAAGGTATGTGTTTAATTTAAAATAAATGAATGTTCCTAACCAACTCACTAAAACATAAAATGTACTATATCAACTATGGTCAATGTAGTTAGACAAATAAAAATGTGGAAAAACTATATCAAGCCTAGTCGATGTAGTTACGTATGGAAAATTTTAATAGAAATAATAAATGTTTAACTATCTTAGGCTTTGGTAGTGGAAATTATTTAAAAAAGAAGCTTCTAGATACACTACACATGAATTTGCAAAACTCAACATTTTGGCTCCTTCTATATAATCCATTATCAAGAGATAAATGTTAAGTTCCATAGAAGGACTCAAAATGTTGAGTTTTACAAATTCATGTTTAGTGTATCTTAAAGATTATTTTCTAAATATAAAATGTGCTATATCGAGCCTAGTTGATATAGTTAGACAGGCTGAAGTGGAAAGATGTACATATATAAAGCCTAGTCGATGTAGTCAAATCTATGAAAAAATTAATAATATAAGGAGTAGAAAATGTACTATATCAAGTTGAGTTGATGTAGTTAGATATACATAAATGTGAAGGAAAAAATATATCATTCCTAGTTAATGTATTTGGATATAAGAAAAAAATATTAGTAGTTTGAATAAAATGTTATAGTCCCAGTTGATATAGTCTAATAATAGAAGGTAAAGGAAAAGAAAATTTAGTAGAGCATATCAAAACCAATCAATGTATTTTGTTCACACCCAAATATATCAACATTGGCTACTGTAGTTAGAACACACAACACTTATTTGTATTTATGGTGACTGATATAGTGTATAATACATAATACATCAATAAGCAACAAATTAGAATTTTAACTATTTTTACTAACTATTTATTTGAAATAAAGATAATATAAATGTGCTAAAAAGATGTGACTAATATGTAAGATCTTAAATATGTGTGTTTGTTGGATAGTGTTAGCCTGATGGGTGTCGTCAATACTATTTATTTAATAATGTCAATCTAGGGTTGATGTCTAAAGGCTATATGCAAAAGGAGAAAGAGACGTTTGGAAAATGGTTCTTTCTATCACACTTCACACTTGTAGGAATTGAAAATCACACATGTATAAAGTAAATCAAATTTACAGAAATAAAAACACTCTTGCATAAAATTAAAGCACACTTGCCTGAAAGTAAATTATTGAATTGAAGAAAAATGGAAAACACATAAAATACCTATAGTTTTACAATAGACTGTACTGAAAAGAAATGTATACATCAGTAAATAAATAAAATAATAATTTATAGCCAAAAAGATAATTATAGAATACATAAATAAATAAAATAAAAATATATGGATCCATCTTCCTTGGAATGAGTGGCCATCTCATTCCTTAGAAGAGGATTTATTCAAAACACAAGTTTCAAAATAGACTCCTTATAATAATGGAAGGAAAATTATATTGATTTATTTATTCAGGTGTGGAAGGTTGCATTTATAATTCCATGCTTCCAACCAACACCTTATTTAGGAGTAACAATTGAGATACTCTATCATATCTCAATCTCCACAAAATATGGAGAGAGATTTCTATTTTAATAAATAAATTTATTACTACCTAATCTCGATCTTCACCAAGTATGGAGAGAGCTAATTATTAGAAATAAAATTACACAAATCTATATTTGAATACAATCTTCAATGGAAAGTCTATACATAGAAATATATATAGAAAGAATATAAATGGAAAACATTATTCATGATAGCTAAAACATTGAAATGCTCTTAGAAATACTTCCCAAACAATTTTTTAGTAGTTGTTTTGAATTTTGAAGTAATTTTGTTGAAATCTATAGTAACCTAGTGAAATATGTAAAAAGCCTGGTGAAATCCATATCAAGCCTGGTGAAATCCATATCAATCATGGTGAAATCTATAGCTAGTCTGATGTAATCTATAGGTGGTCCATAGAAAGCCTATTATAATCCATAACTAGTTCATAGTAAGCCTATTGTAATTCATAGCTATTGTAATAAGCCTATTATAATTCAAAGCTACTGTAATAAACCTGTTATAATCTGGAACTATTGTAATATTTTATAACTAACTTATAAGAGTCCATATCTTGACTAGAATACTAGATCCTGTGGTAGAATACTTTAATATGGTTATTCTTCATATTTTAAATCATTCTTAACATATTATGAACTATATATACACTCATTGATAGTTTTTCCACATTAATCATTAGAAATGGCTAACCAATAGATAACAAGGAATTCTAAAGACATAACCATGATATATACTTAATATTTCATTATAAATAAACTATAAGTTCAAAAACTACATTTAGATCCACTTATTATGCAAGATAAATGATATTATTTTGTGGATATAATGAGCCATTTTATAGACTCATCATAGCCCAATATTTAAGATAACTAACTATGAAGAGTGTATAATTTTTGTAGCCTACTAAATCTAGTTTCAAGGGCAAGCTAAGAGTGACTTCCTAGTACTAAAAAATAATTAATTCATTATATAATTATATGGATGGATAACTTATTAAATTTAAAATATAAATGGGGGTAATAGTAATTTCCTAAATACCATGAAGTACATATAAACTAAAGTTTGTGTTTATCTTTGTACTATGGCTATGCATATTAGGGAATCCTCTCCTGCCAGAATGTTTGTAAAAAAAAGCAAGGATTGTAAATAGATCACTACATATCCCTTCATGATAATAGTTATGTAGTTTGAAAATTTTTGAAACGTATTTTCTAGGGAAAGCCAAACAAAGAGAAAATAAAAGGAGAAAATCAATATTGAAAATAAATTTGTATCTATTATTGAATATAAATAAACATAGTTAATTTGAAAATGTTAAATCAATTACTAAAAATGAAATTTAATTTGCCTCGCTTATGTGAAAAATAAAAACACACATAACTATATTGGTGTAAGATGATGTTTATTTAAGTGATACATATAGAGTAAAATAGATCAGATAGGGTTGATATAATTTAATGACAATAAATAGAAGCATAGAATTGTATCAACTAAGGTCAATATAATTTTTATATGGAGTAAAATTAATTTATAAATATATAAATTTGGGTTGATATATTTTTTTGTGAAGAATCAATTTTGATGATGTAAAATTTGATTAATAGAATTGATTGTATAATAAAATTATATCAGACTAGGTTGATATATTATGGTAGAGAATTAACTAGAATATAGAACTAGATCATCTTTTTTTGATTTAGTAGATTGACTAGAAATAATGTAGATATTAGTATGAAAACTAAATCTTCATGCATCAAAGTAGCTAGCTATAAAAACATATAATTAATATTATATCAATCTACACCGATGTATTTTCTTATAAAACACATAATGATTAGATTGAATATACATGGGTAGATGTGGTTTGTAGAAAATACATAAAAATAAATTATTAAAATAAAATTAGATTGGGCTTGACCAATATAGTTGGTTGACATAAAATGGAAAAAAATAAACTAGATCAACCTGTGTTGATGTAGTCTATTGATGAAAATAAATATATAATTAAAACTCTATTGGCCCACATTGATGTAGTTTTTATTAAGAGTACACAAAATTCAGAATGGATAAACTTATGTTGATGTAATCTACTAAATAATATAAATAATTAAAACTATATTGACTTGAACTGATATAGTTTGTGAAGGATAAAAAATATTGGTTAGTTCATGTTAGGTTCACCAGAATATATGCAATAAATTAAGATAGACCTAAATATTATCACACCTAATATATATATATATATATATATATATATATATATATATATAATCAAATAAATTAAATCAACTAAAACCCATCAGATACGTAGTTATATCAAGTTATGACCAATTAGATCCACTAAACCTAACTAGAGGAACACTTATCACACAACATCAATGGAGAGGTTTCTAAAGACTCCAAGAAATCAATATATTTTAATAACCCTAACCATATCTCTAATAATTAAATTAATTTAATCTAATATTACTAAATCTTACAACACAAATAAGGGTGGATGATTAAAAAACCTAAAAATGGTAAGAAACCATGGTAGATAAATGAAGGCCTAGGCTACCTAGGGTGCAAAATAGCAAGCTTACATAACCATATATCCAAACTAAGTTTAAGTGTAAAGGAGATTAAAAAAATGAGTTATATATTCATTCAAGCTTTTAATTATGCAATATTTATCTATCAAATGAAATAGTTAGGGTTATAATTACTTACCTTGAACAAAACCTATCGATCCTCAATATCTCCCTTGGATATTGGTGTTTTACAAGATATTGTTATGGTTTTAAGGATCACAATGGTTAAAATAAATATAGGATAAAATAATTTTTCTAGTTACATTCAAGCCTCCACAAGACAAGATATTTTCCTCCAAGATAAGATCTAAGTAATGGCTTTTCCAAATGTATTCTAAAGTAGAATTACAAGCAATAATGGTGTAATAATGATTTTTCCTCTTTATTGGATTGAAATGGGACTTATATTTATAATTATGGTTGATTTTAAACCCTTATAAAATTTTAGTTACAAATATCAACCCACCTCCATGTAGTTTAAAATTTACTATTTACCCTCAAATGAGGTCCACCTAGCCTAACCTAGTTGTAAAATGTGCACCATGGATTTTAGACTATAATGACATGGGCTGACCTAGTTTAAATTTTGGTAAGAAGTGACACATACTATATTGACCCACACTGATATAGTTGTAAAATATAGGTCTTCATTTAGTTAAGGGGATATTAAGAAGAATATTTTTATGGGATTTAGTCTTGGGGAAATGTATTAAATATAGGCATGCTAGATAAATAATAATGTCTCTCATGAAGCATCATCAGTATTCCTACCCCTTTCTAAGTGCACCCTTTAAGGCATGGACTTAGAGAGATCAAAACTAAATAAATTGTTTCAATAGATAAGTCATTATTAAATGATAAATTTAAAAAAAAAATATGTATACATACTCCACCTATAACCAAACCACCTTTGGTTAACACTTCTATTCTTAATGACTATATGGTTCCTACTAAAATTCTAAAGACCGTTGTGTCTCTAAATAATTCATATTTTAAGTTTGTTCATATTGGACATACCATTTATAATCCTACATATTGTAGATACATAAATTAACATTTAAACTAAAATAATGTACACCTATGACTACCCTTTATACACACTTAAATCATACCTCATTCCACATTCTTTTGACTTCCTTTCCTTCACCCTCTATGCAAATGGATCCTTCTTATAAGTAACTAGTGATCTCAAAATTTCCCTATTCCTTATTTAAAATAAATTAAGATTATACCATGATTGATCAATACTCTTAGCTTATTTATCTTTGATTTTTAGATAATAGTGCAGCATTTGTACTATCCCACTCCCAAGTCCTATCCAATTATACCCGTGACATCCTCCCATGAAAATATAGATATTCTATCAATTAAAAACTCATGTAATGGGTCATCTTGCACATTTATAAAGACCTTTCCAAATTAATTCCCTATTATTCATTATAAAAGAAAATTCAAGTCATTTTTCACACATGAGGCTCATACATTAAAAAACATTAAAATTCTAATTGCACTTTAAAAAATTTTATATTTATCCTAATTATGAATACATAAAACCTATTAGCCCTAAGATAATGTTTAAGCACATGTATAAGGTCACAATTAATTCTTGAATTACTTAATCATACTAAAATTTCATAAGCACCTAGAATTAAAATAGTCTTCCACACACACCACCATATCATGGGATAAATACATGGAGTTTGATCCCTCTTCAAAGTATTGGTATGCAGGTATCAATTAACACATAAGTTGTTGAGGTGTATAACAACATCAAATATTAACCCATTTTTTTAATGTTATTCATGTTATCATTCATGGTATATTGAGCTAGGGTTGAAAGTGAAGAAGATGACACAGTGATTTTCATAATAGATAAAGATTTCTTGCATAGTCAAATATAATACATAGGCAAAGCAAACCTACCATATAAATTACAGAGCATAAAACCCTATAGAAAACCAACATAAAACATACCAACATAATGTTCCCTTGTCTTATTCTAGTTGTAATGTTTTGAGAGCAAGAAAAACATTGCTCTTGATTCATAGCACCACTAGAAAGACTTTTAGATAGTTTTTAGTTCATGTCTTATTCCCACAATATCAAAATTATAGTTAATTTTTGTTTCTTTGTCATTTCCCATTTTAGAATTTTTCTAAATCTAGTAATTTAGAAACCAAAATTTGACATTTATTTCATATTCATATCATTCTAATTTTATGCAACAATTTGTCACATTTAGGTAATTAGCTTTCTATTTTTTCAAATTTCATAAAACATATTATTGAACCCATGTTTTTGTTTGAGCATTGCCAAACCCAATGTTTCCATTAGGGTTCCAACCTTCTTTCTAAGATTTTAGTTTTTTTCCTTTAGGGTTTTAGATCTAATATTTAATTTCCCCTTATCCTTTATGTAAATCAAAAGTTTAATTCTTTTCCCTAGGGTTTCAACCTCATTTTATATTATGTTTTTCCTTTCCTAGACTTGTGGATTATCTTTCCTTACTAAGATCATATGTGATCCATAACATCTCTATTTTTTTAAAATAGATTTTTTGTTCATATTTATAAAATTAAAATCCTATTTTTTTTCTCTAAAATATTATACAATTTTTTTTTACAATTTACTATATTTACTAAATTTGGCCAAGGAGATGATTGTTGTACCTATTTTCAATTTAGTTTCTAGGTTTTGTTTCAATAATTATTTTGATAAAAACTCTTTGATATCTTGAAAATACCTAACAAACATCTTGTAGTTGTTAATTCTTGTGTGCAATAAATTAAGTGTAGAATTCAAATGCAAGGAACAATGAAGAAAAACTAGGATCCCTAATCTACCATAATCTAAACAAAACCTAAATAATGTGAAAAGGAAGAGACTTATAAGTAAATAATCATGGAATATATCAAGTTATACCTCAAATTACAAATAAAAACTACTTCTTTGACAACTAGTAGATGATTCCAAATTAAAATAGATGAACTTGATAGTTGGTTGATATGTTGGATTGCAGTTGATAAGAGCTCAATATAGTTACAATAAATATGATGAAGGATGGTTGAAGCTAGAAAAGGTTGAAATAATATTGCATTAATCTACAAATTACATAATAGTTTCTAGATATTCTATTGCATGTAGGTGTTGATGATTATATAAAAGGTGGTGGAGAAGATCAATGGCTAAATTTAGCCATGGTGGAAGGAGATCTAAGGGTGTATGAATTATATATATATATATATTATATATACCTAAAATTATAAATAAAAACTACCTCCTTGATAGCTAGTAGTTGATTCCAAATTACAATGGATGAACTTTATAGTTGTTTGATATGTTGGATTGCAGTTGATAAGAGCTCAATATAGTTACAATAAATATGATGAAGGATGGTTGACACTAGAAAATATTGAAATAATATTGCATTAATCTACAATTTACATAATAATTTCCAAATATTCTATTGCATGTAGGTGTTGATGATTATATAAAATGTGGTGGAGAAGATCAATGGCTGAATTTAGCCATGGTGGAAGGAGATCTAAGGGTGTATGAATTTTATAGGAATTTAAAATTTCTAGATAGTTATAGATAATGATTGGTGATGGGTTATAAGAAACCTAGATTGGATAATTTTGAATTCAAAAATATTATGTAAGTGGAGATATAGGAGAAATTGGAGTTAGTTGGTGGTATGTGAGAGGATAATTTAAAATTTTAAAATATTATGTAGGTGGAGATTAGTGATGAATAAGATTGTAATATGAGAATTAATTAAGTTGGAATGAGTTATAAGTATTGTATGATGTAATAAATGTTATAGGCATGTTAGAATAGTGTATATAATATTGTTAATGTAGTTATTTAGTAATTACTAATATAAATTAGTAGTAGATGGTGGAGCGTGTTATTTGAAAGGGCATTGTAATTAGAATGAGTAATGAGATTTTAAATAAGTAAAATTATAGGTGAGTTAGTGAATTATTAAGATTTATTATAGGTGATGCCCCTTTAAGGGTTCATGTGATAAGGAATTAGATAGATGTCCACTCAAAATAAAATGAGGGGTGGAGGCATGTATATAAGAAAGAGGGGTTAGGTTAGAGATGATAGATAGGATAGATATGTGGATATGACTAGAAATTATGAATGTGACACAATGTTCATAGTTAATGAGATATAATATAACTTGATAACTTAATTTTATGATGTCTTTGACAAAAATATATGTGAGGGAGTGAAATAAAATGAGAAAATTATGACTTTGGACATGCCCCAATCAAGGATGTAATGAAAGGGGGAAGCTATAATTTTGGATGGATTAATAAGTAAGACTGCAAGCTTTATATATATCATAGGTAAGGATGCATGCCAATGAGAGTTATGGGCTTGGATATGAGGATTTATTGTCATAATATTTTGACGTATCCAAGGTAAGGATGCATGTTAAGGAGTGTTATGAGATTAGTTTGGATGATGGATTAATTGATGGTGGAAAAACATATCCCCAAAGGATTGATTGATTATTGACTAAGGAGATGTTTGTTTGAGTTTCATAGAGTAATATTATATGCATGGGAGAAGAAACAGTAGGCCTAGATGTATTTGATGGATTATAGTTCAAGAATTATACTTAGCACAAAATTTTGTTGATGTAATTTAAAAGAGACAATGGCGTTGATGGAAAATAGGAGAAAGTGACATGATGTGAAAAGAATGTGAGTGGCCAAGTGTAATATCCCTTTTAGGGTATATTAATGAAATTATAAAATTTTATTTAAACCCTAATGTGAAAGTACAAATTTTTTGAAAATGATCCATAAAACATTACCTAAAAAAAATCTAAGAAACTCAATTTATTTCAATAGTGTAATCCTTACAACTTTAAATCTAATTTTTTTATAAAATATTTTAAGGATGTAAATTAATTAATTTAAAGTAGATCATACCAATGCAATTTCAACAATAAATAACCAACCAATAAATTTGTGTTGTATCAAGCACAAAACCACCTTGGTCAATCCTAAGATGAAAACATGCACTGAACAACCATAAAACTAGCTCCCTTAGGTGATGTCAACCCTCCAAAGGATAAAATCAACATGACAAAGATCCTCTAACAAGTAATTAACCCAAAACATCTCTCTAGATGATGTGCCAACCAAAAAATAATGTTATAGCCTATGTTCAATGACTTTTCATTCAATCATGACCCTTGAATGAAGCCACCAATAGAAGTTGAGAGTTTTCATCCTCAATAGTTGAAAGTAGAAGAAAAATTTCTAAGCTCACAAAATCAATTTATAAATAAATCATATATCCCATAAATTAACCCCTCCATCTTCTTGAATACCTTTTCCCTAACTCAATATCCAAAGTGGGGACCTCTAAGTGAGAGTTAATTACTATAATTCATAAAGTTAATTTCTAATTTCTAACTAAGTGTTGACTTGCTCCAATTAAAAAAGTCCCATTTATTTTAAATTTAAACATAATTTTCTAATAATATGTTACTTTTTAATAGCTTAGCTCACCAAAACTATGTTTCCATTTTCCTCATCCCTTTAGCCTACGATAAACCACATAATAGGATAAGGCTATTCATATGACCCTAATACTAAGAAGGGATAGTATAGTACCCCTTCTCAATATTACTTGTCCCCAAGAAATTTCAAGTTATGATGCTACAAAATATATTACCCTTCCCATGTCCACCCTCAATGCATTGGATCCTTCCAATGAACTAATTAATCCTTGATACTCATGTTCATCAACTTCCTTTCTCTAACCTCTATGATAAATTATGAAATTAAAATTATCTTGACCTCATCATCCAAAGGTGGTAATTATATAGGATTTATACACTACCCTAATGCCTTTTAAGGCATGAAACATGAAACACATTGTGGATATGGCTATGCTCTATAAGTTCTAACTCATAATCAACCTCTCCAATTATCATCTGAACTCTATAAGTATCATATAAGTGAGTTTTGAGCTTATCTTCCTCACTATATATGAGGGAAGACTATATATAGGGATGCAAACTAAAAAAACCATGTCTCCCACCTCAAAAGTCCTCTCCAACTAGTGTTGGTATTCATATACATTTTGCTAATTTTGGGAAAGTTAGAGGTTCTCCTTGAACACCCCCAATATATCTTTAATTTATTATACTAAATCCTTGGACCTAGGCACTCTATTACCATCAAAACTAAATAGATGAATTAAAGTGCATCATACCCATATAAGTCTCTAAAGGGAGACATACCAATGGACATGTGGTATAATGTGTTTTAGCAATGATCACCCATGTAAAAGCACTTGGTCTAAGTTGATTGATTCCTTGAAACATATTTACCTAGGTACACTTCAATTCACTTATTCACTATCTTAGTTTTACCATCAATTTGTGGATGATAACTAATACTAGGAATCAACTCTATGTCAATCAAAATAAATAGCTCTTGCCAAAACAATCTCATGAACTTGTTGTCCCTATCATTCAAAATGTTTCTAGGTAACCCATGAAGTTTAAAAAATTATTTGAAAAATATATCAACCACTAGAGGTGCATTGTACTTATATGGAATTAAAAAAAGTGAGCATATTTGGTGAGCCTATCAAAAACCATAAACATACAACTCTTACCTTGAACATGGGAAGTCCCTTGATGAAATCCATAGATATACTTTCCCATTTTTTAATTAAGAATGGGTAATGGCTGCAAACAAATAGCTAGAAAAACTTGTTGACCTTTATTTTGTTGGTAAGTGAGGCACTCTTAGATGTATTTAAGGACCTCCCCCTTGATTCCCTTCCAAAATAATAATGATAAAAATTAAATAGTTGAATAGAGAAGAATTTCATCATTCTTTACAAAATTGAATCCAAAAGAACTCTACCACTCTTAACATGTTATAATCTGAAAGTATTTTCTAAGCATGCTATTACAATAAGATTAAACTCATAATAACTCCATTAAGACACTTCAAGAGACCTACAATAGACTTTCAAAGCTGAATATGGATGCAAGGACAACATGCTAAGGAAGAGAAACTATCACTTAACAAGATATACTAACTTAACATACACATTGAAAACAACTCATAGAGAAGGTAAACTAGATCATTCTTTATTTCTCCTCAATTTTTTGTATGTATTAAAATACTCTAGATGACTATCCAAGGGAATATCATGAATAATAGCTAATTTGTATTTATTTTTCATTTCTCATTTAGCATTTTTCCAAATCTAGTAAGTTACAAATCAGGTTGTGTTATTTATTTCATATCTATAGCATTCTAATTTTACACAATAATTTGTCACATTTAGGTAATTATATTTCTATTTTTCTAAATTTAATAGAACATATTAGTGAATCTATTTTTTTTTTTTTAAAACATTTCCAAACCCAAAATTTCCCTTAGGGTTCCAACCTTATTTATAATATTTCAATTTTTCCCTTGCGGTTTTATATCTAATATTAATTTCCCCTTATCCTCTATGAAAATCATAAGATTAAATCTTTGACTTAGGGTTTCAATCTCATTTTCTATTATGGTTTTCATTTCCTAGGATTAGGGATTATCTTTGCTTCTTTGACTCATATCTATTCCATAACATCTTTAGTTTAAAAAAAATCAGAGTTTTATATTCAAATTTATAAAATTGAAAACATATTTTTTTCTCTAAAATATTATAGAAATTTTTACAATTTTACAATTTACTATATTTACTAAATTTGGCCTAGGAGATGATTGTTGCACTCTTTTAAAATTAATTTTTAGGTTTTTCTTCATTACTAAATTTTATAAAAAAAAAAAAAAAACATCTTTTATATATCAAGAACTCTTAATGGATATATTTTAGTTGTTGGTTCTTGTGTGCAATAAATTAGGTGCAAAATTCAAATGTAAGTAACAATGGAGAAAACCCAGAATCCCTAATCTACCCTAGTCTACACAACACCTCAAGAATGGGGAGAAAAGAAACCTATAAGCAAATAAACATGAAATATATCAACTTATACCTTAAATTACAAAAAATATTACTTCCTTGACAACTAGTAGATGAACCCAAATGATAATGGATGAAATTGATAGTTGATTGATTTGTTGGAATGCATTTGATAAGATCTCAAGATGGTTACAACAATTGTGATGAAGGATGGTTGACACTAGATAAGGTTGAAACAATATTTCATTAATATCCAAGTTGTTTAATATATTACAAATATTTCATTGCAAGGAGGTGAAGATGATTATATAAAAGGTGTTGGAGAATATCAATGGCTGAAATTTAGCCATGGTGGAAGGAGATCTAAGGGTGTAGGAATTTTATAGTAACTTAAAATTCCTAGAGAATTATAGATAATGATTGGTAATAGATTATGGGAAACTTAGAGATCTATAGATCCCATTATAATTAATTAATTAATATTAGATGGTGATTATAAAGATGATTTGTAGGAGATAGTGGATGTAGTTGGTGGTAGGTGAGAGGATAATTTAAAATTACAAAATATTATGTGAGTGGAGATTTATGATAAGTAGGATGTTAATATTAGAATTAATTGAGATGGAAGGAGTTATAAGTTTGGTATGATGTAGGAAATGTTATAGGGATGTTAGGATAGTGTAGATAATATTATTAATGTTATTATTTAGTAATCAATAAAAAAATAATTAACAGATGATGGAGTGGATTATTTGAAAGGGAATTATAATTGGAAGGAGTACTAGGGTTTAAAATACAAAAAAATAAGGATGAGTTAGTGAGTTAGTAAGAGTTAGGATGGGTGATTCCCCTTAGAAGGGTCATGTAGGGAGGAATGAGACAAATGGCCACTCAAAATAAAACTAGGGGTGGGAAGAATGTATATAATAAAGATGGGTTGGGTTGGAGATGATAGATGGGATAGGTGTGTGGATATTATTGTAAATTATAAATGTGACACAATATGTGCACTTGATGAGATAAAATTTGACTCGATGACTTCATTTCATGATTTACTTGATAAATATGTATGCGAGGAGTGAAAAAAGTGAGAAAATTATGACCTTGGACATGCCCCATTCAAGGACATATGAAAATTGGAAGTCATAAGTTGGATGGATTGATAAGTAAGGATTCAAGATTTAGATGTATCCAAAATAAGGATGTATGTTAGTGAGAGTTATGGGATTGGATATGAGGATTGATTCAATAAGATTTAGACGTATCTAGGGTAGGGATGCATGGTAGGGAGAGTTAACAAGCTTATTTTTTATGATGAATTTATTGAAGGGGATAAACATATCCCTAAAGGATTGATTTATGATTGACTAAGGAGATATACACTTGAGTTTCCTTGAGTGATATTATATGCATGGGAGTGTAAGCAATAAGTTTGGATGCAATTGATAGATTATATTTCAAGAACTATACTTTGCACAAAATCGTGATGACATAATTGAAAAGAGAAAATGATGTTGATGGAAAATAGGAGAAAGTGACATGATGTGATAATAACGTGAGTGTCCAAGTGAAATATCCATTTTAGGGTAGAATAATTAAATTATAAAATTTTAGTGAAACCCTAATGTGAAAGTAAAATTTTTTTAAAATGATCCATAAAACATTATATGAAAAAATACAATCCACATAAAAACCCTCTAAAAAGTAATAAACTCAATTTATTTCAATAGTATAATCCTTATAGCTTCAAATATGATTTTTTATAAATTATTTTTAGGCTATAAATTAATTAATTTATAGTAGATCATATATATGAAATTTAAACCATAACGAATCAACCCACGAAGAAATTGATCTTATATCAAGAATAAAACCACCTTGGGAAAACCAAATATGAAACCATGCATTAAACAACCTTAAAACTGGCTCCCTCAAATGATGTCAACCTTATAAAGGATAAAACCAACATGTCAAAGAGCCCTCTAACAAGTTATTAGTCCCAAACATCCATCTAGTTGATGCACCAACCAAAACATGCACCGACCAAAAAATGATGCTCTAGCCTATGTTCAATGAATTTTCTCTCAATTGTGACCCTTGAATCAATCCACCAACATAAGTTGAGAGTTTTCATCCTTAATAGTTGAAATCATAATGAAAATTTCTTGACTCACAAAATCAAGTGATAAATGAAGCATAGATCCTCAAAATGAAGCCCTTCATCTTCTATTATACCTCTTCCCCAACTCAATCTCCAAAGTGGGGTGCTATTAGTGGGGGTTATTTATTATAATTCATAAAGTGAATTTCTAATTTATAATTAAGTGTAGAATTATTATATTTATAAAATTCCCCTTTCTTTTAAATTTAAACATAATTTTCTAGCAATAAGTTACTTTTTAGATAACTTAACTTACTAGAGCCATGTTTACATTCTTCTCATCCCCTTAACATATGTGAAACTATAAAATAGGCTGAGGGTCTTCACACGATACTAATTTTGAGAAGGGGACATTATAGTCCTCCCCTCTCAAAATTACTTATCCCCAAGCAATTGAAATCTAGGATGATACAAAATAGCTTCCCCTTCCCATGCCCATCCTTAATGGGTATATCCTTATAATGAACCAAACACTCCATGATGCTCATGTTCCTTAAATTAATTTTTTTACCCCTATAATAGATTATGGAATAAAACTTAGATTTCACTCATCATCCAAAGGTGTTAATTCTATAGAAGGTGTTATATGCTACCTTATTGCTTTTTTGAGGTATGAAACATGAAACACATTATGGATCCGACTATGTTCTAGTAGTTATAACTCATTAAAAAACATCTCAAATTATCTTCTAAAATTTGCAAGGACCATAAAATAAGGGTTTGAACTTCTCTTCCAAAAAATGTTTGAGGGAAGACTCTATAGGGTTGTAACCTCAAAAAAACCATGAACCCTACCTCAAAAGTCCTCCCCAACTAGTGCTAGTCTATATACCAATATTTTTTATTTTAGGCACATTGGAGGTTCTCCTTGAGCACCCCCAATATATCTTGAATTTACTAAACTAAATCCTTGGCCCTAAGCACTCTACTATCCATGAAAACTAAATTCATGAAATAATGTTCATCATACCTATATAAGGCTCTAAAGGGAGACACACCAATGGACATTTGGTATGATGTGTTGTAACAATTCTCACCCATGTAAAACCACTTAATATAAGCTAATTTATTAGGTGTAACATATTTCCTTAGGTACCCTTCAATCCACTTATTCACTATTTAAGTTTGACCATCTATTTATGAATGATAGCTAGTGCTAGGATTTAACTTTGTGCCATTCAAATGAAAGAGATATTAGAAAAACATGATCATGAAACTATTTTCCTATTACTAAAAATGTTTCTATCCAACCCACGAAGTTAAGAAATTTATTTAAAAAAGATATCAACCATTATAGGTGCATTAAACTTGGCTATAATTACAAAAAAGTGAGAATATTTGGTGAGCCTATCAACCACCACAAATATAATACTCTTACCCTGAACATGGGAAGTCCCTTGATGAAATCCATAGAGATAATTTCCTAGTTTTGAGTAGGAATGGGTAAGAGATGAAAAAAATGGCTGGAAAAAATTGCTCAACTTTATTTTGTTGGCAAGTGAGGCACTTTTGGATGTATTGAATGACCTCTTCCTTGAATCCCTTCCAAAATAATATTTCCCTAAATTTTTTGTAGGTCTTAAAATATCTTAGAGGACCACCCAAGGGACTATCATATGTGAACAAGGAATACACAAAGGGGAAGTTAGTCTTGTGTTAGTCCAATAAAACCAAATCAAAATAACACACTAAACACTTAACTCCTCTAGCTTAGAAACTAGGGAGAGCATAGGTAATAAGCATATAATGAAATCACAAATAGAACATAAAATAAATAATTATTTTATGTTCCTTGTAGCTCCAAAATGGCTTATTAAAGCAGATTTTTTGGATTTGTGCATCAAGAAATTTTCATCAATGGAGATTCATTTTCTTCACCTTTCCTTAGAACCTTGGCTTGGCTATTTAGCTTATGAATTTATTATGGTAACACTAATTTAAAGGTCTGTGTCTCAAAAAGTGAGAATTATAACTTTGGCTTATGAGAGATTCTTGATCAATAGGTATGACCTTGTATTTATATCGTCTAAAGTTAACTCTCACCCAACATGAGTTAAGGTTGAGTTTAAACATAAAATGAATTAAAACTAACCATAGGTGAGTTGAGGCTAACTATAGTTGAGTTAAAAAAATTCATCTAATTATGATTTTGAATTAATAGGCATGGCTCTCAAATTAGATATTTTGAGATATTTTGGAAGAGCTTGACAACTCATAAAGGTAATGATGAAGAAACTAGATATTTTGAATTTTTGAATTTCCATTTTTAGATATAATTAATTGAAAATGGATAATTTAGATAAGAATTTAATCTAATTTAATTAGTTGATTAAATTTGATTAGAATTTTATCTCTTTTAAGAATTAATCAAGTGCCCTACTTAATGGGTCCATAGGCCAAACTCCCAGTTGTTAGGTCACAAGGTGATTGAAAATTAATTCATGAGAGGTTATTATTGGATATGGTATAATACCCAAAATATGGATGCCTCAACATGATTCTGAGCATTAATTAATGATGTAGAGCCAAAATTAGGATGTTTAGTGATTTATAGGATTAATTTGTAATATTTGGTAGAAATCAACCTGAAGTCTAGTCAATACCCAGTTGTGCCCAGAATGGGGTTTCTAAATCATTAACATTTATCAATATCTTATTTTTAATCTTAGACTTAGGGACCAAAAAGATCCAATTCTTGTATAAAATAAGATCATCAAATATCTTATATGTGTCATATTCATTTTTACCTTCAAGGATAACAATATTAAAGTTGTTCTTCACATACTCAACTATTATAAAATCCTTCAAATCATTTATAATCTCTATAAAGGATAAAGGAATAGGATTACTAGACAATGCATCAATAACTACATAATTTTCCCTTTAATATACTCAATATAAAACTTGTCAGATTAAAGTTTACTTACCCACTTTTATTGTATATCATTTAAATCATTTTGGCTATAAAATTACTTCTAATTATTATGATCAATTTTGAACACAAACTTGCCAAAAATCAAATTATACCTAAATTATTCCAATGCATGCATTATGGATAGCATTTATTTATCATAAATAGATAACTTACATTCCACCTCTTTGAGATTATGGCTCTCAAAGGCTATGGGATACACTTTTTGCATCAAAATATCCCTTATACCTTCACCTAAAACATCACATTCTAATAAAAAAGGGAGGATAAATATATAAAAATAAGTATTCAGCATGAAATCATCACTTCTTTTAGTTTATAAAACATTTCATGTGTTATTTTAGACCAATTGAAATATCCCTTTTTGGTTAAATATGTCAATACGAGAGAATCCTTTGATAAACCTTATATAATAGCTACATAAACCCAATAAATATCTGAAATGTGTCATATATATAGGTGGAGGTGAATCCATGATTGCTTGGATATTTTGTTGATTAACATGAAATACTTAGGAATTGATCATGCCTTAAATAAAAAAACTTAGACATCCCAAACTCATGTTTAAACTCTTTTACATATAATGTTTGTTGTCCCAAAATTCCTAGAACTATGTCCAAGTGCTGGGGATGTTCATCCCATGTTTTACTATGTATTAGGATGTCATCAAATAGGACTTAAAAAAACCTCCTCAAGTTTTGCCTAAAGACATTGTTCATACAAGATTATAAATTTACTAGTGCATTGGCTAATCCAAAGGGAATAACCAAAAAATCACAGTGCCCATAGTGACATCTAAAAGTTATCTTTTGAACATCCTCTTCTCTCATCTATATTTGGTGATATTTAGTCCTCAAGTCAATATTTGAAAAGTAGATGGATCCATGTATCTCATCAATAAAATCATCAATCTTAGGTATGGATTACTTATTTTTATGATCATTTTGTTCAAAAGTTAGTATTAAATACACACCTTCATGGTTCCATCCTTCTTCACTAAAATAACCAAAGAAGTAAAAGGAATATAACTAGGCCTTATGTGTCCCATCTCTAAGATCTCTTTAATGGATTTCTCAATTTACTCCTTTTAGGATCTAAGATGGTGGTATGGAGTGGTTATAACCATTTTAGTCTTAGGATATAATTCAATGATATTTTTAAAATCTTTATTCTATGGTAGCCCATGTGGAATGCTACCAAAAACCTTAGCATGCTTATCAAGGATAGGTTTAATATATTTATGATACTACTACTCCAACTTATGATCTATAGAACTCACAAAGAACTCATGTCCAAATAACCTACCTTATATGATAATACATTTCCATTGTTTTTATTTTCATTACCATAGGAGCTCCATTGGTCATACCACATGTCACTACTTTTTTACCTGCATATTTAAATTTTAGCTCTATGGTTTGGTAATTTTGGGTGAATCATCCTAGATAATGCAACCATTTCACCCCAAGGACTATGTTGGTCTTTTTATTGCATAGGATTGCACCTATCTTGATTCTATAGATTTTTGTGAAAGTGCCTAATGATACAATGGAAAAACCTCAAAAACCATGGGATCTTGGTGATTTGAGGTTAATATTTAGATAAGGATATCATCCTTTCACTAAATCCTTTTGTAAACTGATAAAATACCATTTTTATGGAAATCTCACTCTTTAGTGCTTTTTGATCCTAAACTAGGGTTTTGAAGGGGAAAAGGGTTAAAGAATTGAAATTTTCAAAAAACTAAAAATATGGTGATTGCACCAAATATTTTATAGTGGGGCTTAATGACTTCTTGATAAACATAATAGAGAAAAAATTACGTTGAATTTATTTTAAAACAAACTTATACAAATGAGAAATCAGAGGTAGTATTTTAGCTATCTTTCACAAAAGGGAAAAAGATCTTTATTTCAAATAGTATTTTCAACAGGGTAAAATGCCACAAATGAATTTATTGATAGTGAACAAAGAGATACAAATTCCAAAAATAATCAAATAACTTACACATACAGAGAGATCTCTCAAGACAAGAAAGGTAAATCTTCAACTTTATTTCTCTCCAAAGGTTATAACTTGTAGTAAATACATTCAAAATGCATAGAATATATCTAGAGACAAAAAGATAAATTGGGCCATGGGGTCTACCCATTTTTATACAAAATATGTCATAGAAGACATGTTGAAACTCTAAAGATCAGTAAATAAAATCTTATAAATCTGAAAACCCTCATGCAAAAGAGGTGATCTCTTCTATTCCTAACATTTTAAACTTGTGGAATGGCTAGAACATGGCATGCATGAGCTGGGCATGATCCTATGTGTAACATGGCATGATATGGTGTGGATGGAACTAAAGATCTCCATGCAACACTTCCTTATTTGATAGTGGCTGAAAATAGCTTCCTCATGCAAAAAAAGGCACCCAAAATAGAATTGAGCTTTCTAAATAAAAGATAAAATTTAAAATTAATTCCAAGTTTCTTTTCATGTAAACCCTAGTGTGCAAAACCTTAAGTGAGAATTTTAAAACTTTATAAGTCTTTATCACTTTTACCAAAATAACCATGAAATTTACACTTCATGATTTTTCACCTTTTTAAAAATTCACATTAACCAAAATGGAAAGTGAAATTTGCACTTGTGCTTTTTACAACTTTCACAATATCAAAAAAATAAAGTGTAAAAAATATGTATTTCTCTTTCTCAAAAAGAGTTTTAAAAATATAGTTGTACTTTTATAAGGAAATTAAAAATTAGAAAGATTTTGAAATGAAATTATAATGACAATAACATTTGAAAATATTCAAAAGAGAGGGAAAACTAATTAATGTCTAGAATTTCCTTAGCTTTCTTATCATTCTCAACCTATACCTTCTATGTATATGCATCAAAAGCTTTGAAAATCTCTTAAATTCACTCTACATCCAGCTTGTAAGAATAGATGTTAAAGGCTACACAATATGCTTGGACATGAAACAATTCTCTTTTGAAGGTTATTATGCCCTACATTTTAGTCCTTGTCTGATCAATTTATTTCTCATACTTGATGAACCTATGGATGAAACTTAGGACACAAATTATGTCCTTTGTAGACTCCTCAACTAATACTTTGAAGTTTTGTTAAACCTATTCTGCCTGAAGGAGATGGTTAGCATCATCTATTGGTTAGCATGACATTAAGTTCATCATGTCATCAATCTTGTATAACACATCAATTACCTTGTCATGAGCCTCTTTGGCTCATTCCACATACTCTATCAATAATCTTATCCAAAATTGAGTATCCCTATGTAGTTCCTCATACTCAAAATCATCCTTCAATATATTATTGGTAATAAGGGTATTCATATCAATTGATTTTATGCTATTAATTTGGGATAATATAGATTCAAAGTCTAAATTTGTCCTTCATATCTATTAATTTGTTCCTTCAAAATTTCTTTTCTTTCCATGATGCTTTTATAATATTCCATCATGGATACAAGACTTATATTACCTTTTATGATCAGTTTCTTAGACCATTCTTTTGTGGTCCTTCTCATGTGAAAGATATCTCATACAAAATCAATTGTAGCTTGATTTAGATTTATTATCTACACTACCTGTGGTTGTTGTGATGTTTCACTAGGATTTATAAACTAGTTCAATGCTTTGAGTCAACTGATCTACCTTTATTTTCAGCTCATCCTTGGTGGATTTATCATGATCAATTATTTATAAGAGAGAGTTGATACCTATTTACACGTCATGATTGAGTCCCTATCTTGTTTGTTGACCAAGGTGTATATGATAAATTTGATAATATTCCACCACAAGATCTTATTTTGATTTGTCTAGTAGAGGAATTGTAATTTCAACATATCTCTCTCCTTTATCATCAGTGAATATCCTTGAGAGGGTCCTAGGAGTGGGTTTTGATTTCTTCTTAACTTCTAACATCCCAAAGTCCAAAGTGTTGGGATCAATCATTATTTTTCACTTCTTGCTCATTTTTTGTGCCAACCAACTAGGGGTATCCCTATACTGATCTAACACTATCACCAAAGAATATGTAGTTGATTTAGCTATACCAAATTATACTATGACTAATGGAGACTCCTAAGAAGATGATACTATTGGTTGCTCAGAGGTGCTTGAGAAGATACACTCTCAATAGTGGTTTGAAAATTAATATTTACATTAAGTTTTTGGGTCACTCCAACCTCTACTGATGGTGTAGTTAAAATGGTGTAAATAGTAGGAGTGGAGGCAATGGAATTAATTTTGTCTATTGGGGGAGTGGAAGATGGAATGGACATAGGAGTTGTGAATCTAGGAACTAGTGGGAGGGTGGAAGCTAAAGAACTAAATGTGTCAGTTAAGTGTGTAGGACCACTCAAGGTTGGTGATGTGAAAATAGTGGGTTGAGATGAAGGGGAGATGGTACTTATTCTAGGGGTTGGGGTGCCTGGTAGAACTATAGTCAAGATGATTGATTCCATGGCAATGCATTGTTGGGTGGTGTTGGGAATTAATGGTGATGAAATGGAAAGAATTGTAAATGGAATGGAATGTAAGAGTGGATCAAATATGGAAGATGAAGTTGGAGGAAGGGAAAGTGGAGTGGAAACTTGGGATTCTACTATAGGGGGACCTTGATTATCCACTTGATTTATTTGTGCTGATTAAACTTAGATTATTAGTGTGGGTGGAATGTTAGGTGAAGTGGAAATAAGTGGAGGGGTTGACACTGGAGGTGGAGGAGTTTAAACTTGTGGAACAATGGGGACTTGAGATACTTGAGGAGTCAATATAGTTGGTGGAGGTGTTGAAACCTCTTGTACAATATGAGTATGGGAAAGAGCAGTCGAAATAAGAGTCAAGGCTATGGGACTTGAAATTGTGGATCCTTGTGTTGTTTTTGTTGTGTATTTAATTTAAAGGTCAATTGGATCCTCTATAACTTTTCCTTGTCTACTTGATTCCCCTTTCTATGCCTTTATATATTTTTCCTCTTCTTTCCTTTATCTAGTTCTTCTATTGATTCACTAGGGCCCTCTTATAAAGGAGTGATACCTCCTTATTTGAGCTTTAAAGCTTCTCCTTAACCCCTATTATCTCCCTTATGACTTTCACACCCTTTCTTCTTAGCTAATTTATTATTATATTAATAATAGGGGTTATTCTATCTAATAGAGAGAAGGATTTAAAAATTGACCACCTCACTATTAATAAAGGTTTAACGATAATCTATGTTAGATAGATTGGATCTACTTTAAAATTTTCATCTACCAAGTTATCAAGGACTAGTGCTAGATTAGTCTTTTATTTGTTGTAGGGATATCCTAGAATAGTCCCTCATTCTAACCATTTATTCATCATTAGAGTCTTCCTAAAAACCTTCATAATATGGCACATGTTCATATGTTTCCAATTCTAGTATAGTAGTGACCTTACCATATGGATCAAATCAAGGTCTAGACTCCAGATTCCTAAATTTTACTTGGCACATCTCCACCTCCATAGTTATAGCCTTTAAGAGAGATTGGCATGTGTAAAAACCAATAGAAATAGGGAGACATATCCCTACCTTATGTATATCTAAATGGAGTTTATAGTATCCACAAGTTGCCTAACCAACTCTAATAATTCCCATCTATCAATCACATATCAAGGAAATGTGTAGGGACAACCACTAATCTAGTTTTCTTGATATACGAATAGGTGGATAAATATATGAAGAAGGAAGCCCATTTGGTGATCTCATCTTTTATTGGTTGAGAGATCCTTGTTTTCCCATGATCTTGATCAAACATGATGATGATGTTGTAGATCAAAGCATTATTAACTCTCCTAAACTGTTATCTACTAGCCTGTATCATGATATCATTTTAGTAGCTATAGACTTAGTTATTTCTTCAAGAACTATATTGAGGCCTAGGAACAATCTTCCTTTGGCCAAGATATAGATAATATATGATTTCATATAAAACTTATTTGTCATTTACAACTTGATCAATTGATTTTGGATGGAATCACTTATTAATTAGACCAATTATATCTATTATTTGTTATTTTTGATGATCTATATATACTATTATGTACTATAATAATATAACTTGGCATTAGGATTGTTAGTGACTCTTTATAGTAGTGTTATAATATCTCCCACCTCCTCAATGAAATTAGATCTATACATAGTTTTGGGCAATATGGTGGAGGAATGCTTGGGAGTCTTGAACCATTGCTTGTTAATAAACATCCATACTTTTTATCCTTATAAATTTATGTAGATGTTTGTGCATTTATATCCAAATAACTCTCAAATTTAGGGATGGCAAACACTATGTTGATAAAGTTAGGGTCAAGATCAAGAACCTTCTCCCCTTTTTCAATAAAGACTTGTCTTTTATTAGGGTTATAATGTTGGGCCATTGTTAGGACCAAATCAAGGCTTTGAAAAAAAAGTGGGAAGGCTATAGCTTGTGGTAAACCAAAGTCATATATACTCTGGATCTAGTCACTTTTAAAATCTGCACCTATCCTAGCCCAAAAATCTCCTAGGTCAATGTGACCTAAATGTGTATCTATTATTTCTAATATATTGGATTTCAAATAACAATTTACTCTAGGGACATTATATTTTGACTTCATTTCCTTGGGAGGCATGGAAACTAAAGTTACTAATTTCAAGAAACCAACTATGAGAGTTGGCAGGACCTACATGTGTTTGGAGCACTTATATTCTCTGGCAAAACCTGGAGGTGATCTTAGCACATCTAGTGTCTACAGTACTTGAGGTTTTTGAGATATCTAATGGAAGTGGGATGTGATTGAGGTAGGTCCACTCTTCATGGTACACTAGAAGTCTATGGGGGTCGAAGGTGCTTATGGCATGTGAGACCTCCAATGGAAGTGGAAGGTGTTCAGAGCACATCCACTCTCTATGAAGGATTAGAGGCTTGTAGGATTATTAAGTTCTTGAGGTAGGCCAAATGTCCATGGGTATGTTGGGGGAATCATTGGAAGGAATATTCATTGATTTGAATGGGGGTATATGCTCAAGAATATTCTTTTGAGGAAGCTCTAGTTTGAATACAAAATCCTTGAAGGGAAAAATGAAGATTTGGGAGGAAAATCCTTGAGATGATGACTTTTAAAAAATGAAACCATAGATTTCCATAGATTACCCTCTATTTATAATTTTATAATATAACCACACAAATCTACCCTCTGATTAACTTGAATGGAAACTCTGAACTAAACTTTTCAGTGAAACCCTAAACTTGGAAAGAAAACCTCTATGAGAAATTTGAAATAACTCAAACTATATAAAGGAAGAAAATTTAAACCAGAATGATAGAAAAAAGTAACATTAATAGGATTAGGTGATGTGGCTTAAAGTTTTATAGTAGTGGCCTGAAGTATAGGTTCATATTTACATGAGGCTTGAGGTTCATTGGTGAGGGTATAAGTGACTACAGCTCCAAATCATAAGTAGTAACTTAAAAAATGATAACACTTTACAAAAATGACTTGGTTTTTATAGGAAAAACCTAAAATTAATGTGATCTTGGGTGGTTGGTGGTGACGGTTGGACCTACTTGAAGGAGGTCCACTTTCCACAAGAATATTAGGCTTGGTAGGAATCAAGACTTGATGTGCACTTTTTACATTCAAAAAGTGTGCAATGGGCACTTTAGGTTCCACATTATATAGGAAGAGATTTTGGGGTGGCATATGTTAGACTTGCTTGAAGAAGGTCCACTTTACATTAACATGGTGATTGGCTTTGGTAGAAGGTAGAACCCATGAGGTACTTTACACATTTAGAATGTACAAAGTGCACTCAAGGTTTTGGGTTCTGTGGTTCATAAATTGGTAAGTATTTTGTAGAATCCAAAGACTATGGTGCACTTTGAAAATTTTCAAATGTGTAATGTGAACCTAAGGTTTTTGGTTCTAAAAAATGGGGGTATTAAAGGTTTAGTAGGATCAGAAGCCTATCATGCACTTTACATATTGTGAAAATGTGTAAAGTGTATGTAAAGTTCTAGATTCTGCTAGATGGGTGAATGGTGAGATGTAGAGCCCATCATGCATTTTACACATTCAAAAATGTTGAAAGTGCATGGTGAGTTATGGATTTAGTGGTTTTGGATTTTGGTACTTCATGGGATATAGAATCCATGAAGTAATTTTCATGAGTGTAAATTACATCTAGAATTCTGGATATCACAAGGTGAAGGTAAAGATGGATTTTTTGAAGGATTTAGGGTTTTTTCAAAAAAAAATGGGGTCTCCCTTAGGGTGTTATATGTAATGAGATTTTTGGGACAAAAATCTCAGCATTTTTGGAAACCTATACGAGATGATTGCTTGATAATCATTTTGAATCTAGTAGCTTTATTAAGACATTGGGCATGGAGGCAACTTTGCTCTGACAAAACCCTAACATAAGGAAGAACAAATTGGGATTTTCCTAGAAATGAAAAAAATAAGAAAAATAGATAAATAAAATAGGGAAAATAACACAACCTAAGGAAACAACTCCTAATGAGTCTGACCTATGCAGAATCACTTATTAAAAAACATAATTAACCCTATTATTTAAAACAATTTAATCTTTTTAGAACAAGTTCCTACCTTAAAAGTAAGCTTTGAGGTATATCCACTTAACTAGGATTGGTATTTATGCTCCATCAATCTTGGAGAGCTAGAATGCATTGGCTCCTTTGCATTGAGTGATATATATGGACCACTACATATTACATCAAATTTAGTGTGCCTACTTAGTTTTGATTTATCTACATCTCACTTTAGGACCATGTCTCCTTCATTGAAGCTTCTTGTAGTTTCTTTTTTATCAAAAGTCTTCTTGGTTTGTGCCTAATTTTCTTCTAAGAATTTCATTAATTGATGCTTGATTTCTTCAAGCTCCATGCATTTAGCCAGTCTTACTATCAGTTCATCATTGTCAATTAGGTCCAATTGGTGGTTAAGCTCTAAAGATGGAAGTTCAATTTAAAGTGGTACTCATGCTTCTCTTCCATATGCCAGAATGAAAGGTGAATTACCAATGGCTCTTTTTGGTGTAATTATATCAACCCACAGTGCTGATTTCAATTTTGTATGCCATGTCCTCTAGGTATAATTGGTTTGAGAGGAAGTGCAGCTAGTTTTTGCTTACTAATAAAGTAAGTACACTTTTCATAGTTTCTTACCCATTAATGGGGATCCTTGAATAACTCAGGACAATATTATCCTTCTCTCATTATCTTAATGGTCATAGTACTTGTATAAAAATGTCCTCCTAATGGTCTATCATGAAATTTCTCAATCACTTTGGTAACTTGTTCATGCTCAATACATATTAACAGGACTCCATTCATGTCCATCCAAAATAAAATTCCATCAATAAGAACATAGGGAATTTATTGGAGTCAAAAATACCTTTTATTTGATTTCTAAAAATTATAGGGGTATTCACCAATCTGTAGGAAATGAGTCATGTCTTGAATCTAGTTGTTGAAAGAAGGTAGATTGTCTAGTTGAGGTGTAGTTTGAGCATAGACTATATTGGATACTAGTTCAATAGTCTTAATGTTAGTAGCTAGTTATTCACACAATCCTTTTCCTATTAGCAACTTTGTGATCATGATATCCATGTCATAATCCATGACCTTAATGATCCATCTTGCTCTTTTTTTGTTTATATCCATACTCAACAAAAATTATTTGATGCTCTAATGACTCACCATCATATGTATCTTATTATTGGAGAGCATATGCCTAAATTTATTGAGTGCTTTAATCATCACATATAATTATTTCTCCACAAAACTATAATTTTCTTCATAATATTTCAAAGATTGGTTGAAGAAAGATATTGGTTGTTCCAAATCTTCTTGATTTTGTTGAGTTAGAATTGTTGAGATACTCCCTTCCCCTCCAAACACATAGAGGATAAAATACTTATCATAGTTTGGATTAACTAGGGTAGGGGCTTGGGAAATAACCTTTTTATGGCCTTGAAGCTATCTTTTCCCTCTTGAGTTTAGCTAAAAAGAGTTCCCTTATTTAGCATTGCAATAAGGGGATTTGCCAAAAAGGTGAAATTTAGTACAAATCTTCTCATGAAGTTTATCTTCCCAAGAAATATTTATAGGACCTTTTTGTGACTCGATAGTGATAATATAGATATGGATCTAAATCATTTAGGGTCTATTATAAGACCTTATTTTGACACTATGTGTCCAATAGCTTAAGGGAAACCCTAAATGAGTTAGATCTGTGTGTGTGTCCAATAGCTTAACCTAAAGAAGTGTGTGTTCATAGTACACATAGTGTCAAAATATTTTGACACTATGAACACACACTTCTTTAGGTTAAGGGAAACCCTAAATTCTCTAAACCTTTCAAAGATATTTCTCAGGTGGTCTAGATGTGCATCAACATGTTTTGAGTAGATTGTAATATCATTTAGATATACCAAAATTATTTCATTTATCAGGACTTTAAACACCATATCCATGGCTCTCTAAAAATTTAAACCTATGTTTTTCAAACCAAATGTCATCTTCCTAGATGCTTATGTGCCCCATTTAGTGGTGAAGGTAGTTTTAAATTGATCTGATTCCTATACCAAGATTTGGTTATAACCTGAATAACCATCTAGAGGAGAGAATATTTCAGATCTTGATACTATCTATAGAATTTATTTCATAGGTGGAAGAGGATAGTAATGTTTCAATGATGCTTTGTTCAGTTATCTAAAGTCCATGCACATTCAAATTTCACCATTTTTTTCCTGATAGGGACCATATTTTCTACCCAAGATGAGTACTTAATCAAAAATATTATATTAGCCTCTATAAAATTAAAGAACTCATTATTCATCAAGGGCTTAATTTTAGGTTTGATGGGTCTCTATTTTTTCCTGACAGGTATTCTATTTGGATCCAGTTTTATAGTGTGTTATGATAAACATGGATCAAACCCTCTTAAATCATGATAAATCCAATCAAATTTATCCTAAAAATCTTGACATAATTGAACAAAATCATGCTTCTCTAAAATATTACATACCTTTCCTATCTTGAGAGACTTTCTTTCTAAGATAGTGATGGGTTCACAATCTTCTTCATTGACTGTAATGTTCTTCTTTTCACCTTTCAGTTGGTCATCTAAATTGAAGATGTTTTCTAATTTAATGAGAATTATAGGTAGTTTTTTCATTTTTAGATGAATAATCTAATCACCATATTAGTATTATAGCCTTGGATGATTATTTTCTAAAAACTTAACTTGTTCTCTTAGAAAATTTACAATCTACTTGTCATTGTCAAAGACTTACCAATTAGCTCCATTATCAGGGATAGAAGACCTTATGGTCAGCCTCACATGCTGGTTGTTCTTCATTTTTATTTTGATTGGTAGGTTATACTGGGACCCCACTGAGGCCATGCGATTAACATCTTTATTTTGAGCCCTTAGTACTGCTTAAATATTCAAAATGGTGAAATATTATAATAGGTCCCAAACCCTATGTATGTAAGATCGTAGAAAATTATTTTTGGTTACAATTTTTTTATCTAACTTGGTGAATGATGATCTCATTTTCACCAAATATCTACAACTTGATTCCTCTATCCTTGGCCAACTAGAGGCCTTAAATCAAGGCTTCATATTCATCTACATTATTAGTATAACTAAATTTAAGTTTGAATGAATATAAGTAACTCTCCTTCTATAGGGAGATCAATACAATCCTTGCACCTACACCATTTTTTCTCCTTGAGCCATCAAAAAATAACTGCCACATGCCTTTAATATCTTTGGTTGGTTTGACTAAATTTAGGATAATTACATCTTTATCATGAATGCAATATGTCTCTAACCCTATTTTGTATACATAGTCATAAGTATCAAATTGTAGGGCTAAACCCCATTCATCTAAATGAGTATCTAGAATTTCTTCTATATGTGTTGTGTTCTCTTGATCTATTTATTCCTCTTATTTATCTTGTAATGTACAATTCATTTCTATGGGAGGAATATGATTATATGGATCTATATGATCTTTTTCAATTGGCTCAGCATTTATTATTACTCTAGTTCCATATCTTGTTCTAAGTAGCATATGAGACCAATCTATATATAAATACCTATTGAGGTCAACATACCCCCATTTATAAAAAATAAGGACCCTTGTGCATACTTGAACCTTAACATTAAAAGCTTGATATTCTGCACATTATTATAATTTGAAGATCATCCACACCTAATGAAACTAGTCTATTTATTTTTGGTTTTGCTTTAACCTTGCCTAATGTTGCTAACAATTAGCCCTCATGTCTTAAGATATAGGTTTAATGGATATATTATTAATGGATCATACTAGGATGTTCATAGTCTTATCCTCATTTAGGGTTTTACTAGTCTTGGGTCTATAAGATCTCACATTTGGATTCATGTGTTGAAACTCTTCTCTAAAAAACCCTAGCTTAAATCCTTTTTTCAAATTCAAATTTGGTGGGAGAAAATTTGGTAGGAATATTTTAAAATTTTCTTTAGACTTAAGCCTAATTTTAAGCTAAGAATTTTTCATGTTTTTAGCATGACCGACCCTTAGCCTAAAAATCATGCTTGGTCATTTTATGTTTTCCCCCTTTTATTTTATTGATTTTATTACAGTCTAACATTCATGTTTTTAGGGTCCTTTTTTTCCTATCTTGGCCCCATCATATCACATGGTCCTCTTTGTTGCATAATTATCCTAAATTTTTAGTCCTAAGGCCTTGTTTGTGTTTATTAACATGAACAAGACCTTAGTCTAAAAACTTTAGCCTAAGTTCTTATGTCAACCTGAGCCCTAAATTAAGCACCTTACTTTTTTTTAGGATCAATAGCTCTCACTTCATCATGGAGGATGATTGGATAGAGTGAAGGAGACCCAATGGATCCAAATCCTTGATCTATTAGACCAATCCCATGTGAGACCCTGGATCATGATCAATGAACCACACTTAAACATGACCAAAGATTAAATGGCACATGGTCATCATTAAGGTTAAAGGGCCCCATTTTTTATCAAACATAGACTTAACCAAAGTTTTACCCTAAGTTCTCATTATATTTTTTAATATAATGAAACCTTAAGATAAGACTTATATTATGGATTTAATATTCAAAAAAATCCAATCATATGCAAGTATCCAAGATCATGATCAATGGCCCATGACTGCTTTTTCAAATCAATCCAATGGAGAGAAAATAGAATTAAAATGTCAAAGGCATAATAAACCTTGTAAAGATGATAAGTGTCACCATCTTAGGTACCCATATATAGATCGATGCTCTACGAACCCTCCCTAGGGTCAAATAAAATCAAAAGCTTAGGAGTCCCACAAAGTCATAACATGAAACTCTCACATTTGATCTTAGTGTTAAAAGTAACCCATGCATTAATAATTAGAATTAACCTAAGTTTTTACCCTAAGGATTATAATTATTTAAATATAATAAAACTTAAGATAAAACCTGAGGTTATAATATTCAAAAGGACCCATTTATTATGATTTGAAGACTTAAACTCTTGCTTAGTCTAATTTTCATACATGTTGATCCATGAGATAACTTGATCCTCTTCATGACTATAGGGACCAATGGCATGTGTCCACTTAGATCATGATCAATGATTTATGCTTGATCAGGAATAGATGATCGGATGGAGTGTGTTAAATCCATGATCTATGGACTTATGAAATTCTTGAACTTAAATTTGACATCCTCACAAACATCATTTGATTATTGCAAGGCCATCATTGACATTTGTGAGGCCATCAAATTTAATCTCATAGATCATCTTACTTAAACATAATGATATGCTTCAAAACATGGCTAAGGCTTATTACTTGCATTTCAATTCAATGGCACCCCCCTTTGGGAAATATAAAAGGTACTTAGGGTCTTTTAGCTTTGATGATAAAATGATCTTGTGGTCTATAAATTCACAAACATAGACTTAATCTGAGTCTTTATCCTAAGGTTCCTATTGTATCTATTAACATAATAAACCTTAGGCTAAATACTTGTATTATGTTTTAATTTAATGAGAAGTCCATATGCCTTAAAAATTAACTTAAATTTTTAACCTAAAGTTTTGTCACTTTTATCAACATGATAGAACCATATATTAGCACCTTACATTAAGTATCCTTATTATTTGGGTCCTCGTTGAGGTTATTCTAAGACTTAGCTTAAATATTTTAGCCTAAGGTTTACATAGTGTTTATCAACACAACATGAACTTTAGCCTAAAATATTTAGCCTAAGACCCTTTATATGTGCTATAAAAAATTAGCATAAAATATTTTAGCCTAAATTTTATATCATGTTTATTAACATGAAATAAACTTTAGCTTAAAGTATTTAGCCTAAGTCTTTTCCTTTGTCCCAATGCTAATTTAAGTGTGTGAACTTTACAAGATCGATAATTCTTACTCCATCATAGAGAATGATTAGATAGAGTGAAGGAGATCTGATGGATCCAAATCCTTGATCCATTAAGCCAATGGCATGAATCCACTCAAATAATGATCAGCAATCCAAGTTTAAGCAGGACTAAATGATTGAATGAAGCACAATCAATAGAGACTATTCAATGAGACCCAAAGGCTTGTAAAACTAAAAAACATTTAAGGAGACTATTCACATTTAAGGATGTTTTATATGAATGGTTCCTAAACCTACCTAAATATTGCATTACCACCTAAGATGAGTTTAATAACATTTTCATTGACTAGTTTGGCAAAATCATCAACCTTTTTGCACTATACCAATAATTTACCACCCTCAAAAGGGATGTCAATGAATTTATAAGGGATTTTAATGATAGATTCCAAAAGATTTACATCAGAACCATTGATCCTTATAAGATTAATCAGGTGTTATCCTTGGAAATATAAAAATATTCTCTTGATCCCATGACTTCAATATTCATTAAGGGGGTTATAGGTCTTATGAACACACTAGATTTATCCTATGTTGAGGTTATGATCATTATTGACCATATTTAACCTCAAGTTCAGTTGGCCTACTCTATTCCCAATGTCAATCCACATATGCCTACCTTTAATGTCTTTCCGAATAACAATTAGAACATGCCTACTCTCAACTAGCTCCCAATCTAAACCAATTACCTCTAAGACATGCTGATCCTAACCAAAATTTGGGGTTCTTGAATCATCTTTCTACTAATGGATTTAATGTAAATGATAAAAGTGACTTATTACTAGCCACTATTACAAATAACAACTAGGTTCATAATTTATAAAACCCCAAAAATGAGAATGATTCCATTCTAAAAATGGTCCAAAAATTGAGCACTGACTTCCTTTAGCTACAAAAACAAGTTGGTAATACTAGAGAAAATTTTGGTATCAAATTATCCTTTTAAATATTAAATATGCCCATTAATAGGTTTAATAATGATAGATTCCAAAATAATAAGAATAGTGAACCATCTTCTAAAAATAAGACTATGGATATTAATCTTATTGATATTGCTTTGCCTGATTATTGTAGAGTCCATTGTACTACTAAGCATGGTGAGATTTATTAAATTGAATACTATAAAGCTTTTGAAGCATTTTAAGAATATTTGGACCCTTTTGAGGTAGTACCTAACAAAGACAATGGTGCAGGTACTTCAAGATCCAAGCTTGGTGACTAGACCTTCATGGTAGAAATGTTTAATTTCTCTTTCCAAGAAGATAATAAACTTGATGATGTTCTTGAAGAAGTCCATGCCTTGTAATAGTTCTTAAAGAGGGCATATCCTCTAAGTAATAGAGAATAAAGGTAGCCTTTGACTACTTGTACTCCTCTAAACAACCTTGGTACTCATCTAGATACCACTTTAGAAAATAATCCAGAGCCTCTAAAGGGAAATACTTCTAAACCTTGTACTGATACTTCCTATTATTCTAATAGGACTGGTTATAATATTGTAGAGGACATGAAGAAAATTAAAGCTAATATTACCTTACATGAACTAAAAAAAATCAAAGAGCAAAGAGATATATTATTGGAATCCTTGTCTAATAAATATAGTAAGATGTCCAAGACTGATAAATCCAATGTAGCTATGTATAAAACTAAAATAGAGTCCCTAACCTTCTTTCTTATAGTTAGAATATTTGGTAAGAACTTGCATAATTATTTGTTGGATTCTAATGCCTTTACAAATATCATGCTTGCACATGTTTATAAGCAACTTGGTTCAACTCCCATTAAGTCCGATTGGGTTGTCACCTAATTAGATAAGTCTAGGGTTAAAGTGGTTGGATAATTATTAAATTTTCACATGCAACTAGGTTTTGAGCCAAGAGTCAAATAATTTATAGATATCCAAGTAGTAGATATCCTTGATGCATATGGAATAATTTTAAATAGATAATGGATAAAGGCTTTATATGGATATATGTCCATAGACTATTCACACCTATGGATACCTTGGAAGGGAGTTCCTAACCAAATTAGAGTTGAAAGGGAGCCAAGAATGAGGCACATGATCACTAAGTATAATTTTGTCAATGAAAGGGTCAACATAATTGATTCTGATTTAGGATTTTTCACCCTAGAAACTACCAAGGTATGTGATCCTAAAGCTTATAATGTTGTGCCTGGGTTATGGAAGTTATATTTTGATAGGTCTAGGTGTAAATCTAGATCAAGGGTATGCATTGTTCTAACTAACCCTATTGGGTAAGAAGTACCATGCCTCTTATAAACTCAAGTTTCCATGCACTAATAAACTTTTAGAATATGAGGCTCTCATCTTAGGTTTGTAATTTGTTATAAAAAACAAAGTTAAGGAACTACTAGTTTATGGTGATTTAGAACTGGTAGTCAATAGGGTAAGAAGCAAGTATCAATGCAAGTTTTCCTACCTTAATAGGTAAAAATTTAGAGTTTGGGACCTTATGAAATCTTTTGATGACTTTAATATTGTTTCCATCCCTAGGGAGGAAAATAAAGCTACTGATGAGCTTGCCTTTGCTACAACTAATCTCATGCCTGACTAAGATTCACCAAACTTTAGCATTGAGTTGATACCTTGCCCTTCTATCTTAGATAATGTAAACCATATGCAGGTATTTAGTGATGACCAACAAATCCTACACTTCATGACTAATTTATGAGCATTTGAGGCTTATATCATTGATGAGGTTGATGAAAATGCATTTCAAGGAGATAAATTTAATGGCAAAGTCATTCAACTAAATGACAACAATATCCCTAAGGGGATGATTGCCTTAGAAATATTATTTGATTAAGACAAGTTAGATTAAGCCTCTAAGATGCCCAAAGTAAGTGGAATAGATTATAATGCAGTTAATATTGGACCTCAAGATCAACCTCAACTGGTCAACATTGGAAAATCTTGTACAGGTGCTGAAAACAAGAGAGCCAAATAATTGTTATCAAAATACAAAGATGTGATAGCTTGGTCATATGATGACTTGAATATTTTTGATCCAAGAGTCATCACCCATACTACACCTCTCAAATAGAATTGTAAACCTTTCAAGCATAAATAAAGACCTGTGAATCCTATCTTAGAAACCATGATTTTCAAAGAAATCAAGAGGTTGCTAGATGCTATAATTGTATTTCTCATTAGGCAATATACCTAGGTTGCCAACTTGGTACAATTTAGGAAAAACAATGGTTAAATTAGACTATGTATTGACTTTAGAAATCTGAATGCATCTAAAAAGGATAATTATCCTCTTCCCTCTTTTGACCAAGTAATACAAATTATTTTTTATTAGCCATGATATCTTTTCTTGATGGGTTTTTAAGATACAATCAAGTACTAGTAGATGAGGAAGATAGAATGAAGACAACATTCACTACTAAGTAGCACACTTTTGCTTACCAAAAAATGACTTTTAGATTGATAAATGTAGGATCCACTTTTCAAAGGGCCATAGACCATGCATTCGAAGGATTAATTGGTAAGTGTATCATAATTTACATGGATGATCTAACTATTTTATCTAAGAATAGGGAGGACCATTTCATGCATTTACATGTATTTGAAAGGTGCAAAAGGTATGGGATCTTGCTTAACCCTAAGAAGATATTTTTTTATGTCAATAAAGGTAAAATTTTAGGCCATGTTATCACTAAATATGGGATCTCCATAGATCCTAAAAGAGTGGAATCCATATCAAAGATAGAGCCTCCTAATAGTAAAAAATAATTAAAATCATTTTTTGGCAAAATAAATATTGTGAAAAAATTCATTTTTAGCTTTGCAAAAATTGTCAAACGATTGAATGATATGCTAAATAAGGATGCTAATGTCTCATGGAATAAGTAATAAATGAGGGCCTTTGGGGACATCAAAAGATCTATCAACCAAGCTCCAGTCTTGATAATTCTAGACTTTTAAAAATATTTTTACCTCTACTCTTTTTCCTTTGACCATATTATTGTAGCTATTTTAACTCATAAAGTAGAAGGATATAACCACCCAATTGATTTTATGATCACTAATTTGAAATTTTTTGAGTTAGATTATCCTTTGATTAATAAATAAGCCTTTTCATTAGTTAAAGTAGTCAAGAAATCTAGGCACTACATTCTTAGGAATAAAGTGTATGCCATTTTACCAGATCTAGCCACTAAACTAACGATAAGCCAATCTAAACTTGGAGAGTGAAGAGGTAAGTGGATGTCTATCCTTCAATAATATGACGTAGAGATGAAAATTACAAAATTGGTTAGATGCCAAGCTCTGATTTAAATGATTGCCAATACCAGCCCCAAACTAAGTATCATGCAAGTTGATCAACATAATTTTCAACCTAATGAGTGGTATGACTCCATTATCCACTTATTAATCAATGAAATTTGTCCTATAGGACTAACCAGGGAGAAAAGGAGATCTCTAATACTCAAGGTCACCTACTAAATGATTAAAGATAGAGTCTTATACCTAAACAAATTTGAAGGTGTGTACCTGAGATGTGTTTCCAAGAAAGAAGATACTAAGTGTTAAGTTATGGAGCTAAAAGCTTCATAGGTATGCAAATGGTGGAGTTTGCTAAGCTACAGAGTAACTGACATCAGTCATCTTTAGCTACATAGTAACTGGCATCAGTTATGGTCAGCCAGCATCAATCAGATAGGAACTGACGTCGGTCACCTGTGTGTTTCTAGAATTGGTCTAATTTTAGATGGATAGTTAGTTTGCATGTAAAAACTAATTTTATTCTTGAGTCTATGTTTCTAATTATTGTTTGTTTTGGGATCTATTTAAGAGACCCATGGGGTTGTATTGTAATGAAGGACTAAGAAGGATTAGATCCTCAAGTGTAAGATCTATAAGGTCTGCAAGAGTGCAAGATCAGGAAGATCTATAGGTAAGTAAGGTTAGTTGATCTAAAGGTTAGTAAAATCAAAAATATCTATGGGTGTGTGTGTGTAATCTCAGTTAGATCTGTGGGGTAGCAAGATCAAGAAGATCTGCAACACATAGTATAAGCAAGACCAATTAGATCTACAGGGTGAAAGATCAAGGTCTGTGGACAAGAGTAGGCAACAACAACCATTAGGTTGATTGTCATTGGAGGGAACAAATCTATGTTTGAGTTGGTTTTAATTAATTGAGAGAGAGAACTCTTGAGGGAGAATTACTGTACACCCAAGAGGTGTGGGAATAAGAGGTTTCTTCATTGTATTTCCTTCTGGAAGAGTGTTAATACAAATTGTATTGTTTCTCATATCTCATATTCTTTGTTGTTTCTAAATTCTAGTTACATATTACTTCTGGTTTAATTCCATGTTTAGTTGCTTATACAAAGGTAATCAATTATACTCTAAGGAGAGGATCTTAACAAGTGGTATCAGAGCTTTGTGTTCTAGATCCTGACACTAAGGTGATGAGAAATTGTCATGAGAAGTTAGGAAGTGGGCATCCATTAGGAAGAACCATATCTCACAAGATCCTTAGGGCTAGCTATTATTGGTTAACCATCTTCAATGATGCTCATAAGCATGTGAAAGAATGACATTCATGTCATATCTTTAGACCTAAAGAGCCAAAGGCAATAATTCCCTTAAAACCTATAATGATTGATAAACCCTTTTCCTAGTGGGGACATGACTTTATGTGGGTAATCAACCCAAATTCATTATAAGGTTGTAAGTATGTTCTGATAGCTATCAACTACTACACTAGGTGGACTGAAGTAGTAGCTGCTAAATAATGCAGAACATAAGAAGTGGTCAATTTTTTAGGAGAAATAGTCTCTTTGGTATGTGAAAATGGGTCAAAATTCACATCTATAGAGATGATAGAGTGGGAATATGACAACAAAATTATTCTCAAGTTTTCATCTAACCATTATCCCCAAGGCAATGGAGTATTTGAGTCAACAAATAAAAACTTGATGAAAGCCATTAAGAAATCTACTGCAGACAAACCTAGAACATGGCATAAGCTTATTAATTATGCCCATTTTGTAGATAGAAAAAGAGTTAATAAAGCTCTTAAATCATCTCCCTTATTTTTGGGATATGTCTAAGAGCCTATATTCCCCATCACACTCAAGCTACCAACATACAAGTTTATGCAAGAGTATATGGAAGAAGACCAAGAATTTGCAAACTTGAGGCTATTAGACATTATTCAGATGGAAGATTCATGAGAAGATTATTTTGAAAAATTTAGCAGGCACTAGACTACAATATAGAGGTGGTTTGACAAGAGGTCAAAGATCAAGGTGTTTAGACAAGGAGACTTGGTTCTTCTTTAGGACAAAACATATGAGCCCAAGGGAAAATATGAAAAGTTCACACCTCTATGGATTGACCCCTATTATATTGTAGATATACTTAGAGATAACACCTTCAAATTATGTCCTAGAAGAATAAGAATTCACACTACTCACTAATGGGCAGTATCTCAAGCATTATTTCTTTGCTACCTCTCTTGGGGTCTTCATGGAGTAAATTTTTAAGATGGTTAGAGTTAATATAGGTAGGATAGTTAGTTTCCTTTAGCTATTTCTTTCCTGTCCCTTTTTTTTACATAAGTATGTATATATTTATTTGCCTCCCTTTTTTGGCTTTGCTTCTTTATATTGTGTGTTTGTTTCTTATTGTTTTTTTCCTTACTTCTAATAATTCCTTTTGGACATCCCTTAGGTCAAATTTCTTTAGTTTGCTTGAAACTCCAAAAGTTTAAAAATGTTGGTATGAACATCATACATACATTGACCATGGATTTGAGATATGATCTTGATGTTATTATTTGAAGAAACTGGTAAGGACTGATGGATAGCTTAACCATTCCATAAGACCTTAAACATTATCGTAACCTAAACCTAGTTTTAATAAGAATTGCACATATGGAATCGAAGCTTAATATATTAAGGTATAGGCATGCTTTCACTTAACAAACATCTTTACTTGGGACAAAGGTTACAACCATAGGTGATTATCTAAGGATCAGACACATGAACAAATACTTAAACCTAGCTACCCTAGTTCCTAATCTTTGTTGAAAGCTTAAAAAGACCCAAAATTACAAAAAATAATAACTTATTGAAAAATAAAAAGCTTTTCAAGCAAAGGTGATTTTGGTTATCTCTACCAGGGCTATGGATGCCTGGCTAGTACTAAAGAAAGGCTATGAGTGGAGCCAAAGGCATCTCTATCGAGGTTATAGATGCCTAAATAATAGTAGAACAATGCTTAAGCCTCCCCTAAACTAGAAGCATGGTTCTTAATCAATATCTAAACATGATCCAAGTCAATTTTAATGATTAAAGGCATGAAACCTAAAAGTTTTCCCCCTAAATAGTAAGTGGAATCAAAGAACACACATAACATGTCTATGTCTTGATGTTTGATCTTAATTCTACATGTTTAAGGTTTGTTTCAACCATGAAATAATCTTGATAATGGCATTAATCAAGTGGAATAAATGATCTGTTTATTTGTTTGAACTAGAGTCTATAAGTTCTAACATATTTCTATGTTTCCCCTAAAAGTCACCAGTTGTTGAGGTCAACATACCCCTATTTATAAAAAATAGGGACCCTTATGCATATTTTGAACCTTAACACTGAAATATTGATATTCTACACATTATTAGAATTTGAAGATCATCCACACTTGATGAAACTAGCCCATTTTTTCATGGTTTTATTTTAACCTTGCCTAATGTTGCTAATAGTTATCCCTCATGTCTTAAGCTATAGGTTTCATGGGGATCTTATTAATGGATCATACTGGGATATTCACAGTCTTATCCTTATTCAATATTTTACTATTTATGGGTCTATAATTCTCATAGTTAGATTTATGTGATTAAACCCTCCTCCATAAAACCCTAGCTTAGACCCTTGGTTTAAATTTGAATCTGGTAGGAATATTTGAAAATTTGCTTTAGACTTAAGCCTAATTTTATGTTAAGGCTTGGTCATGTTTTTAGCATGACTGAACCTTATCCTAAAATTCATGCTTGGTCCCTTTATGGTTTCCCCTTTTTGTTCTTTGTATTTTATTATCATTTAGAATTCATTTTTGTAAGGTCCTTTATTTTTTTATCTTGGCCCTCTTATATCACAAGGTCCTCTTTGTTACATACTTAGCCTAAAGTCTTAGTCTTAACATCCCATTCACATTTTAAATATGAAGGAGACCTTAATCTTAAAACTTTAGCCTAAGTTCTTATGTTGACTCAAGCCCTAACTTAATCACCTTGCCTAATTACAGGATCAATGGATATCACTTTATCATGGAGGATTATCGGATGGAGCAAAGGAGACCTAATGGATCCAAATCCTTTATCTATCAGACCAATCTCATGTGAGACCCTAGATCATGATAAATAACCTTTACTTAAGTGAGACCAAATATCAAATGGCATGTGATCATCATTAAGGTTAAAGGGCACCTTTTTTTATCAAACATAAACTTAGCCTAAGTTTACCCTAAGGTCTCATTGTACTTATTAATAAAATGAAACCCTAAGATAAAACTTATGCTACAAATTTAATATTTGAAAAGAGTCAATCATATGCATGTATTTATGATTATGATCAATGGTCCACAACTGATCACACAAACTAATCTGATAGAGTGAATGTAGTATTTAAATTTCAAAAGCCTAAGAAACCTCATGAAGATGACAAGTTTCACCATATCAAGAACTCAGATCTAGATCTATGCTGAATGGACCCTCCCCAAGGTCAAACAAAGTTAAAAGATTAATAGTCCCATGGAATCACCACATGGAAATATTGCATTCGAGCTTAGTGTTAAAAGGACCCCATGCATTAATACTTAGACTTAACCTAAGTTTTTACCCTAAGAATTATTATTATTTAAATATAATAAACCTTAGGATAAAACAAAAGGACCCCATGCATTAATACTTAGACTTAACCTAATTTTTTACCCTAAGAATTATTATTATTTAAATATAATAAACCTTAGGCTAAAACCTTAGGTTATGACTATAATATTCAAAGGGACCCATTTATTATTCTTTGAAGACTTAGACTCTTAGTCTAATTTTCATATGCATTGATCCATGAGCAAACTTGATCCTCTTCATGATTGTAGGGACTAATGGCATGCATCCACTCAGATAATGATCAATGGTCTACACTTTATCAGGACTAAATAATCAATTTGAATGTGTTAAATCCATAATCTATGGACCTAAAAAATTCTTGAACTTAAATTTTACATTATTGTGAATGTCATTTGATGCCTATGAGGCCATCATTGACATCTATGAGGCCATAAAATTTAAGCTCATCAATCATCTTTATTAAAAATAAAGATATGCTTCAAAACATGGTTAAGGATTATTAATTTCATTTCAATTCAATGGGACCCCCTTTTGGGAAATATTAAAGGAACTTAGGGTCTTTGAACTTTGATGATAAAATGATCTGGTTGTCTAAAAATTTGAAAACATAGACTTAATCTGAATCTTTATCCTAAGTTTATTATGGTATTTATTAACATAATAAACCTTAGGCTAGAGACTTGTATTATGTTTTAATTCAATGAGAAGTCCCTATACCTTAAAATTTAGCTTAAAGTTTTAACCTAAAGTTTTATTATTTTTATTAACATGATAGAACCATAGATTAACACCTTACATTAATTCCACTTATTATTTGGGTCCCCTTTAAGTTTATTCTAAGACTTATCTTAAATATTTTAACCTAAGGTTTACATCATGTTTATCAACACACCATAAACTTTAGTCTAAAATATTTAGCCTAAGCCCATTTATATGTGTTATAAAAACTTAGCTTAAAATATTTTAGCCTAAAGTTTATATCATATTTATTAACATAAAATAAATTTTAGCCTAAAGTATTTATCCTAATTCCCTTCCTTTGTTCCAATTCTAATTAAAGTGGGTACATTTTATAGGATCGATGACTCTCATTCCTTCATGAAGAATGATCATATGGAGTGAAGGAGATCTAATAGATATAAAGCCTTAATCCATTAGACCAATATTATGCATCCACTTAGAGAATGATCAATGGTCCAAGTTTAAGTGAGACCAAATGATCAAATAGAGTGAAATCAACAAAGACTATTCAATGAGACCTGAAGGCCCACAGAAAATACATGTGGCAAGCACATGTTCACCAATAGAGCACATAGCCCATAAGGCCCATAAAGGTTCTAAGTGGTGTAACTATGGGACCCAAGATAAAGCAACCAATAGTGATCAAGATTTGGGATCATGATCAATGGTATGCATTGATCCATTAGTAAGGATATAATGGTGTAAAGCAAAATAAGTATTTGTAAAGGACAACTAGTTTTTTTAGAGCATTTATGAAAAATGCCATGAAAGTTGCCAAATATATGCCACAAAAGCACAAAATGACAAAATTGAAGATTTTGTGAGCACAAAAGGGCAAAGGTATAAATTCTAGGGTCTAAATCAAATCCAAGAAACAAATTTTCCTAAGTTTGAGTAACCATGAGCATTAAAGCTATATAAAGCCCTAGTCTCCATATGAAATTCCCTAATTTGAACTTTAATCAATCACAGTTGAGACAAAAAGATTCTAATTGTTATCTTAGTGAGAACAAGTTGATATAGAGGCTACTTAAGGACCACTAGTGAAAAATTTTCAAGTTTTACAATCATGACAACTTGAAGGTAACAAAGGGATGACATAGAGTTATACTTGACTTTAGACAATGAGGGAAGGGTCTTTAAGGATACAGACTTTGATGTTGCCACATTAAACACTAGAAATAGGAATAGGTATGAGCTCTTTAGATTATTGAGGATATGCAAACCATCACAAGAGAAGAGCATAACAATGTTACAATCCTCTAGAGATACAATGACCTAGTCTTCATCCAAATGACTAGTCTCCACTATGCTACTACTAAACCTAAGGTATTGCATTACATCGATGTTATTTCCCCCATTTTCATAGATTATAATATTTCACAAGATTGGATATTTCATGAATGTAATTTCAAAAATGTAGCATATATTTCCCCTAGCATATGAAAGCTACTAAAAACTATGCAAGCCCTATATAGAATTGATTACAATTAGAGCATGGACTATAAAAATGACTTAAACACTATCCTTTCCCTATGGCTACTTACCAGAACCTAGGTGATCCAAGACCCCATGAAGAAGATCCCAATTGTCCAATTTAGGGAAGGAATCTAAATAATAATGACCTTGATAAATAGGTTATCTAGAGCCCCTTCCACCACACATGTCAACAAGATCTTGGTACCCTATGTATACTTCATTGTAGAAAAGGGACTCACATCCCTAATAGGTGAGATGATTAGCATTTGTTTAAAGCAATAGTTCATAGCCATAGAGAAGAAAACCAACAATTACTTCTTTATGATGTTTTATATTTTATATGCCCTATTGGTCACCACCAAAATCCTTGACATAAAGAATTAGTCACATGAGGGGAGACATATTATTTCCCATCACTATTTCAAGTTACACATATTCAAGTATAGACACAACATAGAATTCATTTGTGATTGTGTATATCTAGCTTTAGTATATTCTATTAAAGGGAACCCTATGGGTAATGTCAGCCCTCTAATCAATAAGTATGTAGAGTTAATGAGGGACATCTAGTTGCATTTAGATTACATAGTGATTAGAATAGAAGGGACCTTAACTCATACCCTCAAACTACTAGTCCATGTGCCAACCAAATTGGCAGAATAAGAAATTACATACCAAATTTACAATGGTATAGATGGTTTATGCAATTAGAAAAGGAAAGGACTACTTCACCCCTTCCCTTTGACCATCAATAGTAATATGCTATAGAATTTGGATCATTTGAATGTCATCTCTAAATATAGAAACTCCTTCAACTTATAATTGGATGATCTAAGGAAATGGGACCCTCTTAATAGGGTCATATAACATTTGAAGTCAAAAACCATGAATTACCCCTATTAACACATGCTTGGTGTTCATGACATGATGTATATCAAGGCCATTAATTTCATATAAGTGTTGGCTAGGTTAAATAAGCATAACATTAGGCTTGAGGCTAGGATAGCTAGGGATGACAAGCCACCTAGAGAGATCTGGTAGATGGGACCCTTGTAGTACCACTCATTGCTTAGACCCTCTTCCAGGCCCCCTCTTGAATAGCCACAAATAAAAATACAATAACTTTAAATAAAATTTGCATAAGGACTTGGGAAAGAGAAATTAGAAGAGAGACCTAGTGAAAGGCCATCATCCTTAGCTTAGTTTGATAGACCAAAGTCCACAATAGAATATATTGGCATGATTACACTCACTCCTTATGAGATAGTGGAAGATGAACTTAAGGTTCTTACTGAGTCATATGGATTAGATGAAGAAGAATAAGTTGAGGAAATTTAGGCCTAAGATGAGGAAGTAGGACAAGAAAAGGGGAAGGAAATTACAATGGACCTATTTCTAGTTTCACCCCTATATAAGAGAGAGGCTGAGTTGGCATTGATCATAGTTGGAAAGAAAAGGCCAAATTTAACCTTCACTCATCCTTTGAGTAAATTTAACTTATTCAATGATGATAATCCCATCCATGGGCCAATCATCCCTAAATGGTTCATTTATGGGAAGATGCAAAATAAACCAACCCTATAACATTCATGGGCCTTGACCCAAATAGTCAACATTACTATCCATGATGAGTTCAAGCCATGGATAGTGGATAATGAAGGAAGAAGAGGAAATAATGATGATTGCCTCTAGGTGGTTAAGTGGTATAAAAATAAACACTTCTAGAGCCTCAAGTAGCATGTAGATGGAGATCCCAAAACCTCCAAAAGTTATAGAGTCATTAGTCAGCATGTAGTTTAATCTAAATATAATAGGCTTGGAGAGGGTGACAAAAAATAAATCCATGGTTAGAAATGATGAGTGCACTTTTTAGAGAGTTGAACCTTTTGTGGGCTTAACTCTAGTGGAAGGTCAGGATCCTAGTGAACACCCAATCCATGAGGAGGACATAATTTTATTGGTTGATTCCCATTCAACCCAACTAAAATTATGAATAAAAGGCATATACCAAAAGATAGAGAACATATAAAAGAAAAAGGAAAATATTGATATATAGGATATTCTATTAGTCCAAAGGAGATGATAAAGATGTTTGAGGTATCTTTCCATGATATGTTTAAATATTTAAAGGAAATGAAGATAATGTTAAGTTATTTAGCTCACCTAGATGAATTAGACAAGGGTTTGATTGCCCATTGGTAGGGTTTAAAATACAAAATGAAGGAGCTAATCAACATACTGGTTGAGGATAGGATCCCTAGTTTTAGAACCATAAGCCTTACCCACTTAAATACAATCATGGGAGTAATTGTTGTTAAGATTTAGGGTCTGAACACATGGTTAAGGAACTTGGAGAGGGTCCAAAGGGATGATGAATAGCTAATAATAATAACTAAATAGCTTCTTTTAATTTCCATTCCTACCACACTTAGCTCCCTGGGCATCTGAAGCACAGGGTCACCCTAGTTATGTAAGAGGTCAGGAGCAAGAGTCAAGGCCAATATAGAGGTGATAATAACAAGATCATGGGCATGATATTAAATTTAGAGGATAAAATTGATTCGGTAATAAGTATCAAGGAAGTAATGGCTAGAAATGATAGCGATTTTGATGACTTGGTAGACTAGGAGGATGAATGCCTATTAGAGCCAGTTGTCAACTTAAGGCTAGTTAATGAACAACATTAAAAATACATGAAGATTATTCATGAACATTAGTGCCCACTGAGTAACTAGTAATATTATACATTTTTATAAACCTTTTAATATTAAAAATTAGAATATTCTTTTGTAAAGGAATATGCTAGTTTTTTTAGCACATTTGCCTATAGGTCAGTCCACTTTAGAAAAGGAAATGTATTCTAGATCTGTGTAAAAGGACAATTGTCTTTACCTTTGTATGTTTGTAATCTCATGACTGACTGGTGTACTTCTATGGTCTTCTATAAAAAGGGTAGTATTACCATTTGTAAGGGGAGGGAATTTTTAGAGAAGAAAACTATTTTTTATACTCAGAGCAATTAACACAAGCAAGGAATATTGAGAAGTTTTTCCAATTTTGTTTGTGTTAATTGTTATATGGATTCTCTCTTATTTATCTATTAGGATGTCTAAATTTGAATGTTTTTCATTGATTCTTTATATGCTTATGTGAATTTAGAGATGTTAACTTATGCTTATGCTTTATTAATTGAAAGATATTAGGTTCATTTCATTTCTCTCACTTCTCTTGTAGATGTGCTAATGCAATTTGCCTATGAAGTAAATATTGAAATTGAATCTATGTTCTTATTTTCATTATTCCACCCTTTCCTTAGACAATTGTCTAGTACATGTTAAGATTTGTGCTAAATCTATTTCATGTCATGTATTGGTTTGAATCTATGTCTTGATGAAATCTAAACTTTGTCATAATATTTAGACTAAAAATTAGAACATCTTCTTTCTGCCCTACCCTTCCTTTTGCTTTTTTTTAACCAAATAATCTAGTTTAAACTTCACTATAAATATTCATTTAAATTAATCTTTAGTTTATAAATTTATCACAAATTCACTAATAATAACATAGATCTCTTGTATTTCACTAATTTTAGCCATAGTTTCTCCCGACCACCAATCAATATAAATATTGTGGAATAGTTTATTGATCTATCACTATTTCACCATAGTTAACTATATTACCATAATTTGCTACTCATGCTTTGAATTCCTTGAATTATAAAATGAGAAGTGTTCTTTGGATGCTAAGATAACCTATGGTACATCTAGAGGCATCAACAATAACCTCCCATCTTTGTGGTGAATTCTCTTAAAAGATAGATGGAAAAGTAGGGGGAAGATCTATGACTAAAATGTCTTGAGTAATTGATAGGCTTGGGTAAGCATGAATAGTGAGGTTTAGTCCCTTTATGGTTCCTACTATTTGAATAACAATCCAATCTAGTTATACTACTCCCTTATTAATAAGTGTATACTTTATCCCCAAAGTATCAACTATTTTCTTGGGTATTACTAAACTACCAACCCTTGAATCTACCATGCAATTTTGTACTAGATGCTTCCTTATTATAAGTGAAATATATAAAGGGGGAGGCTTAAAATTTTTCCCTATTTTATTATCAAACTAAGTTTGACATAAATTTATTATAGATGTAGGCCCCTTGGCTAGAACCTTTTATGATATTTAGAAAATTTTCAAAGCCTCCTGTAGTAAGTACCTTTGTGTTGGTATAGATAGTGCTTCCCACATAGTGATATTTAGATTAGTCTTCTTCATTTGATCAACTATGATAAAATGGATATTACCAACCTTTACCAATGATTTTGTAGGGGCTACATCCTATTTTACAAGATTAGAGGTGGGCACCTTTGCTTTGAATTGATTTTTAGGTAAAAAGGGTGGCCTTTGCATTGTGTTATTCTTTGATAGTTCCACCACAAATTTAGAAGTTGAAGCTTTATCTACCCTAAGGGGTTGATCAACTTCTATTACTATTTTATTAGAATGTGTATTAGCTACTAAAAGACCTCCACCATTAAAAAATGCTTCATTTTGGCTTATCTGACTAAAATCATCCTCCTACTAGTTTAGAAGAGTTGTATCACTTTGAAAAGTTTCTTATATGTCTTCTTGTTGGGAAGTGGATTCTTCTTGTTATCCTTTCATGTTTGATATGCCTTGTAATATCAAGGCTTGAATGATCACACTATTGGGGAATGTATTCTAATTATGGGGCTAATTACAAGGATAACACCACTCATATTCTTGAGCCAAAATATTTTTAATAGGGATAATGGCTTTAGAAGTTCATGGTGCTAATAAAGCATGGGTGTTTGGACATCTTGGTTGTGAATTATATCCTTGTTGTTGGTTGTTACCTTAATATGGTTTCCTATCTCCTTGGTATGGTTTCCTATTCCCTTGGTATATGGAATTAGATGGTTGATAACATTTGTAGTTTTGGGATTGTTGCCTTTTCATCACCACTAATTCATTTCCAAAAATCTTAAGTAATGACTTTACCTCATATAGATCATCTGAAGGTGTAGGATTCAAATTAGGTGTCTTATTCATAGTGGGAATTAGAGAAAGTATAGGTGGGGGAATAGAGTTTATTTATACAAATAGAGGCATTGGAGGCCTTGGTGTATTTTTATTGGCTTGGATTAAACAATTTTTTGCCCTTATTACAATATTATAAGCTATAGGAAGTGTGGTGCCACCCATTGACTGAATCATTATATCTATATCACTATTGAGGGATTTAAAGTAATACAAAAAATCATTATTTGTAGTGGGTTTAACCAAGATTGGGATTATATTCTAGGTCTTCTAGAAATGATAATTAAAGTCAATCATTTGCTCCTGAGGAACTCATTGAATAGTAGTTAATTTTTCAACCAAGGAAAGGTGGTCACTCTTGTCCTCAAAATGGGTGCACATTACAGTGCCTAACTCATCCCAACCTTGGATTGAGGTGGGAAAAAGACCTCTATACCATTATAAATATTGGCCCTTAAAATAAGAGACTATAAGTCTGATTGCAACATTATCTTGGACCATATTATGGATTGAACAAAGGTTAGTAATATATTGCATGTGTTCTGAAGAAGTGGTAGAGGTTTCAATAGTAAAATATGGTAAGATTTTTAGGGCTGAGATTGGCATATCATCATGCTAGGCCAAAAAGAGTGGATTGCTTGTATTGAAAGCTATGAAATTCTAATTTTTAAACATTATGGGTGGTATAAAACTGATAGGAGTTACCAAAGGGGATGGAAATAAAACCATAGGGTATACCTTAGGATAAGTGGTGATTGCTTTTGATCTCTTTTTAGATGGAAATGACAATTCTAAATAATCATCCCTCTTACCTTTAGTAGATGATCTTGTTTATTTTCTTGGCATACATCACCTTGAAATTATGAGTCCATAAGATAGTGGATTCACTAGGTGCCTTGATATTTGCATAAAACTCGTACAATGCTTAATGAGAATAGCACTTATCTCTATGTAATTTTAGGTCCCACTGGGCATGCCAAAAAGTGTTATCACATAAGATTGCACATGCATTGATTCTCTAGCTTATTATGAAAATGCCTAATGATATAATGGAAAAACCTCCAAAGTTATGGGACCTTGGAAATTTGAGGTTAATCTTTAGAGAAGGCTGACTTCCTTTCACTAAATCTAGTGCAAACTAATAAAATACCAATTTTATGGAAATCTTGATCTTTAATGATTTTTGATCCTAAACTAGGGTTTTAATAGGGAAAAGGGTTAAATAATTGAAATTGTATAAAAATCAAAATATGGTGATTATACCAAATATTTTATAGTGGGGCTTAATGCTTGCTTGATAAACATAATAGAGTAGAAATTACATTGAATTTGTTTTAGCACAAACTTATACCGATGAGAAATTAGAGGTAGTATTTTAGCTTCTTTTAGAAAAGGGGAAAAGCTATTTATTTCAAATAATATTTTCAAGAGGGTAAAATACCATAGATGAATTTATTAAAAGTGAACAAAGAGACAAAAATTCCATAAATGATCAAATAATTTGTAAACATATAGAGATGTCTCAAGAAAAGAAAGGAAAATCTTCAACTTTATTTCTCTCCAAAGGTTATAGCTTGTAATAAATACATTCAAAATGTAGAAAATATTAATAGCAATAAAAAGAGAAAATGGGCCATGGAGTCTACCCATTTTTATACAAAATATGTCATAGAAGACATGTAGGTATTAAAACTCAAATGCCTAGTAAAGAAAATCATGAAAATATAAGAAACCTCATGTAAGAGAGGCAATATCTTCTATTCCTATAATTTTTGAACTTATGGAATGGTTGGAACATGGAATTCTCAAGTTGGACATGATCCTAGTTATAACATGGTGTGGTATGGCATGGTTGGAACTGAAGATCTCCATGCAATGCTTCCTTATCTGATAGTGCCTAAAAATATATTCCTTATGTAAAAAGAGGCACCCAAAATAGAACTTGACCTTTCTAAATAAAAAATAACATTGAAAATTAATTCTAAGTTTCTTTTCATTCAAAACATAGTGTGAAAAACCTTAAGTGAGACTTTTATAACTTTCTAAGTCTTTATCACTTTTGCCAAAAGAATCATGTGATTTACACTTCATAATTTTGTACTTTTTAACAATTCACATTAATCAAAATGGAAAGTGCAATTTGCACTTGTGATTTTTGTAGCTTTCACATTATCAAAAAATATAAAGTGTAAATTCTCTTTCTTGAAAAGAGTTTTAAAAATATAACTTTAATTTTGCAAGGAAATTATAAATTACAAAGATTTTTAAATTAAATTACAATGATAATAACAATTGAAAATATTCAAAAGAGAGGGGAAATTAATTAATGTCCAAAATTTCCTTAGATTTTTTATCATTCTCATCCCACAACTTCTCTGTATATGTATCAAAGGCTTTGAAAATCTCTTAAATTCACTTTGTATTCAGCCCATAAGAATATATGTTGGAGGATACATAATCTACTTGTACATCAAACAATTATCTTTTAAAGGTTCTTATGCCCTACATTTTAGTCCTCATTTGATTAATTACTTTCTCATACTTGATGAACTTGTGGATGGAACTTAAGACAAAGATTGTATCCTTTCTAGACTCCTCAACTAAAGCTTTAAAATTATTTTGAACCTATTCTACCTAAAGGAGATTGTTGGCATCATCTTTTGGTTGGCATGACATCAATTCATCATGTCATCAATATCATATAACACATCAATTGCCTTGTCATGAGCCTCCTTGGCTCATTCCATAGACTCTATCGGTACTCTTATCTAGAATTGACCAACCCTATGTAGTTCCTCATTCTCAACATCATCCTTCAATATATTCTCAAAAATGAGTGTATTCATATAAATTAATTTTATGACTGTTAATTTTGGATAATATAGATTCAAAGTCTAAATTTATCCCTTAGATATTAATCTATTATTTTAAAATTTCTTTTCTCTCCATGATGATTTCATAATATTATATCATGGCTGCAATAATTCTATTACCTTTTTTGATTAGTTCCTTAGACCATTATTTTTTGTCCCTTCCCATGTAAGTAATATCTCATACAAAATAAATTTTAGCTTGATCTAAACTGATTGGTTATACTACCTATGGTTGTAATGTTTCATCAGTCTTTATAAACTGGTTTAATGCTTTAATTAATTGATCTAAATTTATTTTTAGCTCATCTTTGGTGGCTTTATCATGATCAATTATCTAAAAGAGAGATTTGATACATATATACACATCGTGCTTGAGTCCCTCTCTTTTTTTTGACCAAGGTGTATATGTGAAACCTAATAATCTTTCACCACAAGATCTTATTTTGATTTCTCTAGTAGAGGAACTACAATTTAAACATATCTCTCTCTATTATCATCAGTGAATGTTCTTGAGAGGGTCCTGGGAGTGGGTTTTGATTTCTTATTAACTTTTGACATGCCCAAGTCCAATGTGTTGGGATCAATCATTATTTTTTGCTTCTTACTCACTATTTATGCTAACTAACTAGGGGTAGCCCTATGTTAATTTGAAATTGTCACCAAAGAATTTGTAGCTAATGTAGCTATACTAGTTGATACTATGACTAATGGAGACTCTTGGGAAGATGATACCATTGGTTGCTCATGAGGTGCCTAGGAAGATCCTCTCTCATTAATGGTTTGAAAATTAATATTTACATCAAGTGTCTAGGTCACTCTAACCTCTACTAATGGTGTAGTTAACATAGTGGAAATGGGGGGAGTGGAGGCAAAAAAAGTAGTTTTGAATCCAAGAACTAGTGGGAGGGTGGAAGTCAAAGCACTAAATGTGTCAATTAAGTGTGTAGGACCACTTAGAGTTGTTGATGTGAAAATAGTTGGTTGAGATGAAGGGGAGATAGTACTTATCCCATGGGTTGGGTGCCTTATAGAATTGTAGTCAAGATGACTGATTCCATGGTAATGTATTTTTGGGTGGTATTGGGAATTCATGTTGATGAAATGGAAGGAATTATAAATGGAATGGAAAGTGGGAATGGATCAAATGGGGAAGGTAAAGTGGTAGGAAGGGAAAGTGGAGTGGAAACTTAAGCTTCCACTGTAGGAGAACCTAAGTATCCACTTGACTTATTTATGTTGATTTAACTTGGATTTTAGTGTGGATGAAATGGTAGGTGAATTGACAACAAGTGGAGGGGTTTCCACTAGAGGTGGAGGAGCATAAACTTGAGGATAAATGAGAACTTGAGATACTTGAGGAGTTGAGATAGTTGGTGGATGTATTGAAACCTATTATACAATATGAGTAGGGGAAGGGGGGTAGTGGAAATAAGAGTCAAGGCTATGGGATCTAAAACTATGGATCCCTATGCTACTACTACTATGTCTTTAGCTAAAAGATTAATTGGATCGTTTATAGCTTTTCCCTGTCTTCCTGATTCCCTTTTTGTTGCATTTGTCTTCTTCCTCTTCTCTCCTTTGTCTAGTTATTTTGTTGATTCATTGGGTCCCTCTTCTAAAGGAGTGATACCTCTTACTTTGAGATTTAGGAGATTCTCCTTAACCCCTATTGTATCCCTTGTGACTTACACACCCTTGCTTATTATATAATTAATTATTCTAATAATAATAAGGACTATTCTATTGAATAGAGAGAAGGATTCAAGAACTGACCACCTCATTGGTGGTAAAGGTTTAGTGATGATCTGTGTGAGGTAGATTAGATCTAATCTAGAATTTTCATCCACCAAGTCATCAGTGACTAGTGGTATATCATAGTCTTTTATTTTCTACAAGGACATTCTAGAATAGTCCTTAATTCTGACCATTTCTTCATCATCATAGTCTTCCTAAAAATACTCATAATATGGTACATATACATATATTGTCAATTTTAGTGTAGTAGTGACCTTACCATATGGATCAAAGTAAGATCTAGGCTCTAGAGTCCTCAATATTACTTAGCACATCTCTACCTCTATAGTTTTGTCCTTCGAGAGAGATTAACATGTGTGGTGACCAATATAAATAGGGAAATGTATCCCTACCTTGTGTCTATCTAAAATGAGTTTGTGCATATCCATAAGTTGCATAACCAACTATAATAATTCCCATCTATCATTCACATGCTGAGGAAGTGTTTAGGGACAACCACTAAATTTGATTGCCCTAATTTAGGAATAGGCAGGGAACTATACGAAGAAGGAACCCCATTTGGTGATCTCATATTTTGCTTCTTAGGAGAACCTTATTTTCTAAAGCTCTTGATCAAACATGATGATGATGCTATATATGAAAGCATCATTAGCTCTCTTGAACTATTGTCTACTAGCCTATAGCATGAGATCAAGGTAGTAGTTATATACTCTTGTTATTTCTTTAGGATCTGTATTGAGGCCCATGAACAATATTCCTTTAGCCAAGATATAGACAATATATGATGTCATATGAAACTTATTTGTCATTTACACCTCCATTAATTAGTTTTAGAGGGAATCACTTATTAATTAGGCATATTGTATCTATTATTTGTTCTCTCTAATGATCTAGATATACTAATATATCCAATTCTTATAACACTTGGCATCAAGATTACCAGTGACTCTTTGTAGCAATGTTATAATATCTCCCACCTCAATAAAATTAGATCTATACATAGTTTTGGGAAATTTGGTGGAGGAATGCTTGGGAGTCTTGAGCCATTACTTGTTAATAATCTATTGACATCCATCCTTTTTCTCCTCATAAAATTGTGTAGATGTTTATGGAGTTATATCTAAATAACTCTCAATTTAGGGATGGTAAACACTACGTTGATAAATTTAGGGTCAAGATCAAGAACCTTCTCCCATTTTTCACTAAAGACCTATCTTTTATCAAGTTCATAATGTTAGACCAGTGTTAGGACCAAATTAGGGCTTTAAATAGAAATAGGGAAGGGTGAAATTTATGGTTAACCTGAGTCATAGATACACTAGATCTAGTCACTTTTAAAATCTACACCTATCCTAGCCCATAAATATCCTAGGTTAATGTGACCTAAATTTGTATCTATTATTTCTACCATATTAGACTCCAAATAAGAAGTCACTCTAGGCCCCTTGTAATTGAACTTCATTTCCTTGAGAGGCATGGAAATTGAAGTTACTACTTGCAAGAAACCAACTATAAGAGTTGGTCGGACCTACAGGTGTTTAGAGCACTTGTATTCTGATAAAACTTAGAGGTGCTCAGAGCACATCCAGTGTCTATAGTGCTTGAGGGATATGATATCTATGGTGGAAGTGGGATGTGATTTAGGTAGGTCTACTCTTTGTGGTGAATTAGAAGTCTATGAAGGTCGACGGTGCTTGTGTTATGTGAGACCTCTAGTAGAAGTGGAAGGTGCTTAAAGCACATCCACTCTCCATGAAGGCTTATAGGCTTGCAAGATTCTTAAGTGCTTGAGGTAGGTCTAGTGTCTATGGGGACATTGGTGGAATATTTGGAAGGAATATTTGATAATTTGAACGGAGGTATATGCTTGATAAAATTTTTTTTGAGGAAGCTATGGTTTGAATGTAAAATCCTCGATTGGAAAAATGAAGATTTGGGAAGAAAATCCTTGAGATGACACATTTTAGAAAATAAAACCCTAGATTTACCTATATTTCCCTAGATTTATACTTTGACAAGACAACCACACAAGTCTACCCTCTAATTAACTTGAATGGAAACCATGAACTAGACTTTTCAATGAAACCCTAAACTTGGAAAGAAAACCTCTATGAGAAATTTAAAATAACTCAATATTTAAAGGAAGAATATTTAATGTAGAATGATACAAATAATTACCATTTATAAGCACAAGTGACATGGCTTGACGTTTTGAAATTGTGGCTCAAAGTATAAGTTTATATTTGCACGAGGCTCAAAGTTTGTTGGTGAGGATGTAGGTGACCGGAGCTCCAAATCATATTTAGATACTTAAAAAATGATAATGCTTTGCAAAAATGACTTCATTTTTAAAGTAAAATCCTTTAAATTAATGTGAGATTAGGTGGTTGGTGGTGGAGGTTGGACCTATTTGAATCAGGTCCCCTCTCCATGAGAATATTGGGCTTAATGGGATGTGGGACTTGATGTGCACTTTACATGTTAGAAAATGTGCAATGTGACAATTCAAGTTCTACATTATACAAGAAAATATTTTGGTGTTGGAATATGTTGGACCTACTTGAATTAGGTCCATTATCTACTGATAAGGTGATTGTATTTGGTGGAAGGTAGAACCCATGGGTCACTTTGCATGTTTGGAATGTGCAAAGTACACTCGAGGTTCCAAATTTTATGGTGAATAAATTGGTAAGTGTTTGGCAGAATGTAGAGATTATGGTGTAATTCTCACATTTTAAAATGTAAAATGTGCACATAAGTTAATGATTTTCATGAAAGGGGGTATTAAAGGTTTGGTGGGATTCGAATCCTTTCATGCACTTTACACATTGTGAAAACATGTACAGTGCATTCCAAGTTATGGATTCTACCAAATGGGTGCATGGTAGGATATAGAGCCCATCATGCATTTTACATGTTGAAAATTTTGAAAAGTGAATGATGAGTTATAGATTCTATGGTTTTGGATTTTGGTGATTTGTAGGATCCAAAACTCATGAAGCAATTTGCATGAGTGCAAATTGCATCTAGATGGTGGGATTCCACAAGGTGAAAGGAAAGATGGGGTTTTTTAAGGATTTAAGGTTTTTTTATAAAAAAAAGGGGGGCTTCCTTAGGTTTTTAGATGTAATGAGATTTTTGGGACAAAAATCTCAACAGGTCTCACCAATCCCAACCATATAGAAATCATCATCAATCTTGTCTTCCCAAAGTGATAATCAGTTATTGAATTTTATTTTGCATGGGATGGTGAATCCATCTACCACTATTAAATTGATACCCTTGAAATATTCAAATTTTTGCCAAAATCTAAATACTGAACCTTCATCAATGAATTTTTAGGTTTCCCTACCATCAATCAACATAGTTACCTTATTACCTTACAATACTCTCACTCTAAAAGGTGATATCTAGGAGAACCAAATAATGTGGCAAGGGTTCCATCTGTATGGTCAACTTATTCTTTCTTTTATTATTATTCTTCTTTTGGTTATTCTCCTTCTTATTCTTCTTCTTTTACATCTGATACTACCTCCATTTAATGAAATTTCCCTTTGCCAATTAAATGGCAACCCAGTATCCAAGGGTCTTTTCAAGTGAAGCATAAATGTATCCTCCTTAATTCATTCCTTGATTCCACTTCTTTATTCATCTTTGGTATCTCCTTTTGTTGCATATTAACTTTCTGATATGGCCTTATTTCATGATCATATGGGGCTATCCTTGGTTGCTCAAAAGGTGAAGTCCTATGCTAGCCAAAAGGATACATCCTTTACTATCTTAAAAGCATAAATTTACCCTTAAGAGATGATATTTATAGATAAAAAACCTTTTTAATGGATTATTGGAGATAATAAGGGTTAAAATCCTTGACCAAACCCTTGATTGGATCAGCCAAACCTTCAACAAATAATACCACAAACCTCCTTGTGGATACATCTAGTATAATCACTGACACTTTCTAAAATTTAACCACATAATAATCTATGTAAATATATTTTTTTAGTTATGCTAACTCCCTAAAAGGGATTTTTTAGATCATCCATATTAAGCCCTCTCAATAAACCTCATACTAAACTCATCATAAGAGTTGATGAGGTTTCACCCTTGTGTGACTAATCCATGATACTACCACTCAAGTGTCATGCCATCAAGATGTAAAGTAGAAAACTTGATGGATTCATCTTCCATCCTAGTTTGGAGAGAAAGGTATGTATCCACCTTTTGGATCCAAGATTGAGCAGTGCTCTTGGTAGATCCATCAAATGTAGAAAGAGTGAGTTTTATTAAAACTTTATAAAGATCCCTCTTTATTATTCCAAGGTCTACAATTATATTTAGGCACATATTTGTTCCTCTTCAATTGCATGAAGTTAGTGGTCATCTTTTATCACTTAATATCAGGTTGAAGATTTTTATACTCTACATAACTATAAGTAATATCATCCATCATTAATTATTGAACCCCCACCTTAGGAATGACATCCTATCTATGAATGAATTTAGGATGAAAAGGCCTAATAAGTGATCCAACCATCATTATCTATGTAGGAGAAGGGTTATTGTTGGATTCTAAAGCACTCTACTCACCATTGGAAGTGTGTGATACATTCATGCCTTGCATAGTGTGAAACATGTTATCTATAATGTCTATTATATGCTCTTGATTTTAAACAAATTTATCAAATCAAACATGATTTACATCTATACCATCCATATTCTCATGTCCTAAATTCTCAAACCTTTCTCTTTGATATTATGGACACTTTCTTCTTTCTTGTTTGTAATACCTAAGCTCTTTGACACTACCTTGCATGTAGTAGAAACTATAGAAAAATAAATTCCCATAGATGGCAAGGAGATGGCTCTAATATCTCTAAAATAATATGTTTTAGGGTAGATTAATGAAATTATAAAATTTTAATGAAACCCTAATGTGAAATTACATAATTTTAAAAATTATCTATAAAACATTATAGGAAAAAATACAATCCACATAAAAACCACCAGACAATTAAGAAACTCAATTTATTTCAAGATTAGAATCCTTACAACTTCAAATATGATTTTTATAAAATATTTTATTTTTATAAATTAATTAATTTATATTATATCATATCAATGAAATTTAAACCATAACTAACTAAATAATAAAGATATTAATGTTGTATCAAGCATGAAACAACCTTGGGCAAGCCCAAGATGAAACCACATGTTGAACAAAATTCAAAACAAACTCTTTAATGTGATATCATCCCTATACAGGATGACATCATCATGCCAAAAATTTATCCAATGATTCATCATCCCCAAATATCCCTCTAATTGATATGCCAACCACAAATTGATGATCTAGCCTATGTTCAATGATTTTTCTTTCAATAGTGACCCCTAAATGAAGTCACCAATGGAATTTAAGGGTTTCCATCACTAATATATTATTGTTTAAGAGGTTTCTTATCCTCAATAGATGAAATTATAATTCAAATTTCTCAACTCAAAAAATCAAGTGATATATGAATGATAGATCCCACAAATGAACCCCTCCATATTATTTTATAACTTTTCTCCAACCTAATATCCAAAGTGGGGTGATCTAAGAGGGGGGGGTTGGGTTATTTAATGTAATTAATAAAGTGAATTTCTCATTTCTAATTAATTTTTGACTTACTCCAATTAGAAAAGTCCCATTTATTTTAAATTGAAACATAAGTTGTTGATAATAAGTTATTTTTTAGATAACTTATCTTACCACATGTTTCCCTTCTCTTCATCCCCTTAGAGTAAAATAAATCACATAATAGGCTAAGGGTATTCATACAACACTAATAATAATAAGGGTATATTATACTAAGGAACAAAGGAATATAATGTGTTAGTGTGGCTATGTTGTCCTTAGACACCCCATATGACCAAATGTTTCTTATATAGTCCATAGGGACCTTGGGCTGATTTAGTTCTCCAAAAATGCGAAGAATAATGAAAAAAGTAGTAATAATATGACAAGAGGATGCCCCAAAGTTACCTTAAGAAGAATCAAGTGGATAGTGATTTGGAATGTGTTAATGAGAATTATGGATGTGGATTTAGATAATGGTTAGTAACTAAGTGATGTTGGAGCAATGGGGTCAAGAAATAGGACTTGTTAGATGAGAATATGAATAAAACAAAAAAGGATGAAATGATGGTTAAAATGGGTGAATAATAATAATAATAATAATAATAGTAATAATAATAATAATAATAATAATAATAATAATAATAATAATAATAATAATAATAATAATAATAATAATAATAATAATAATAATAATAATAATAATAATAATAATAATAGGTATATATGTAGAATATGACATGTATTAGTACTCTAGTGTGATTAGTGATGAAAGAATATGGAGACAAGAAATAGAACTTGTGAGACAAAAATCACAAGAATATAAATAAAAAGGATGAAATGATGGTTAAAAGGGGTTAAAATGGGGGGTGAAATAGGATTTATGAGGGGTAATAACTATTTATTTTCACCCTATCATCTCATAAAATTTATCTATGAGTGACATGAGAGTGACACATGGAGATGGATCGCATTCCTCACCACTGCCATAAGGGAGAGAGAGTTTAGGAGTTCCAAAGACCTAAGGACTATGGGGATCTAATGAGTACCCTATTTTTTTGTTATTTATGTATTTATTATCATTGATTATGGGTATAAATAGGTTTAGAGTGAAGATTATATGAGAATTAGTTTACTTTTTAGCTATTTTACTATTGTGAAATGCAACTTTGTAGCTACAAAATGTGATTTCATGGATGAAATTCCTAATTTTCTAATTTTTTTAGTGATTTTAGTAGATTCACTAAAAAATGTAGATTTTTGGTTTATATATTATATTTTATTTTGTTAGATGTGAATTCACTATTTTTAAATGGACTTGACAACATTCAAAAAATGAATCCACATTTCCCAAATAAGTAAATTTTCATGGAAAATAATGAACTCACCATCGATAGGCACAAGTTCATAGTTAGTCACAAAAATAATGTCATGATTAGTGAAAAAGTGGATTCATCCTTGATAGAAGTGAATTCATAAGGTAATAAGTGAATTTTCTCAAAATGTAGTTATAAGAAGAAGTAAGAGAATAGGTGGAGAAATAGGAAGGATGGAGAAGTGTTAGATGAATAGTTATATGAATTAGAAAAGTAAATAGACTAACAAGATGACTTGTGATGAATGCAAGAGGTTTTTCCAATTATTGAATCATGTGGATGATGATCAAAGTTTCTTAGATAGGTACATACTTTGGCAATGGAAGACTATGGGATATTGGAGTTAGTATGACTATACCATGTAACACAATTGCCTATAATCATGATAGAAAGGGCCTTGATTATGACATTAGTGGAGAGGTGGCATAATGAGATGAATACATTTAAATTTGTAACTAGAGAGATGAATATGATATTTGAGTGTGTATGGTGTATATACATGATGACTAGCAGAGGAGATAAAATTTATATGTAGTTAGGGATGTAGATGGTAACAATGTAGTGATTATTAGGGCATTTGAGGGTGAGCTTGTTTAGGTACCAACCTAACATAAGCTAGTGACTATTAAGGGGGACTATGGATTATCTCACATTGATGCTTATGGATATTATTAGTGGCATTTTTTTTCTTGACAAGAGTAAGAAATTATTCTATATAAACATAGGGGATGTGGTTGTTGACATGTAGATCTAGGGAACATGTTTGCATAAGATTCATTAGTATTAACACAACTATATCAGGTCTTGTATTTAGACACTTATAGGGAAAGTTTTAAAATTTGTGTGACCACTCTCCTTCAGATCTCATCATGGGAGCATAAAACTATTGAACAGCTAGTGAGGACATGTCTCTAGAGAGAGGCAGATGAGCCAATGATTTATAGATGAGATATTATGATGGGTGCCAATAGAGGACATGTTGGGAACCTAATATTTTATATATGGGATTTATATGAGATGATTATGGATTAGATCACCTAGATTACCTATATGAAAATACAATGGGGGTGGATAAAGGATGTAACATATATGGGGCTTATGATTACAAAGAGTTATATTACTAAAAAAAAAGATACTATCATAGAGAGTTACGAACTAGATAAGGTTTTGTTATAATTTAGGATAGGATAGTGGGTGCCACACGGTATACATATTTTTTCTTGGGAGACCAAATAAAGGCATTTTTAGGGGCTGAAAATGGATGGTCCTATAATGATAACTAAATTTGATGTAGTGGTGGTTGTGCATTGAGATTACTAGATAATGATTCTATATCCTAGGGTGATATGATATTTTGATGCTTGGTGTACACATATATTCCTAGTTATATTGACATAGATAATATGGTGGGAATAAAGAATAGAGGATAGGATTAGAGATGTGATATAGTGTTATAGACATAAACAATGACTTTTAGCCCATTTAGAGAGCCAATCAAGGAAGAGGAGGAGAGGTGAAAATGGGAGGAGAGATGGAGATGGATAGGTTATAGGTACACATTTTCATGTAGTACATGTGACATAGGTGGCATAAATTAGAGATGGTGATGAGGAGGTGACCAAATACCTATAGCTTAGATTGTACGACCATGGAGAGATGGGGGTGGAGATGGGAGTCTCGTATAGGTGGATGCGAATACCAGAAGAGATAGAGAAGGATAGGGTATTGGGGGTGGATGAGGTAAGTTTATATATAAACTAATGATGGGTATGGGATACTATAGGTGTGTCTGATCTTAGATACTCTAGAGTATACATTATTGGTCCCCAAACATATGATAATGATGATAGATCAAGCCACCATTATATATAATTTGGTGCTAGCAGTGACCACAAAAAATATAAGAGAGGGGATTGAGGATTTATAAAGACCATTAGGTTATATAAAGTTAGTATATTACCAGGACATTATTTGGAAGTTATATTAGAATATTACTACCAAGGTGAAAAAGATATCAAGACTAGAGATAAAGGTATTAGGGCTACAGGTGGAGCTAACAAGTGTACATAGATAGGTGATGACATTGTAGGCACATGTGACTACCCATTTGACAAATATTACTAAACTATAGGCCTAGGTATCATATATGATAATGATCTAGGCAAAGTTAGTGTCTAGGGACTCAAGGGTTCAAACTTGTTGAGTGGGACGCAACAAATCATGGATTATACACACAAGGGTTGGGATAGTTTTTCAAGAAGATAATGAGGGCCAGTGTAGATACATAATATTGGATATATTTATATGACCAAGATATGTAATCATGGTAGATGGGTCCATGATTTAGAGAGAGAATTCATATAGTATACTCCTCTACGTATAGATCTTCTATGTAGTCTATACATCTATCATTGAGGCCACATCCACCACCACCTCTAGAAATTCAAATATAGATGTGACCTACTGATGTACTTCATACATAGTATTTATTTAACATGTAATTCCATGATGCATGTTGTATACACCCATTTTTATGTATTCATAGACATTGGAGTTATAAATATGATTATTATTATTATTATTATTTGAGTTATGCACTATATTATAGAATTTGATCGTGTGTTTTCATTATGTATTTTTATTTATGATTATGATATATAGGATGATGATGTATATAAATGTTATATGATTATAATGTGATGTTATTATGATGTCATATTATGTACTTTTATATATTGGTGGATATAATTATGATGCTCTAGTGTTACAATGTTGAAATCAACCTATTCAACACTTATGTTGATGGATGACATTAGATTATAACGTTATAGATGTGATTTATGTTAATTAAATGATAAGTTTTATGATGTGAGATTAGCATGTTAGATAAATGTTCATATGTTGATGTGATAATGTGTGTGATGTGATGATAGCTATTGTATTAAATATATAATATGAGAATGAAATATGCATGATTTAGTACATGATAATGTGGATTATTTATGTTGATTTATATTGAGTGATATGTATTTATATATATTTTAAATATATAATTAGATAATATTCACCATGATACATATACAACCATGATGACTTCTTTCCATAATTCATAGTGGACTATTGGTAAGAGATAAAACACAAGACCTTGTAATTAACCTTTAATGAGATACACCATTGGTATTAAGATACCAAGATGAAATAATTAATTTGTGATAATAAAAAAAAACACAAGAAAAAACAAAAGGAGAAAAAACTATATACACATAAGAAACAATCATATAATATAAAAACACATAATGAGTACATTCATAGACAAAAAAGAAAAAGGCACACACACATATGTACATACACAATGATGGCTATCATTATGTTTTGGTAATTGTTAGTGTCATAAATTTTATGGAAAAGAGAATTGGAAAATCATGATTAAACTTATGTATTTTTTCCCCTAGGCCATGATATAAGCTTAGTGTGAGAGGTAGAGATACATGTAGTGACTTGTTGAATAGTGGCATGAGATGGTGAGGCTAAGGGATACATTATGAGGTGGTACAAGGAATAGGATTTGGGGAATTTTATGAGTAGTTTTTGGGGATAACATAGGCATACATTATGATTGGTAATAGGAAATATAGAGTTAGTATCCAAGAGGATAGGATTGATTCATAATAACCTAACATAAGGACAAAGGATAATTAACAAGGAAAAGATGAAAAGGAAGCTCCAGATAATTATCTAAGGATATTATTTTAATGTTTTATATGTTTCATTGATGTCTTCAATCCAAATATTTTTTGTGTCAAATATTTTCCCATAACACTTGTTCATGTATGAATTTTGATACCAAGGTCAAATGGGATGGATGGAACAAATGGGTATGATAAAACAATTGACATGTGACATAAGGAGAGGAGTATGAGATGTATGGACCACCCAAAAGTATATGAGGTATATTAATGAGACTATATTACACCAATTAATATCACAAGTGACACTAATAATAAGTTTTTATTACTGTGCTTATCTAAGGTGTTAAAGAACTAGTTTTCACCATTAGACAACATTTTTTTTAATTTTATGATTTTTAAGGTTTTTCAAATAGGTATATATAATGATATTATATTTGTGGTATTTTATCATGTTGTAAATGTGTGATATGCATGATTCCAATTAATTTTATCTTCCTTCACTCTTGATTTTGATTACCCCAAACATCTTAACGAAGTGTCTTCATAGCCCTTATGAGAGATATTACTACCCGAGAAAGTGTGACTTTGAATTAGGGCCATATTTGGATAAGGTGATATGCCACATATATTAATGATATTTTATTGGAATTTGGGATGATTATTTTCACACATCATTGTATATGTTGGATGTGCATTTTTTATTTGGTGACACATGACTAGGGAAGTCAAGGCTTTAAGACTTTTTTGATATTTAATTTGATATATCTTGATATTAATTTTGATACTACTTTGTCCAAATATGGATGTCTTATAACCATTTTTATTTTATAAAATTTTATGACTTTGATTTCTCCCTACTACCTTAAATATGTTTTTACCAGAAGAATTCGATCTTTGAATTTGTTGATTGTCACTTTGACATTGATGATCCCATAGTGATTCAAGGAGGTTCTCTCTAGGGAGGAATGATTTTATATTTAGAAAAAAATTATTTTTATTTGATATTGGATAAAATATTATTATATCGTGATTTTTGATTTATTTAATTATATATTGGATCCTTATAGATTTTGCACATGTTAGGTTATTTTGTGAAAAGTTTAATGATGTGTGATTCTATACATTCCCATTGGGGGTTATGATAAATTAATCTTAAAGGGGAAGAAAATGATTAAAAATTTAAGAGTGTTGAGGATAAATAATGGTGATTTCAATGAGTGGATTATGGGCAACATGATATTCATAGAGGTCATTAGTAAGGTTATTTTGATGCTAGAAATAGTGCTCAAGATTTGTGAAAGGATCACTTAGGTTTATGTATTAATCTATATGAAAATTATCTAAGGTGATGTTAGATCCAATCATATATTCATCAAATGGTAATTCAACCATAAGTCCCATGAGATCTAAAATGACTTTATTATTTTTAAACATATCAAAATATGTTTTTCCTTGATGATGGACATAAATATGAATGGTAAAAATAACTACATTAGTGTATATATTTATGGAAAAAATATCCTCATAAAGACTATAAATGAATCCTATTTAATCATATTTAGTATTAAATAATTCCTCATAGGACAAAGAGGTGTTGTATATGAAATCATAGGGGTCACTACCTAGTGGTTTATACCCTATACCATGATATAATTGATAATAGTCAGATGAAATGGCTTTAGAACACCAAGCTCAGTGAATCCATGACATTTTACTTTATAATTAATATTTTTTCATATTTTATTAGCCTTTGGATATTAAAAATGTTGAAAACATGACACAAAGCCTTCTTTAGATATCCAAGAGTCATTAGATCACTCTTTTTATCCTTCAGATAAGAGGTTGGATTAAGCAAATGTTGTTTTAAAAAAATGATAAGTAGTTGGATTAACTTCCTTCATGGTGGGATGCCCATAACTTTGTGGTGATATAAGTAGTTCTCCATTAGTGAAAGTTTGGTAGTCATTCACCACATCATTTATGGATAATTTTAATGTGTGAAAATATAGGCAATTTAGAGGAAGTGGATGGTAGATCATCATGATGGATGTATGATTTAGATGTCATACCAAATAAATTATTAACAATAATGAAAATAAGAATTATTTTATGAAATCCAAAGTTTAATCATAATGCAAATTGAAATAATAAAATCATTACAATAAATAATCCAATATGGTTATTCACATTCCAAAAAAACTCTTCCTATTCCTACAGGAATGGAAATTAAACCTATTAGAAAAATAAAAAAGATATGTAAGACACCTAGTATGAATGTGTAAAATATTGTTACATCCCCCATTAATATATAGGGTTCATTGTTAGACCAAGCATTCCTATGAAATTTTCAAAAAATTCTCATCCAAGTGATTTTGTAAGGATGTCTATTGGTTGTTCTACTATAGGAAAATGTTACAACTCGACATTGCCATCCTTCACATAGTACCAAATGAAATGAATTTTTGTATTTATATACTTGGTTTAGTTATAAAAGAATACTTGTACTTATATACTTGGTTTATTCTAACATTTTTTATTCCTATAAACAAGGGATTCATATCCTTAAGGATCCATATCAATCAAAAAAAATGTTAGGCTATGATAAAAACATCCCCCAAATAGCCAACACAAATAGAGGAAAGTGGAATGTAGTTCTGACTATCATTCCTTTACAATGAAACTCTTTCCAAGATAACCTTGTCATGCTCCAAATACTATATCCAAGTCATTTTACTATAGTGATCAATAAATAAAATGAAGTAATTATGACCACTAAATGATACAATCAAAATAGAATACAAGTTTAAGTGAACCAGTTAAAGATTTATATCATTTTTACACTATGACTTTGGAAATGGTTCTCTTTTATGTCTGGCCAAAATTCAAGATTCACACTTTTTGTCAAAATTTATGGGCAAGGTAGGAAAACTAGAAACACCATTATTTTTCAACATATGAATTATGTTATAATTATTATTCCAAAAAATAACATGGCATAATATGTTTTGATACATTATATCTTAAATGAGATGAGAATAATTCCTTGAAACTAATGGGTTAACCCTGAGTTTGAGAAATTTTCATTCCTCATATCTAGTCAAGAAAAATGCATTATCACATTTCCTTATGAAGGTAAATCACCATTTTATAATTCTTTATTACTACATGAGAACATGAGACAATAATTTTATCTTCAATTGAGGAAGGTATAAAACATTTTGGAGTTTGAAAATGTTTTAGACACTTAATTTAGATTGTACCTCTTCTTTGTGGTTGTATACGTGATCTATCTATAAGGAATACTATACCACAATTTTTATCATAAAACTCCTCAAATAAATATTTTTGGAAATACATATTTATGGTGGAATAAGTATCAAGAATACAAGCATCAAACCATAAAATACTGATTGAGACATTGTTTGATTCACCATTTAAAGTATAAAGCACACAATCTTGGTGAATTAAGCAGAGTTTGACTCTTTTTTTTTGTTTCTTTTAATTTTCCTCTTTATTCTTATAATATGCTTCAATTTTATCCCATGGATTCATAAATTCATGGGTTTCATGGATTCTTTTTCTATCACACTATTTAAAGTAGAGGCGTTGCTTATCATTTTGTTTTTAATTTTGACTGCATTGATTGTATTTTATCCACCTTTTCGATTATTTTTCTTCTTGTAATTATTATTGTCTTTAATTTTGGAATATGTGGTCTTATTGGATGTTTTATAATAATTTTTCTTGACATAACACACAATTTCTCCTATGGAATTAGTTTTTCTTCCAAAGGCCTTTTCTCTTTCCACCATATTTTTAACCAATTAATCAAATGTCAGAGTCTTCAAATGATTACTTGTCTTTAGAGATCCCAAGTAGTTTAAATAGTTTAAATTAAGGTAATTTATAAATTTATTCATTTATATGTTAATTTTGACACCTATGGCATTTAAATCATGATTGATTGCATGTATTTTTGAAGCCAATCTCATGACATCACTATATTTTAACTTGAGGTTGAACAAATTCAATTGAAACTAAATGAATTCCAATTTTGAGTTTGAGTCATATAGTTATTTAAATTTATTAAATTCTTCCCATGGATTAATACACCTATGAATATGACAAAACACATCTTCATCAACTAAGGCACTCATAAAGGCCAATGATTTTTGGTTTTTTTAATCTCCATGTCTAAATATATTTTTCATTCCATATTGGCTCAACTAGTTGTGTATCTTTGTTGAAAATATAGAATCATAGATGATTTAAGATGAGTGTGTTCTCAACTTGGTGAGACCATGATTTTTAACCCTAATTTTTTCTAGGTTGAAGTTACCTAGATACTCATTAAAGGGGTATATAGAAATGAATAAGCACAAGGGTGATAATCAGGTCTACAACAAGCTGATTGGGTAATAAACTTAGATATAAACATACGATAAATTTATTACATTGAGTTATGATAAAAATAGTAAGTACAAATATGTTATATATAGAAAATAAAAATAAGTAATGTACTTAGATTTTTCTAATGTTGATATAGTTATGGATCTAAAACTGATAGGAAGCAAATTGGAAGATGGTTTTGGAATAGTCATTAGATTCTAATTTGGATGTTTCTAGAGTTGTGGACAATAATATCATCTTGGGATGGTTGCATCAATACTATTATCTAAACTCAATGTAAGTGTATTGTATGGAATACCTATTGGAAAAGTATGTGACCACCTAAATGATTTTGGGTTTGTCTTTGCCTTCACTTCGGTTCATTCAAATTTGGGTCAAAGACTATTGTCCCTTATGAGTTTTTAAAACATTAGTTCTTCATCTTCATAGTGATCATAGAGGAAAATGGATTAGTGAGAAAATAATGTCGAGATAACCCCAAATACCCCTCTATATTTGAGCACTACCTACATAGCCAATACTTTGAAGAGGGCCTCAAACTAATGTAGTTCTCCCCTATGTGTTAGCTTGTGTGTGAATGATGTAATATGTGATAAGCAAGTACAATAATGACCTATCTTGTAACTTGTAAAATACATATCTTGGGATACTCCTTAATTAATTCAAAACTATAGATGTGTTATCCCTATGATTGATATGGAAATAGGGAAGCTTTTCTAAATTTAATGATTTTGATTAGTTGCCTTGGTTTATTTTGGTATTTTAACACACCTTATCTTTACATGAGCCAATTGAGTGCTTTTCTAGTGATTGAACTTCAACCAAGAGCATGTTATATTGTATAATTAGTGCATATAATCTAAAGTTGAAAGTATTGAAAGATTGAAATTGAAAAATTAAGATTTAGGCATACACTTGTGTGTTTATGTAACCACCTTACCTATTGGCAAGTTGATTTGAAGGATGTATCATCATAAGGATATGAAATTGAGATTATGAAAAAGATATATAAATTTGGAAAGTGCATATATATAAGGATATAAATAGATATAGAGAAAGATATTAGAAGGAACATGCCCCTAACCCTGGCAAAAAGGTGAGTTGCCACCCAACATTTGAGATTAGCTCAACCATGAAACCTAATGATACTTATAATTTGGTAAGGCTGAATGAGACAATTAATTAAAACATAAAAACTTGGTAATATTTAGTGATTGCATCACCTAAACCGTACCAAAATCAAAACAACTACTATAGTATATTGGCTCAACATATTCTGTAAAAGTCTGCTTTGGGTATCAATACTTAAAATTCCATGATATGGTAATATTCCATAGAAGAGTTTTGAAATTTGAAGATGATTTGCATTTTGAGATATTAGGCACACATTGCATAAATTATGCACCTTAGTTATGCCTCATTTTGAAATTGTGTATAATAATGGTACCAATGTATAAAAATCTACCACAACTATGAATCTAAATCATATAACTAGTGGTTTGGCTAATTTGGAAATTATATAAGTGTGGAGAACATGATTCTAAAGCATGCCCCCACTAAATATATAATTGTGAATGTGTGGAATCCATGCCTATATGAAATATCCCAATTAAATTTTAAGATTATTATTGTGTTAAATCCATGCCTATATGATATGCCGCCACTTATTTGAAAACTGATATAAGTACCACATATTGAATAAATATGGATAACATGCTTACAATGCATGCCCCCACTAAATTTTAAATTATTTCAAATGTGAATAACATGTCTCTATGGCATGAAACTAATAATATACCCCCCCATTAGGTGAATAAAGAATATAAACTGGTAGTTATCTCACCTTAAAAAGATAAGATAACTATATAATCTGTGACCATAACCATGTAACATATAGAAGGAACATGTATAGGTAAATGTATCATTAAAAAATATAGAAAATTTGATCACATGAAGGCCTAATATGCATGATAAGGATCATGGAAACCTTTAGATAGTAATAATACAAGCTCAACAAGAAAATCAAGTGCACACACAAGATAAATCAAAAGCAAAACAAAAGGCAATGGTATAAAGAGACCACAAATAAGGGGTATGTTAAAATGCCATAGAATAAAGGAACATGACTTATTCAAATGTATAAAAAATTAAAAATGACATATTAAAATGTCCATAAAATAATCAATTACATATTCAAGTGTCAAAAAAAGCACACATAGGCATAGGGGTTGCAAATAAAGGAGCACATTCAAATGTTCAAACAAGTAGGATAATAGCAAGACAAATTACTCAAGGAAGTTCATAGAGGAAAGAATGTGCAACCAAAATAAACATATCATAGTAGTTTATGGATCAAATGTGTTAACAAAAAATGGCAAGTGCATAGCATATCAAGTACATTGTGAAAGATTTAATCATGGATAAAGACATGTGTAAGTACATATATGAGATCAAAACTTGATAATATAGAGTAAACATAGAACAATATAACTTGTGAGTATCATGATCATAAAGGTGGATGTATCCAATGTCCATATGACATAAGTAGAGGAAAGGCCCAACATCCAAAATAGGAAAGGTCATGAATATGTGTATGTTTGTATCATACTCAAGTAGAAGCATGCCACACATGTGTATGTAAAATTAAATTATACGCCATACATTAAAATGAAACTAACAAGTGAATTCAAAGTAGCAAATAGAATATGTAGGTGTAAAAAAAATGGATTTTTGAGTGGTTTTTTTTGTTTATTTTAGTATTTTTCATGTTGCTTGTACATATCTTATATCCAAAAAATACAAAAAAATAATAATGTTTCAAAAATACAAAAACAATATAATTTACTCTAAAAACACAAAATTATAGATTGTATGCATTGTTATACTTACAATTCTTATATTTTCTAGACACTACATATGATAGCTATCTTAGTATAGTTGGTTTTATCATACATACATGCTTCACTTATTTTTGTTGAGTGCTTACATACTACTTACATGACTCAGGTCCACTATACCAATCTAGACTCATTATTATCCACCCACTAGAGGCATATATACCAATACATGTGTCTTAACTGGACATATTCTCCCACTTGGGGGCATCCTATACAAAATTTTGATCACCAAGTTATATCCTTATATACTCTACATTCCAATTTTAGCATTGTTATATCTTGATATTGATCATTGCTACTCTTACTCAAATTTTTTACCAGCTATTGCTACTTTATATGTAACATATGTACATCACAGATCTTACATAGATTTGTATTACATATTCATGCATACTTTCATTTATAGATTACCTAGTTTATACTTGATTGTAATTTTATGCATCTTCAATTTGAGGGAATTTGAATATTCCATTATTTCTTGACTCTACAACACTTCTATTCATAGTATGTATGCTTTGGACATTTTCCCATGTCATTGTGTGTGCTTTCTTGATTATTTATGCATAAATTTGAACATGTCCTTCTATGTGGCTCTAAGCCAACTTGGTTTTTTCTTGTGTATGTGGACATTTAAACTTGTCCTTATATGTCTTATTTTCTTATATTTAGTGACATGTACCCATGTCCCTTGTATTTTAGCCCCTCTTCCTACTTTTCATTCGTCATGTATTTTGTATGTATGCTTTCTTTTATAAATCATGGACATGACACTTGTTTTTTATTGTTACACACCCAATTTTTTATGCCATGAGAGACCTCATGAATCTCCTTCCCTACTTGGGTGTCATGATGGACATCATACCCCATTCCCCTATGTAGCTACCCAATATTAATTAGATTTGATATTACATACATTGACTACATCTATATTGAAATCCTCATGGAATTCTAGACATGGCATAAATCTCACATTAGATACTTATGCTTAGGTTATCTTAAATTTTAATGTTATGTTTGCACATTATATTGGATTATCACACAACTATCATATATGCTCCAGATAACACACATTTTAAATAGATTTTTATTTTAAGGATAATTATTGCATAGGTTCAACAAATCCCCTTAAAAGAGGGGGAATTCATAGGGGTTTATCATAGAGATAAGGCTCTTATATTTCACTCATAGTAAATTTTTCATCACACATGCTTAGTTATATAAAATCAAACATAGATAAACATAGTGGGAAAATAGTGACTCAGAAAGTAGTATAATTGCATAGAATTTAGACTAGAAGGATAATAACACCTAAATGGGGACACTAGTGCCACATGACATTAATGTCTAATATATGGTATTATTATCTAGTAGCCTCAATTTTAAAATAACTAAAATTGTCTAAAATAGTATAATAGGTTAGAATAGTACAATAGGTACATTACAAATTTGCACATATTTGGTTATAGATTTATCAATTATACTCAATTTTGATCAAATTCATACTAGTTCAACTCATATCCATATCAGTTTTCTCATATTAGGGGAATCATGCATAATATGACAATTCCCATATTCATTTTAGATACTCAAATATAGTTTATTACAACTTAGTCCATAATACTTATGCTCATATATAAGATTTGGGGGCATGTGCATGGCACATTATGTCCATATGCTTAGTTACACACCAATTGATCAAATGGAATGATAAATTACATGTCATTATATATTATATATACCCAACATCATATTCTAGGTTGTTACCAATTTCATGCCTTAATCCATATGTAGTGGTTGGCATTTTTGAGTGGCCCAAAGCCACATAATATACTCGAGTGGCCACAAAGATGACATACATAGTTATATATACTTAGTTAGAAATTTACAATACTTCACATAGTTCAATTTAAAATGTATATAAAATACATGGGTGGGAAATGATGGATTCATAGCCTACTTGATTTCGTAAGCCACCCAATGAGAGGGTTGGACACACTATCATTGTAATCCAAGATATTCATAGGTCATGATCCAAAAAGCAAGGGTGGGAAATGATAGAGTCCAAATGGATTGATTTCTTGAGTCATGCACATAATAGTATTGATCAAGTTATCAGCTCAGTCTAAGATATTTTTTGATTGATAACTATATACATGAACACATACAGGTTGTCATCAGGTTCATGAATTAGTTCATGTAACCAATGAGGTGTATTCATTCCTTTTTTCTTTCCCATCTCTTTACTTATTTTTACTCAATTTTATTTATTTACTCATCATAGTATTTTAATTGTAGTATCTATTAAGGACTTATTTATGCATATTTTATTTATAGGACATGTATTGCATCATGATTCACATACATATACCAAACTTCACATACCTAGATCCATCTTCATGGGCTTCACTTCATAGGTAAATCCATGGATGCTTCTTTTCCCTTTATTGTAGTCATTTTGCTTTACTGCATTTCTAGAATAAAATGGGTGAAAATATAATCACCCAAAATTGGTATTTGAGTGATAAGAGTGATACTTGAGACTACTTATTCTTATATTATCCCTAGATTTATAATATATCATATTATCACATGTATAAAACCTTTGTGTGGGCCACAAGTGTCCCTAATTAGTTCAAACTTAGTCCCAGACCCTCATTTCCTAATTTTAGTCCTTTATGCATAGTGTTTTTCTAGTTGGACACTAACACCATAATAAGAACACTAGAACCATGTGTCACTAATGTCCCTAAAATAAAACTAATGTCATTTTCCCTAACTTTATCAAATGAATATCTTTTCAAAAAATAAAGCCTCTTAAGGGTAGCCTAGACATATTTTATCATCCACATAAGAAAAATAATGGTATAAATACATGAATTTTATCCCTGTATCCACTAGATGGAAATGATATTAAAAATACACATTCAAACATAAAATAAATGGAGAAAAATTAATTTTATCAATCCCTATTCTACCCTACTTCTGCATAATATCATCTACAATAACCCAAAGCTCAGATTTTCCATATTTCTAGTCTCAAACACATTTAAGGCACTCAAAACCATTATCATACCAGCAAACACACTTTTTATATCATGCCCTATTTATATGGAGGATTAAGGTTTTCATATTAAATAATTCATTATATTCATAATACAATCTTTTAGAATTTTTACATGTAGGAAGAGAATCTAGAGATCTGGACATGTGCACCTATAAGCTTGGGATAATCTTGTATAAAGGACACTACTACCACTTTACCAATAATGGTTCTACTATCTAATTATGATGATACTATCTAGGAGGTATTATAACATAGGGATCTAGTTTATTACACTCAGACCCACTTCATCTTAGTTTACAACACTTAGATCATCCATCTCAAGTGTTTTCTAGGTAAGTCTTTATTTGCACTATTTATTACTATTTTTAGAAAAGTCAATGATAGTCAATTCTATAACAAATCAATGGATTTATTTATTACTTATTATTTCCCTTATTTATTCTACTCACCCTTTTAATCAAACATATGATTTTTACATGTGTTAAGTCTTAAAAGGTTAAAACATTTGGTGAACTTGACTTACTTCAAACATTACACAAACTCTAACCCTAGATAACCCTAGGGTTTAAATTTTCAACACTAAAATTTCATATCCATACATTTTCTTATTTTATTTGATATCATCATGATAATAATGATAGAATAAGTGTACCACTTTTTGTTGCAATGTTTAATACTTTCATTTGCATGTTCCCTTTAATTTGAAATGAACTTAGAATAAACATAAACACATATATAGATGATGATTTATATAAATTTAAATATATGTCATATATCATAACATGTTATCTTTATATTATGTGGGATTTTATTAACAAGAAAACCCTTACACATAGAGGATTTGACACATAAGTTAACAACTATGTTTCAAGTTCAATGTCATATATTATGCATAGGAAAGAGTCTCCTTTTCCTCCTCATATCCATGAAGGTGATATGTAATCTCCATCTAACCAGGTCCATGTTATCACTCCTCCATGAGATGAATCAACCTATACTATTGTCACTAATCCCCATACATAGCTTATTCACGCATCTACCCTATAGGGTGTGTACCTACATGTTCAATTAGAAGCAACTAGAGTTTATGCTTATGAGACTCTAAGGGATAAAATTATCAGTATGAGTAACCTAATGTCAATTTTATAGAACCAAAATTAGTTACTAAGTTAATAGGTCACATTTTTGGCAAATCACATTACATATACAAAGTTTTTAAAATATGCTAGCAAAAACCATGTATATACATCTACACCTAGCAAAGTTGTGCCTAACACTCTTTCATATCCAATTCATAAATAAAAAAGTACATCTAAAAATAGTGATTTAAAAATCATTCAAAGATAAAATAAGATTTCAAGTGAGTTACTAAAGGAAATGATTAAATATATGTTAATCAACCTACCCCATCTATACCCAATGAGGAGATCCATATATTATTGTGCATATCATAGAATACATGGGAAACACACTGATTCATGTTTAACATTGAAAAGGAAAATATAATAGATAATGGATACATATGACTCACATAGTGACACATCATCCAAACAACATATAATGGCACACCTAAAAATTCAAAAAGGGTCAATTTAAAAAATAGTAAAAATTGTTTACCAAATCATAACTCAAAATAATAAAAGGTTTACAAAGCATAATCAGATCAAGAAATAATATAAGAAACACAATTAAAGTAAGAAAATGATGCAAATATACCTCTCCAAAATGAGGCTAAACTTTCAAATATGTATGGGTTTGTTCAAAAATATCTACAATAGTTTTATTGTCATGATCAAGGTTTGGTAAAGCATGCCTAAGGCATCATTTCTCCTATTCTAGTATTTGAAATTGTTAGTCAATAAGGTTTGGGATTTGTTGAACATCCTAAGGCACATCAATCATAGATACAATTTATCAAGGTAAAAATTCCATATATAAGAAATGCTAAATAAAGAGTAAGAACTTAACTTGTAAAGTCAAAATCATGCTAAGCCACCAAGCATTCTCAAAAAAGGATTTCTAGCAAAACAACTTCCACACACCATATTTCTACAATAAACATAGTTCTAAAGGGAAAATCACAATAAATATTTCAAAGCATAATTTAGAAAGGCTAACTTCACAGTATAAGGCAATTCCCTTTAGCATTCTAGGTTCTTATGATTATTATGATTTTGATGATGAACAACACTTGGGTTCATACTATAACACCATTCAACTATAACATAGCAATCACATTGCATGAAAGATTACCATTCCTATTTTTGACACAAGCAACAATGATAGCTAGTTTCCCATGACACTCATTGGTTAGTATGGTTTATCTCTTTTTGTATATACTTTGCCTCTCTTTTACTCTATATACATAATTCATTTTCATGTTTCTTATACATATCTTATATTTAGAAAATATAAAAGCATTATAATATTTAAAAAATTCAAAAATAATATAATTTACTCAAAAAAAAGAAAATTATAGATTGTATGAATTTCTATGTTTACATTTCTTATATTTTATAGACACTACATATGCTAGATATCTTAGGATAGTCAATTTTGTCATACATACATGCTTCACTTATTCTTGTCGAGTGTTCACAAATTACTTATAGGACTCAAGTCAACAAGAATGATATACACTTGTTATTATCTACCAAATATGGGCATATACACTAATATGTGGGTCTTCACTTGACACATTCTCTCACTTGGGGGCATCCTATACATAGTTTTGATCACTAGGTTATATCCTTATATAATCTACATTCTAGTTTTATCATTGTTATATCTGAATATTGACAATTTCCACTCTTATATTTTTCTTCGAGCTATTACTACTTTATAATTAACATATGTATATCCTATCTCTTACATATATTTATATTACATATTCATGCATACTTTCATGTATAGCTTACCTAGTCTAGACTTAGTTGTATTTCTATACATCTTATATTTGAGGGCATTTGAATATGTCATTATTATTTGTCTCTACACCACTTCTATTCACAATATGTATGATTTGGAAATTTTACTATATCCTTATGTGTGCTTTCGTAATTATGTATGTGTACATTTGAACATGTCTTTCTATGTGGCTTCAAGCTAACTTGTTTGTTGCTTACATATGTGGACATTTGAACATGTCATTGTATGTCTTATTTTCTTAGATATAGTAACATGTGCCTATGCCCATTATATTATGGCCCCTTTTCCTATGTTGCATGCCTCATGTGTTTTGTATGTATGCTTTATTATATGTGCCATGGCCATGACACTTGTCCTTTACTTGATACACACATCAATTTTGATGCCATTAGGGACCTCATGCATCTCCTTTCCCTACTTGGGTGCCATGATGAACATCATTCCCCATCCCCCTAGGTAGATACCTAGTATTACTTAGATTTCTTATTAAATACATTTACTACATCTATCTTGACATCCTTGTGTAATTCTAGACATGATATACATCTCACATTACATACATATGCTCAAATTATCTTACATTTTGATGTTACATATGCACATTATTTTGGATTATCACATAATTATCATATATGCTCCAACTAACACACATTTTGTAGAGATTTTTATTTTGAGGACAATTCTTTCATAGGTTCAACAAATCCTCTCAAAAGAGGGGGCATTCATAGTGGTTTATCATAGAGATTAGGCTCCTATATTGCACTCACAATACATTTTTTAGCATACAGGGTTAGTTATATAAAATTGGACATAGGTAAACATAATGGGAAAATAGTGACTTAAAAAGTAGTACAATTGCATAAAATTTAGACCAAAATGACTTTAGCACCCAAATAGGGACACTAGAGCTACATGGCACTATTGTCCAAGATATGGTGCTAGTGTCTAGTAGACTTAGTTTTAGAATAACTTAGATTGGACAAAATAGTATAATAGGTACAGATTCAGTTACAAGTTTATCAATTATACTCAATTTTTCTTAGATTCATACTAGTTTATCTCATATCCATATCAATTTTCTCAAATTAGGGATATCATACATGACATGTCCATTCCCATATTAATTTCATATACTCATATATAGTTTATTAAAACTTAGTCTAGAATTCATATGCTTAGATATCAAATTTATAGGCATGTGCATGGCACATTATTTTTGTATGCTTAGTTACACACCAATTGATAAGATAGAATGATAAATTCCATGTCATTCTCTATGTTTTATACACCTAATATCATATTCCAGGTTGTCACCATTTTCATGACTTACTACACATATAGTGGTTTACATTATTGAGTGGCCTAGAGTAGCCTAATATACTTGAGTGGCTATAGAGATGACATACATAGTTAGATATACTCAGTTAAAATTTTTTATTGTACTTTATGCAGTTTAATTTTAGATGCATCTACTAAACATGGGTGGGAAATGATGGAGTTATAGCCTACTTGAGATTTTGAGCCACTCATATAAGAGGGTTGGACATACTATTAGTCTAATCCAAGTTATTCATAGGTCATGATCACTAAGAAAGGATGGGTAATGATTTAGTCAAAACTAGATTGAGTTATTGGGGCAACCACACATAAGGATTAAGCAAGTTATCACCTCAATCTAATCTATTCATTTATTGATCACTATATACATGCACACACATAATTTATCATTAGGTTCATGCATTAGTTCACGTACCCATTGAGGTGTATTCATTCCTTTCCTCTTTCCCATATTTTTACTTAATTTTATTTTTCTACTTAACACATTCTTTTGATTTTGATATCTCTTAAAAATTGATTTGTAGACATTTCATTTACAAGACATTCATTAAAGAATGCTTCACATATGCAAACCTAAATTCATGTACTTAGATATAATTTCATAGGCTTCACTTCCTAGGTATGTCCATGTATGATTCTTTTTCATTTATTCTAGACATTTTATTTTTTACATTTATATACAAAGGTAGGGGGATAAATGTAATCACCTAATAGTGGTATCTGAGTGCTAAGAGTGATGCTTGAGACTAATTATTTGTATATTATCCCTAGACCTAGCCTAGATCCTATAATCACACTTATCCATCCTTTATGTGGGCCACAAGCATACATAGTTAGTCTAAATGAGTAATAAACTCTCATTTCCTGATCTTGGCCCTTTGTGCCTAGTGTATTTCTAGTTGGACACTTGCACCATAATAAGGACACTATTACCACATGGTACTAGTGTCCCCAAAATGGTGCTAATATTATTTTCCCTAAATTTCTTGAATGAATATACTTTCAAAAACTAAAACCTCCTAAGGTTGGCCTAAACATCTTTTATCACCTGCACAAGTAATAGAATGGTATAGATACATGACTTTTAGCCTTCTATCCACTAGATGGAAATCAGATGTAAAATACACATTCAAATAGAAAAAAAGTGGAACATAATTAAGGTTATCAATACTTATTCTTCCCTACTTCTAAATAATATCATCTACAACATCCCTAAGCTCAAATTTTCTAGATTTATAGTTTCAAGCACATTCAAGGAACTCAAGGCCACTATCCTACTAATGAGCACACTTTTTAGCTCATGCCCTAGTTATATGAAGGATTAGGCTTTGAAAAATAAATCAATCATTATAGGCACAATTTAGGATTCTATAATTCATGCACATAGGAACAAAACACCAATATTTAGACACAAGTGCACCTAAAAACTTGGGGCAGTTTTGTATAGAAGACATTACCACCAATATCAGGACACTACCATCACTTTACCAATAATGGTGTTATTGTCTAATTATGGCACTACTTTCCAAGAGGGGTTATGACACATGGATCCATTTTATAACACTTAGAATATATTCCATCTAAGTTTTTAGTACTTTGATCTTTTGTATTAGGTATATTCCAGCTATCTTTATTTGCACTATTTATTACAATTTTTAAAAAAGATGTATTTATTGATTACTATTTCCTTAATTTATTCTAATCATACCTTGAATAAAACATAGGATTTTTACTTGTTTTAATTCCTAAAAGGTTAAACTAAGATACTTATAGAGATTCAAACACTAGCATTAGCCTAGGATAGTTGCATCAATTTTACCATCTAAACTTGACTTAAGTGTCTTATATAAAATACCTACTGGAAAAAGATGAAACCAACTAGATACTTTTGGGTTTGTCTTATCCTTAATTATGGTTCATTTAGATCTAGTTCATGGACTATCATTCCTCTTTAATTTTAAAAACCCTAGTTCTTCATCTTCATACTAACCTACACACAGTATCAAGCTAAACCCAAAGACCCCTCTATCAATGAGCTCTACCTACATATCTAATCTCTAAAGAGGGCCTCAAACTGATGTAGTTCTCCCTTATGTGTTAGCTTGTGTATAAAGCATGTAATATGTGATAAACAAGTACAATAGTGATCTAGCTTGTAATTGGTAAATACATTTCTTTTGATGCTACTTTAGTACTTTAGAATTATAGATGTGTTATCCTTATGAATGATATGGAACGAGGGAAGTTTTACTCAATTGAATGTTTGATTTAATGGTTTTGATTAGTTTTCTTGGTCTCTTTTAGAATTTTTTAGTTCTTTTAGGTGATTAATGAATGAGGGTTGATATTATATTTATATCAATCCCTTTAGAGAAGTAACTCACATTAAATCACTTAGGTAGACCATTGGGATACGTTTCATTTGAGAATTAGATGTCTTTTGGGAAATAGACACTTGTGTCAAGTTAGGACACTAGAATCAACATAGGTTTATATTTGATATTCTAGTGTCAAGGGATTAGAAAATTAGGCATATACTTAGAACTTGTATAGGTGGAAGATAACCAAGTTTTAAGCATTCTAGACAAGATGGAAGGTTTAGGTCATCACCATAAGACTGGTTAGACTAATAAATATGACAAGGGGCATAAGATAATATATTTTAGACTTCATAAATTGGGAAAGTTCCAAAACTAATAAGGATAACCAAGGTCTAAGTTTACTAAGTTTACAAGATGAAGGTTTTATATAATTCAAAAATAGTGTCTACACATGATAACCAGCTATTTTTGCCAATAAATGTTATGACAATGATTGATTTTTTTAATGCATTATTTGATTTTTTAGTTTTTAAAACAACCAAATTGGTTCCTTATCACTCCAAATGTTCCCCTTTATATATACCACTAGACCAACATACTAAACCTCTTTATATACCTTCCCTTCCTATATACCCATTAGTACATGGAATAAGATCGACATTTATTTATAATCAATAGAATATGAAAGAGGAATTAAATCATGTGAGAGAATATTGGTACATACTACCTATGTGGCACATGAAAAGTATTCTCCTTGAAATTAACATTGCCTTAACAATAAAACCTCATACTTGATGACATACTCAATTTTTCTTGATTTTTGGATTTGCGTATTTCCACATAAATGAATGGATAAAAAATTCTCTCTCATTATTTCTATTTATTTGCAATTTTTTTAATTCTTTTCCAAATTTTCATAGAGTAAATTGATCAAGGAAATTAATGCTTCAAAATTTTGAAAAATAACACTTAAAAGAAATGAAATTATATTTAAAAATAAATAAATAAAACCTTAAAATAAAATACCTCTCATTATCCTTTTTTGGATTTTATAATTATAATATTATAAATTTGAAATGACACTAATAAAAATAATATGGTCTCTCCAAATTCCAATGCTTAGCTCCATGTGAAAAATAATAAGCAGTTGTTAAAACATCAAGTAGCCAAAGAACAATCCAAAATCTTCAAAAAGTTTTCAACAATGAAAATATGCCATCCATTATGCATCAACTATCTAATACACCTTGATATTCAATATTATTTATTAGGAAATGCACAATATCATGTTTTATGATGACTTTTATCCACCATAAGATAAAATTCCCTCAAATTGGCTAGAACATAGTGAAATCAATGAAATACTAGTATATAAATATTGATTTTTATTTATAATAGTAGTAAAAACACCATCAATTAATTAACACTCCACCCTATAGCACCTTCTAAAGATCCATATCAGTCCAAAAAATTATTAGGTTAAGATAAAAATTTCCCCCCCAAACATCCAACACAAATAATGTAAAGTGGGATGTAGATCTGACTGGAATAAAATGAATACTACACCTTAATTTAAACTAAAACTCTTTCTAAAAAATGTCTTCCATGATTATAATAGTAGGAAATGTGCAATGTTCTAGCTGAAATTCCTTTCTAAAAATCAAGTGGTATATAGTCCTTGGATTAATAATACTTATAAAAAAACACCAGGCCATACAGCTATGAAGGAGGAGAAAATAATGACAAATTAAATCCTTAACTCTAATACCACTATCAATCGAGATAAACTATTAACATAATGATAATGTGAAATATTAGGCTAAGAAAAAATTGTCCTCTTAATTCAAATTGAAATGAGAAAAGCATTACAATAAATAAGCCAATATGGTTGTTCACTTCAAATTCCACAAAAGACTCTTATTATTTCTATGGGAATGGAAATTAAACTTATTATAAAATGACAAAAACTACCTATTAAAACACCTAGGATCAATGATAAATATGTAAAATATTTTTACATTGGACTTTTTATTGTCAAGGGGTATATAAGCTCTCAATACTCAGATTATATATGTCATCCTGATAAAGACCCTCCAATGCCTGAAAATATAAGAAAGGTTTTAGATCACTGAGAATTATAACTTCTATTCCAATATGTGGGAATTTTACACACTCATGGAGGGTATATAACATAATAAGAAGATAAATAGTAACAAATGATTAGCATTCATTATCATCATAATCCTTTATGGTGATGATCTATGGTCTAGTTGAGGAATATGCATATCACAAGCTCTTGATTAAATTGATATTACATATATTATTCCTAGACCCTCTACCTATAGGCACTCTATTGATTTTATGATTTTGAAATGATGACCTCAATATACAAGACATTTTTATGATTAGGACAAAGTGGTGACATGTCTTGGAGATAAAAGGTAACCTACTAGGTAGATGAAAGATGAACTAAAAGGGTTTGTAAGTGAATAGGGTTAATATTAATTATAACTTTTGACTCACAAATGGTTTTGTTAAGAATGTCATGATGGGTAGAAGACAATTTGAGAAGATCCATAATGTATATTTTTTTGTGAGTCTTATCAAGATGTTAGATGATGTCATATTCACTTTTAAGATTAGTTAGAAGAGGTCTTGTAACATTGACTTTTGGATCTACCATTTGAGGGGATGTTTAAGGGGGTTCCCCCAATATAGTGATTTACCATGATGTGGTAAAAACACAATATAAAGAGGGACATGAGATCTTAATTATATGAAAATTTTGAATAGGAGAGTGTTTAGTTGGTTTGTATTTTATCTTGATAATGAACATTTTGAGTTTACAAAGGTTAATGTAGTTAGTGGGTGAGTCATAATTATTAGGATTCCTATTGTAGTCTAAATAATTAGAATTGGAAGTTTTAACTTGGTCTTAGTGTAGAGTCTTCTAATTTTTATCATGTTTTAGAAATGGATCCTAATATATACCCAATTACTAATTTTTAGAAGGTGGTTCCTCTCCTTCAATCTCTATTTCCCCTTAGTCAATTAGGTCCTGTATATATTTCTTAAGTTGTATTTATCTATGAGTGTCATGACCTTTAATTATATGGTAGTTACAATACTCATCTTACTTATACCACATAGGCTTGGGTTGACTCTCATAAATTGGTTTAGTTTTAGGAATCACAATCATATTTGTAGATATAATATTATTCAAGACATTTTCTATAGGCTTGCCTAAATTAGTATATAATCTTATTTTGGATTTTTTATTTATTTTTCCTATAGGCATGGTGATATTTGATGCACTTTTATATGTAAGAGGATTATAACCTTTAATGGTTTGGACATGTTTAGTATCTATCACTCTATGACCAACAAAATTATTATTTTTATTGAAAAAATTTAGATTTTATGATGAGGGGTGAGTTTGAATTTGATCATTATTTGAAAATATTTTTATTATCCCCTTGGAAATGATAAATTTATTTATTTGAATTCCTTTTTCAACAATCTCATCAAAGGTATTAACACAGTGTAGTTGAATTGAAGATCTAATTCTTGATTCAAATTGGCCATGAAAATAGAGGCTAATTATTTTTTAGGTACTGAGCATGGGAATCATCTTGAAATACTTTTAAATATTTTTAATAATGATAATATAATTTCTCATATATATTTTTTAGAATTATATATATCTAATAAGGTGATTTCATGTTCCATGTTTTAGGAGAATTATTTGATAATTTTTTTCTATTAGATCCCCAAATAAGGTGATCGATCCCTTTGGTAGGTGAATAAACCATTAAAAGGTGGGTCCTCCAAGGTTGTGAGGAAATAATATAATAATATATGTTTTTATGAAAATTTAGTCTTACATGGAATTTGAGTGAATATTGTAATGTGAATAATTACATGAGTAATAATTCAGTAGTTGTTATATTTGGTTAGTAGTTAGAATATAATATTTTAGAATTATATTATTGTGACTAAAAATAATATTATGTATATAGGTTTTTTTAGTGAGATATTATAGTTATTTTAGAGGTTTATCATTGAGGAGATGTAAGGATATGCATATCTTGTTTATAGGAAAGCCATTTCCTATATATTTGTAATGCCCAATTAAATATGTAATCTAATTTCAAATAGTGTGTGTTTAGTATTATTATTTTTGTTCTTTGTGATTTTGTCTCAATAATGTTTTGAATCCATTATTGGAAACTCTATTTGGATTTTAAAATTAATATTACTGGTATCATAGGAGCATCTAGTTTATTTCCTATGATGGAATAAAATTTGGTCATAGGGGAAACTCTATTAATTATTGTCTTGATCTATGATATTCATTTTTAGAGAACATAATTTTTTATAGGTATTATTTATGAGAGAAAATTTTTTGGGGTGCAATCTTGTTCACAATCTATTCATGATACATGGTCCTTGATAGTCTATTCACATAGAAATCCATGAATAACATATCAATTATGATTATTTGAATATGTGTGTGTGGTTGTGCATTTTATCATTGGACATATTTAATTTTGCTTATGTATAATTATACCTATTAATTTCAACATTTACATGGTCAATTCTCCACATAACCCAATGAGCGTAAAATAATTAACTGAGGATAAAAGTTTGCAATAAATTTGGCACTATGAATTTCTTGTGTTCCATTGTGTTTAATTGCTTTTTATCAACTAAGAGTCAATTATATACAATAATCATTTATCTAAAAGAGAGTATCAAATCTAAAAATTATGTGAAACATGACTAGAATTAATGAGATAATAATGTGTATCTAGTTGTGCATTCCATCCATACAAAAGTGAGCTATGTGTGCCATTGAAATCATTTTTGTCATTCATAATAGTAGGATTACATTTACCAGCTAATTGGTTAAATATTTTTCCTTCATAATAAAAGGTACAAGTTTGTTTATAATTCATTTTTGAATTTTTATACCTCTAATAGATCTTGGATGATTGGATCATGCTTTTGATCTTTGGAATTTTTATTTGATCTATCAAAATTTCAACTTTTGATATCATCATTTCATAATTTGGTGACAATATTTATACCTTAAATCTTGATAAATAGTTTTATGAGGTGAATTTAAGAGCATACAACTTTGTACCTCATTTGGTTTTGCATAATCTTATGTTTTGATGTTTATGTATTTAGTGTTATTTATCGTAAGCATTCAGTTCATTATAGTTTGGTTCAAACTATAATTGAGTATTTTATATTATAATGATTCATTTTTTTTATAATCATTTAGTCTTCTCATTTCATACTGTCTATATAAATAAATTATATATAGATGTCATTGGTTTAATATGGTATAGGTTGAGTTATATATGTCATCAAAAGAATAATGATTCAATATATTTAGAGCCATTTTCTTATCAATTAAAGTTAATTAAAAGTTGATAGGCAATATTAATAGTCAATACTCAAAATCTTGTCATCATCAATTTCAATAAAGTGTGTATAAATTATTTGAAAAGAATGAATTATTAGGTATCCAATGTCTTAACTATATTGTTTCACTTTGTGGGGGGGGGAGTTATAAAATAAGAACAATCTGTAAACTATTGATATTAAATTTTTAATTGGATAAGTAAGTAGTGACATAAAGGAGGTTAGATTCATTGGAAGATAGAAGATTTATACACCTCTTATTAGCCACTAATGATGGAGCCACTTCTGCTATAGTGGCAAATTTATTTTAGTTTCAATACTTATTTGTATATGTGAAAATAAGTGGTCAATTTACTATTTTCCCACATAGTGTACTTCATAAAAAAAAGTGTTCTAGAAATAAAGGAGTGAAGGTTGAATAGATGGTTCTTGAATGTATTTCCCACAATAATTATGTTGATCTATTCCCTTAGTGAATTTTTGATGGCAGATGGTTCATGTTCAAAATTCCCACATCATTTTGGTAGATGTGTTAGCAATAGTCAATGATCAATTAGAATTTGATAAGTTCCTTCTCTACCTTCGTTAATTCCTATGGAACACAAATTACCATGTAAGTACAGAGGGGGGAATGTTAGGAAATGTTAGCCTCACATGGAATTTGAGTAAATATTATAATATGAATAATTCACTAGTTGTTATATTTGGTTAGTAGGTAGAATATAATATTTGAGAGTTATATTATTGTCTATAAAAAAAAATTACATATATAATTTTTTATTAATGAGAGATTCTAGTTAGTTGGGAGGTTTCTTGTTGAGGAATTTTAGGGATATGGATCATGTTTATAGGAAGGAAATTTCATATATATTTGTAATGCCTGATTAATTATGTAATATAATTTTATATAGCATGTATTTAATAGTATTCTTTATGTTCTCTATGAGTTTATCTCAATCATGTTTTGAATTCATTAGTTGAAACCCTATTTATCTCTTCAAATTAATATCATGTGCATCCCTATAGGAAACATATTGATAATACATGAAAAATTACTTGGTATGCTCTTGCAGATCTCCCTTTATTTTATATTTGTAAAATTTAGGAGGTAGAAAGTGAGGTGGGAAAGAAGCACGTAATATGTATGTGTCGAGTGGATAGGGACCTAGATATTAAAATTTGTACTTCTTACCATGTGATCCTAACTATATTTCTTGGATAAAATACTTCATTACTCTCCATTCTTGGGAAAATGTGGGATTAGACAAAGGGAAGAATGATAATGGATGATGTTTAAGATTTCTTTGATTTATGTTTGTATAAGGTGGAGTGGTTTTGGGTAGCCTTTTCATATGTTGAAGCTTGTTGGCTTTAGTGTCTATGTGAAACACTAGGGAGTCCACTTGCTAAGTGTTTTGGTTGAGGTGATCAATTAAGACTTATTTGTGGTCATGTTATTGATCCATTCATAGCCCCTATGCAATCAATCTTACTCCTCATTTTCTCTATTATGTAGTGCATGCACCTCTCAACCAATCATACACACTCCTATGTAAGAAATTTTCTCACAACCTTCCATGATTTTTTTTCTAAATCACATACTTCTACATGTCAATCACCCTAAATCATAGCTTGTGTGATCCATATCTTTCCACCTAGTGCTAAGTCTTTTTCTGACTTCTATGCACTTTTTACCTCATAATTTCATGCAAGACCTATGCTTGCTCACTGATTACCATGCATGAGATTTCCTACATGGACCACACTCTTGTACTAAGTTATATGCCTATTCACTAACTTATAAACCCATCATAGATCACATCCTTGTATAACTCACACTTGTGGATTCATTGACTCATATTCTCTCTGCATGCTTTAAAGTCCCACATGACTGGTTGGCATCCACTCATGGACCATCAACTTATTCAACCCCAAAACACATCCACCTTTTTTACTTTTATGAGCCACATGATCCAAGTAGTCCACCTACCATTTACATATAAAGGAGATCCTAGATTTTAATTCAAGTGATTTATATCCTAGATAGTAATTATTATAAATGTTTCAAACGACCATGCATGATATCAAGATCAGAGCACCATGAATACCATCCTTGGCAATTGAACATAAATTATGATTGCTATTTTATTCTACACTATAAATAATAACATATGCATCTATTAAAAGGATGTTTAATACATTCTTGAATCTAGACCTATGCCATTACATATAGTCATAACATCATTATTTTACTTTACAAATATACTTGATATACATGCATTTTTAACATTGTAATCTTTTTCTTTTCCCTATTATTTGATAATGAATAGAAGTTTAATTTATTGTAAGTAAATAATTCCACTCTATTTAATTTATTTTATTTGTTTTATTTAAATATTACACTATGCATTAGCTCTATATATCCATAACTTGGTTGTCCCCCATACACCTTGATCCTAGGCCCTATGGCATGGATCAAATAATATCATATCTATTATCTATTCTCTATTCTATTCTTGTAACCAAAAAATCACAATGAGAAAGAAAATGTTTATTAGTCTATTCTATTTCATAGCCTCCATTAAAACACTATAGCAAGAAAAGATAACTAATGCCTAGAATCAACCTGAGATAGCCCCTAAGATTTGAAGGCTCATCACCAATGCTTTGGAAGCAAAATGTAATAATTTTTTTGGCTAATTCCAGGAGTTAATTACATATCTCAACTTGGAATCCTCCTCTTCATCTCAACAACATGCTTCATAATGGTTTCGACAAAAAAACCCTTCAAAGTATAAGTAAATATTGGCATCCCTTTGTTTGAAGGCAAGATCGATGCTAAAGCATTGGATGACTATATTTGACAGTTTGGGGCATATTATTCATCAATTTATTCATAGATGATGATAATATCACCTTTGTAGTACTGAAGATGTCCATTTTGGTCATTCACTTGTGGGAAAGCTTCAATGCATAGTGTGTATAAGAGTGTGTTCTAATAAAATATTAGAAAACCTTTGTTGATGCACTAAAGGAAGAATAATAACCTCTCAAACACTTTAAAGATGAATAAATAAAGTTAAAACAACTACACCAATGCAAGGATAATTATATGGAATACTACACCAACATTTTCCATGACTTCTCTACATGCCTAAAAGATAACTTGAATAAACAACATAGGGTGATAAAGTAAAATAGTGGACTCTCACCTTATCTTCACATGAAGATGGAATTATTTAATTACAACATATTATGATAAGTATATTTTAATTCTTCAAATATCAAATCTAAGGAAAATATGAAGCAGTGTGTCACCTCTTCATCCAACACATCATGAAAGACCCTACCACTATATAACTCCACATCATAGCCTTTTATGTTAAAGCAATAACACTTTTTGTTTAAGAGTGTTTATCCCTAGAAGATTGTACAACACTCAAAGGTTCCATTACCTTCTACTTTAGACAAATGCAAGAACAATTTTGATGAAATATGGTGTCACCATCATCACTAAACCACCCATGATGACTCTAAATGAAACTTGTAGTACCTAATCATTTAATCTACATTAGGACCTATGGTGATGGACACCACTAATGTAAATTCCTCTTGTCTAAGCACTAAATCCACTATGAACAACATATTTGAATAACAAAAATGTCTCTTCCACACAAAGTTTTGGGTGAAGAGTTAGATTCTACATGTCATCATTGATAATGGTAGTCAATAAAATGTCATTATGCAATCCACCATGTAGTGGGTTGGTATTACCTTAACTACACACCTTAAGCCTTATTATCTAGGGTGGCTACAATAAGGAAAATATATACAAGTCTAGTGAAAATGCACTTTTTAGTACAAAGTTAAACTTATGGAGGATAATGTCACTTGTGACATCACACCTCTAGAGTTCTACAACATTTTTCTAGGAAGACCATATCTATTTGATTGTGAAGCTACATATTAGGTCAATCCATAACAATGGGTTATCCATGCACAAGATCACTTCTACAAACTCTTTGGTTTAGTAACCTCTTCTAAATTCATGTTGGTCTCTTCCAAATAATGTTTCAAGCTCATATCACATGCACAAAAGTTTGTGTTACTTATGGTTCACCCTAATACTCCTACATAATAAAAATGATGAAGCATACCCTGATAGTATGAAACTCTTACACATCATCATAAGAGTAGTATCTTGATAAGTTATTAGATCAAAAAATTAAAGTCTTTGTATAACCTAAAGCCCTTAAAACACACTATTTAATAACACTACATTTATTTGGTCCATGGATCCCATTTTATGAATAATCCTTGTATCATAGATTAGTTTGGGAGAATGATGAAGTCTAGTGCTAGATACAAGAGTTAATAAGGGAAATATCAAGTATAGATCTTTGAATTTAAAAATTATGATAGTATTGAACCTAAGAAGGATGGGTCTTAAAAACTCTTCATAGACTATCATGTGCTCAACAAAATCATAGTGAAAAATTAGTACCTATTCTCGTGTATTGACAACCTTCTAGACCAACTATGAGGTACATAATACTTCATCAAGTTCAACTTGAAGTCCAATTTCCATTAGGTTCTAATTCATATGGAAGACATTTTGAAGATATATTTTAAGACATGGGAAGGATTTTATAAATCATTGGTCATGCCTTACATCCTCATTGATGCACAAGCCACAATCATGAACCTAATATATGATCTACTTAGGTCCTTCCTAAACTCCTTCATCATCATCTACTTAGATGCCATTATCATATTAAGTAAGACTTGGGAAGATCACATCTCATGAATCTTAGGCACTTTTCACTATCACAGGTTATAATCCAACTTAGCAAAGTGTACATTTGGTGTCAGTGTAGATCTAATATATAGGATACATCATTGATAACACTAGCATTAGAGTATATCTAGAGAATATCAAAGTGATATAAGATTGGCCTAATTTTTATAATGTCACATAATTAAGGAGTTTTATTTAACTTGATAAATTCTACCTTGGGTTCATCCTTGGTTTCTCATACATTTCTTGGTTTCTCACCTAGATAACATGTGAAAAAACCAAGTTAGATTGGACTCATGCACAAAAATTCACATTTGAGGAACTTAAACAACACCTCTATGTATATCTTGTTCTTATAATTATTAACATTATGTAGACCTTATAAATTCACATTGATGCATTTGACTACACACTCAGTGCAGTGCTCATGTAGCATGGACATCTAGTCGCATGCATCTCAAAGATGTTTAGCAACATGAAGTAAAGGTATTCAACCTATGAGAATGAACTATATTATATTATGCAAGAAATAAATAAATGGATACATTACATTCTTAGGAAAGAGATAGTTTTTCATTTAGACCATAAACTAATGTATTTCCTATAGTCATAGAAAGAGCTAGAAAATGCATGCCATATGAAATAGATGACTTAATTATATTAGTTTAATCTCATGATCAAACATAAGAAATAGAAATAAAATAAGGTGATATATTACCTTAGTTGACCACTATTTTATGTGTTCATCATGGTTTTGGACACATTCAACCATAACTTTATAGATTGGGTTCCCTTCTACTCATCTCACCAAGACTTCGTAGGGACTTAAACTAGCCTCACGTAAGGTAAACAAGTTCTAGAGTTATACTTTTCTAGCCATTTTATCTAAAATCTCAAACATCTCTATGTTCCATCTAGTGTACCTCATTAATGACTCATTTGGGAGGCACATTATGCCAATACTTTAGGACTATTCAACATGATAAAGACTAGCCATATTATAGTCACACTTCTTCTATCTATACATGTGCACAAATGTCAAGTGACACATCAAGTCTTGCATTATTTTTTTCATCTCCAATCCCATGAATAGGAATTTAGGACTTTACATACCTCTAATAGTTTTATCTAGGTCATGGGAATCTATCAACATGTATTTCATGCTTGGGCTACCCATGAAAATAAGATAAAATGATATTTTGTTTTTTATAGTGGATTGGTTCTCCAAGATGGATAGCATGGTATCATGTAATAAATACATTGATGCATATATCACTATATACATATTATTCAACCATGTTTGTGTTCATTTTGAGCTACCAATATCCATCATCTTTGACCATGATCTACACTTTATGAGCCAATTTTGGCAAGCATTATGGGATTTGATGTGTACACAATTGGATTGGTCAACAACTTTTCATCCTTAGATATATGGGAAAACAAAAGTGGTTAATTTCATGATTGTTTATCTTATATGAATGCATGCTCACACTTAAGATGATAATCTCTTATACATTTAACACACCTATAAAAAGGGTCTTCATAGCTCTACTAACCACATTCCATTCCAAATATGTCCTGGGCTTAAACCTTTGACACCTCTAGATATATCCTACCATGAACCATTAGGAACTAAATCATGTGCATAAGAACATGAATTGGATAAAGTTGATAAGTTTATACACCACATCTAGTTTATTCACCAATAAGTTTAGTAGATTTTATCTCATACCCAAGCCATATATAAGGAGCACCATAATGCACATCACACACCACATGCATTCTAAATTGGTGATAAAGTCTATTTTAAAATTCAAAATGAGTGATTTAAAGGTCCACACTAGAAGATAAATCATTTATGCTATGGCCCATATACCATTCTATGCACTACTAGTGAGAATTCCTTCATTCTGGATCTACCACAGTACTTGGGCATGCACCCAATATTCAATGTGGAACTTCTCAAGTCTTAAAATCCACCACTTCTTGAGATAATTATGATACAAAATCCTTCAAATTTAGATATTGAACACTTTCACCTTGTAGAGAAGGACCATATCTTCTAATTAATAGACACACACACTCACCATGACACACATCAAATTTTTAGATTAGTCAAGGTTAGGAAATATGCTAATCAAGATAAGTGTTACACCTTAAAAAAAATTTAGGTGTAGTTCCAAAAACTCCATGACAACATAATGGAGACCATTTATTTTCAATAAATGGAAAATTATTTGTGCATAACCCCTATGTAGATGAGTTCACTCATTTACTCTACTGCATAGTGTGTGCACCTCTCACCCAATATTTTGCACTCCTTTATAAGAAGTTTTATCACAACCCACCATGTAATTTTCATTCCAACTCACATAATACTATGCATTTATCACCCTAGATCATATATTTTATGCTCTATATCTCACCACCTAGTACGAAGTCCTTCATTGACTTATGCACACTCTGCACCTCATAGTTACATGCCAAGTATTACACCTACTTATCGACTACCATGAATAATTGGAAGAAGAACCAATAAAATATGTAGGTTTTAATCAATATACAATATTTTCATTCAATTCCATTCATCATTATTTAACCATTCAATCACATATCAACTTGATCTAGTAACATCACTATGAAAGCATACATATATAATGCATGAAACATAAGAACACATCACATGAATGTAATATATACATGTAAAATCCTCATGAGGAATAAAATTCACTATCACACAACTTGTAATAATATCATATAATCAATGAAACAACATTTAGTGAGGCACCAACCCCACAAGGATCTCTAACCCCTACCTAGTCAAACACCCACTCAACTAGTCTTTAGCATGCTCCAACTTTCAAAGAGGATAAAACCCCATAAGTGAATTGTAAAAAACCAAAAAAATTCAATAAAACTTTTAAAATATCTAAAATTTAGTTTATATCCAAATCGCTTCTTGACTAAGCACCAACCCAACCAAGACAAGCTTGATCACCTCAAGACATGTTGTTGCTCTCTCAATTGATAGTGACTTCTTATTCAAATCTCTATCTTCTCTATATGAAGTCCACTTAATTTCATACTTATATAACACAATTTTTATGTATATATAATTTTATATCAGTAATAAATCATCTCATTCATCTCTCCTTATCCTTTTACCTCTCTCAAACAACCTTTTAGGATCACTCATTCAATATGCCTCTTATGAGGCTCATTAGGTCAATTGACCTTGTCATATATACTTATACCTCATATTATATGTTAATTTATTATTATATACTCCAATTTTATTTTATCCATGACCTCCTTATTCTCCTCAAGGTGATCCTTTACTTGCTTGCACTCACTTCTCTTAACTAACCCTTATTTGCTCATACTAGGTCTAGAACCCTTGATCTCAATTATAACTTTGCTCTTAACTTATCATGGATGATCCTATGATGTTATATTAATATATTAAACATGATTTAAATAATTTTATTTCTAACACACACCCTCTTTTGCTATGCTTTTATTCACTTATATCCGCATCTCCTCAACTAGCTCAAATAGGCCTATTATGCCTTGTATATATACCAAACACTTGATCTTACCTATATAGGTCAGATAATAAAATAAAAACACTTGTATTACACTTTAAATACATTAATACACACATTTCACAAAATAAAAACTCACTAAATAGGTCGGTCTCCACTCATAGGGACCAAAACCCCATTAGGCCTAATAGAGACCTAATACAATTAAGCCTTCTCTAAGCAACACATTACACATAGCCACCTTGGAGAAACATGAGCCTATACCAATGAATTAAAAAAATTAAATAAACCTAAAATATACCCTTGATAAATTATATATAGTTCCATACCAACTATTAGACAAAATCACTCATTGAACCATGCCATTAGGCCTACTTTCCATTAGCCTTACACATAGAGAAAAAGTCTACCTCACATAACCAAAGTATAAGATAAATTTTACCATATAAAAACATAAAAAATAATATTTATATATCCTTAATTACATAATGGTCATCATCAATTCCATTTTACATCACCAAACTATGCATAAGACCTCAAACACACTCTTGCAATATGACCACTCAGAACTGTCAAACATTACCAATGTACAATCAAGAACATTTGAATCTACACACTTTAATAAGGGAAAAAATTGATTATAAATTAATTATAATGAAAATAATATACCTATATAACATATTCATATGCATTATATTCTTTAAATCTTGGAAAAACACCTTGAACTCACCTCTGCAAGATGCCTACACAGAACTACCAACAAACCTATCAACACAGTCATAATGAATGTTATATTTAGCACTTTTAATAGAATTTTAAAGGGATATAATGAAAATTAATAGTCCCTATTTTATATATATAACATAATAGAATATATGTATCATTATTTCCAATGTCAACCATTGATCTTACAAACCAATTTATTAACTCTCTTTTTCACAGTGCATACACAGCCAAATAGGCCATTTTGGCTTTCATATCTCAACAACTTAGAATGACTAAAAAATTTACATAAATAATATAAATATAATTTATTTCCTAAAATAATAAATCATAATAATTATATGCATCGGCTACTTTCATATATTCTCAAACACTTTACTTCACCTTACATACTTGGAATTGTCAAACTGTCTCAAGAACTAGTCATGGTGAACATGACTAAGACCATATATATAAAGACTTAAATAAACTTATAATGAATTATTATGGTACTATGAGACATTAAAAATAACTTCATGTGTATTATATCATTCAAATCTATCCAAATCACCCCCCAATCATCTATGCAAGAAGCTCACTCAAATCTACCATTCCACTAAAAAACACAATCAAATTTGACAAGAAAAAAGTTACTAAGGAGTCTAATTCAAATTTTATTTTTATACCATGCCAAAATTCTCAATAGTTTGATCTCTACATGCATTGCTTTGCTTATTGGTTTTTATAGTTTTTACCACAGCCATAACCTATGACTTTAACCTAAAATAAATGAAATTTTAAAGATATTTAAGAAAAAATATCGCCTTTAGGATGATCTTCATGTATTCTACTAAAACTTTGTATTTTTCACCAACTTTATCTGACCAATATCCTAGCTTCTACAAGCATTTCTTTTCTCATTTGTCTCTTATGCATACATAGTCATTTGAAATCCAATGTTCATATTTTTTAACTTCATTGACTATTTCCAAATCTTAAACACGATGGTCTCTAGCACATCAAAATCTACTAGAGAAACTTTGGAGGATTATAAATTGATCTTGGAAATACTTAAAGACACAAAAATTATAGGGAAGGATCTTGGCACTAATAACAACATCTCCATATTTTAATTTAACCAGGGTTGATTTTTTGAGTACCTATATTAAATACACAAACTTGTTGGGTTGTTAATACCTATGTGATGGTCTGGTCCTTCTTAGGCTAGAGGATGCATGTTTCTCTCTCCAAATGATCAAATAACACACTAGAACTTCACCAAGGCATCTATGGATGACTCACAACCTATTATTTGTCCTCACTAACTTAAAAATATGCCATATACTATCCAAGATATCAAATTGACCTCATACCTCCATTAGGCCATGCTCTCTCTCTCTCTCTCTCTTTGATCTTTAGGTTTTGACCTCAAATCACATTAGTCTTTAGAACTGATCTTCATAAATCTTGTATTTTATCTTAACACTTCTCTAACAAGATTAAAAAACCTCTCTCATGCTCACATAATTTATTGTACACATTCAATATTATATATCTCCATGTCATCATCACTATGACTCATCATGCTTCAATCATGATCAAGGACTAGTCAATCATAGAGACCTACAATGAATCATATCATCAGATCACAATACCTCATACTTATTTTGACATCAATGATAAGATCAAACACATGACATCAATGACAATTTGCAACAATATCCCCCTTTGTCACTGATGTCAAACCACATTGGTTTCAAACCCACTTCAATATGACTATCCTTTCAACCAAAAAATTATCCATCAATCTGATCTCTCTCCACCTTTTACATTGATGACAAGGGGTATCTATAAGTACCAAAAGGTCATCTACACATAGTCCATTGATCCTTGGACCTGATCATTTATTATAATAAGCAAGCTCCCCCTTTATCCATACCTACTTCTCTTCTATCTTCTAAAGAGACTTGAGTTAGCTCCCCCTAACTCCTTACTCCATCTATATCATGTCATTTGATTGTAAAAAATGTATATGTATAATTATTACAAGAAATATCATAGCTTGAATGACTATAACATCACCCATGCATGGGATACCAATGATTATCACCACGCTTTATGCAAGAACTATCCTTATAGAACCCACCTAATCTTTTAAAAATTCATCAACCCTTCTTACATGAAGTTAAAAACCATTATTGAGCAAACATATAATCCTATGAAGTCTTCAATCCATCTATAATTATGCTCGTAATAGCTCACAAATCTTGATAATACTTCTTAATAGTTATTTAAAGCAACTGAGGATAAAACTCCAACTAAACATAGAGAATTATCTTTCAATGAGCAAGAACACATTCAATACAACTTGACTTACCTAAAACCATGCTCATAAGAGATCTTACACCACCAATTTTTTTCAATATAGTTCTTTAAACCACCCTTTCTTTATCATGCAACACTTACCCAAAAATAAATAAGCATTCACCATGCTTCCTCTTACAGATAAGTGTCTCTATGAAGCCTAACAAAGACACCCCATTTCATATAGGCTAATACAAAGTGGATTTAGAGGATTTCCACATATCCTCTCTTACCTCTTTGATCATCTTATACTTATTAGACTGACTAATTTCATTTAGAATCCTCTTAGGCTTGGAAACCTTCTTTGACTTACTATCCTCATAATCCATAATGTTGTTCATCTTCTAAATTCTTTCAGTTGTCTTCTTATTTGATTATTTTTCAACTATAACAAGTAATCCATCTTCACTCTTGGGCCCAATCTGATCTTTCCTCACTAAATTTAGTCTCAATACCCATTTTTTACCTTTTTCATGAAATTTATAAGCTCTATATCTATTAGCATTAATTGAGAACCTACTTTATCCATTTGGAAAAAATCTAGCAATGTGACCTATCTTCTGATAACAAAACAAACAACCTCACTCATACCTTTTTCTTGATGAAGACTGTAAACTCCCTTTGACCAATTATTTCTCCTCATAAAATATATTTACGCATAATCAAAATGATGACAAAAAGAACAATGGCCATGAAAAGAATCGGGATACCTTGAATTGGGTTGCTTGATTGGTTTCTTCATGTTTCACTTCTTTTTTGCATCCTTCTTAACTTGGTCTAACTTCTCATGACATTTTTCACACTTACTCACATTGACTATGAGATACTCATGCTTAAATTTCAAGTAACCTAGCTCATCCTTTAATATATCATATTTATCCTCATTTTATCTCAACCTTGCATTATAAATCTATACATTATATTTAAAACCCTTGATGATATTTTCACTCTCTTTCTCAACCTCAACCAACTTGAATGTGAGTTGCTCCAAATCTATGTTGAGTTGCTTGCTTTATTATTCTCTTGAGCTTAGGATTTTAATTACAACCATTAATTGATCCTTTATGATTTTATCATCCCTTTTTGCATCTTTGGCCATGTCAAAATTCAAATTACATATCTGATCCTTAATTCCTTTGATCATAGATTTCAAATCTTGATTTTCTTTCCTTAGTTGCTTAGCCATTTTGTGCTTCTAGGATCACCTTCAAGCTATAAATCCTTAAACAAAAGAACAATTATTATACCAATTATTGGAATCAAAACAACTCAGAGGGGGATTTTCATTCAATTTCATTCATCATTATTTAACCATTCAATCACATATCAACTTGATCTAGCAACACCATCATGAAAGCATACTTATATAATGCATGAACCCTAAAAACACGTCACATGAACACAATATATATGTGGTAAAACCTCATGGGGAAGAAAAAAAATTATCACAACACTTGGAATACTATCTTATAATCAATGAAACAACATTTAGTGAGGCACCAACCCCATAAGGAGCTCTAACCCCTACCTGGTCAAACACCCACTCAACTAGTCTTTAACAAGATCCAAATTACAAGGAAGATAAAACCCCATAAGCGAATTGAAAATAACCAAAAAAATTTAATTACACTTATAAAATCTCCAACCTAAAAGGTATATCCAACTCCCTTCTTGACATACACCAACCTAGCCAAGGCAAGCTTGATCATCTCAAGACACTTTATTACTCTCTCAACTAATGGTAACCTCTTCTTTGGATCTTTATCTTATCTATATGAAATAAAATTATTTTCATAAACCTATAACACACCTATTTTGTATCTCTGATGGTATCTAAATCATAAATCATCTCATTCAGTGCTCATTAGCCTTTTACCTCTCTCAATAGCCTTATAGGCTCACTCATTCAATATGCCTCTTACTAGGCTCATTAGGTCAATTAGCCTTGTCATATAAACTTATAAATATTTTTATATGTTTATGAATGATCATATAATCCCATATTATGGTATCCATGACCTCTCTCTACTCCTCAAGTTTCTCCTTTACTCACTCGCACTCACTTCTTTTAACTAACCCTTGTTTGCTCATAGTAGGTCTAGAACCCTTGATCTCAAGTAAAAATATACTCTTCAATTATCATAGATGAACCTCTGATTTTATTTTAATGTATTAAATATTATTTAAATAATTTTATTTCTTACACGTACCCTATTATTCTCTTCTCTTATTCATGTATATTCACTTCTCCTCAACTAGCTTAAATAGGCCTATTATGCCTTTAATATATACCAAACACTTGATATTACCCATATATGTTGTCAAATAACCTCACCATACTTGGATTAAAATTTAAATATGTTAATACACACTTTTCACACAATAAAAACTCACTACACAGGTCAATCACCACTTATAGGGAGCAAAACCCCATTAGGCCTAATAGAGACCTAATACAATTAGGCCTTCTCTAAGCAACATGTTACACTTTACCACATTGGAGAATCATGAGCCTATACAAATGAATTAAAACATTAAATAAAACTAAAATATAAAATTTATAACTTCCATATAGTTTCATACCACCTTTTATAAAAAATCACTCCTTGAACCATGTTAATAGGCCTACTTGACATTAGGCCTACACACACAGAAAAAGTTTGAATCACACAAATGGAGAATAAAATGATTTTTACCATATAAAAAAATGAAAAAATAATATTTATATATCATTCATGACATCATGGTAATAACCAATTCCATTTTACATCACCAAACTATGCATAAGACTATGACCACTCAGAACTGTCAAACACTGCCAATGTACAGTCAAGAACATTTGACTCTCCACACTTGAATAGGGGAAAATTTTAATATAAATTAACTATAATGAAACTAATATACCTATATAACATATTAATATTTAATATATTCTTCAAATCTTGTCAAAACACCTCAAACTCACCTCTGTAAGATGCCTACACAGAATTACCAACAAGCCTGTCAACATAGTCATAATGAATGTTATATTTAACACTTTTAAGGGAAATTTAAAATTATATAATTAAAAATAATATGAAATATGAAATATATATAACATAATATAATATATGGATCATTTTTTATAATTTAAACCATTGGTCTTATCGACTAATTTCTTAACTCTCTCTTTCACAGTGTATACACAGCCAGATATGCCATTTTGGATTTCATACATCAAAAAATTTGAATGAATAAAATTTTTATATAAGGAATATAAATATAATTTATTTCACATAAAACAACACAATAATAATTATATTCATCATATACTATCATATAGTCTCTAACACTTTACTTTACCTTACATACTTGGAACTGTCAAACCATCTGAAGAACCACTCACGGTGAACATGACTTAGAACATTTGTATATACACTTAAATAAACTTATAATTAATGAATAAAGTAATATTATACCTTAAAAACAAATTCATGTGCATTATATCATTCAAATCTATCCAAATCACCCCAAAATCATCTCTGTAAGAAGCTCACTCAAATCTACCATTCCATTGAAAAACATAGTCAACTTTGACAAGAAATAAGATTAATTGTATGAATTTTAATGAATAAATTCCACTTTGAGGTTCTTCATTAATTATTATAATTAAACTTTTATTTTTATACCATGCCAAAATTCTCAATATTTTGGTCTCTACATGCATTTATTTGCTTACCAATTTTTCTATTTCTTACCACAATCAAAACTTTTGACTTTTACCTAAAATATTTCACTTGTACAAATAGTTAAGAAAAAATACCACCTAGACGATGATCTTCATGGAGTATAATAAAACTTTTTATTTTACACCAACTTTATCTAACAATTATCTTGCCTTATAAAAACATTTATTTACTCAGTAGTCCTCATACACAGTCATTTGAAATACAATGTTCATATTTTTGAACTTCAACAGCTATTTCCCAAAACATAAACTTGACATTCTCTGGCACATCACATTATACTATATCAAATCTATAATATTATAACTTGATATAGGAAACACTTCAAGACAAAAAATTGTAGGGAAGGATCTTGGCACTAAGAATAACATCTCCATATTTTAATTTGATCAAGGTTGAATTTTTGAGTACCTACAATAAATGCACAAAATTGTTGGGTTATTCATACTTATGTGATGGTTTATGATGGTATATGATGGCATAATTTTTCTTAGGCTATAATATTCATATTTATCTCTCCAAATGATCAAATGACACACTATAATTTCACCAAGACATCTATGGATGCCTTACAACCTCTTCTTTGTCTTTACTAACCTACACATATTCCATATACTCTCTAAAATATCAAAATGACCTCATACCTCCATTATGCCATGCTTTCTCTCTTTAATCTTTAGGTCTTGACCTCAAATAAAATTAGTATTCATAATTGATCTTCATACATCTTGTCCTTGATCTCAATACTTCTCTGACATGCTTAAGTAGCCTCTCTCATGCTCACATACTTTATTGTACCCATTCAAACTTATATATCTCTATGTCATTATCACCATGCCTCATCATGCCTCAATCATTCTCAAGGACTAGTCAATAATACAATCCTAATATGTATCATATCATTGGATCACAATAAATCATACTTATTTTGACATCAATGACAAGCTAAAACACATGACATCAATGATAATTTGTAACATGCACCAAACTACCTGCACACTTTGCACTCCTGCATCAAGTCATATTACTATTCAAAAACTTTGAAACCCATCACTACTTGTAGCCTTACATACCTCACACTTGTGGACTCACTAACTATTGCATTATTTGTGCACCTCATAATATTGTATACCTAATTAGCATCCACTCATGGACCATTGACTTCTTAGGCCCCACAACACATCCACATGTCAACTTACCTCACCCACATACTCCAAGTAGTACAAATACTATTTATACCAAAAATATGTCCTAGATTTGATTTCAAATTATTGATAGCCTAGAAATTAATTGTTCTAAATTTTTCCAACTACCACATCTGACAAGATCAGAGCACCATGGATATCTTCCTTGGTAATTGAATAATAGTTATGATTGTTCTTATATTATACATTATAAATATGTAACATATGTGTCTAGTTAGAGGATTCTTAATTCATTATTTAATCTAGACCTATGTCATTACACATAATCATAACATCATTAGCTTTTTGTACACATATACTTGATAAACATGCATTGCTAACATTGTACTCTATATTCTTTTCCATATTCTCTACTAATGAATAAAATTTGAATTTCATAAAAGTAAAATCTTACACTCCATTTAATGTGTTTTTTTTCTCTATCTGAATATTAAATAATGAATTCACTCTATGTATCCATAACTCGACTATCCCTTACACACCTCAATCTTGGGCCCTGTGACACGAATCATTTATGCTTGGTATTCCAAGGTGGATTTTATTTTTCTAATTTTTAAATGGTTACTATTTATATATTTATCTTGGAATTATTATTTTATATCTTCAAATTATTTACATATAGGTGTGGGTATTTCTCTTTTTGGGCTTTGGATTATTTATTTTAGATTGTCTTGGTCAAAATTAGGAGGGAGTCGAGCTCCTAACTCAATAAGATGAAGTAATAATATTCATCCCTATTATCAAAGATATATTATTTTAGTTGTTCTATATCCTAACTATAATTTAATGAGTCATATTAAAAATCTTGTTGGGTGCATCCATGTCTATAGGGTATTATCATGAGGTTGTCCACCCCATAAAAGAGTGTCAAGGTCATTGTTATGGCTCAATTATCAAATCCTAAGGTGTTGACAAGTTTGGATAGGAAATATGTCAAGGTGTAAATGAGATAATATTTATTTTTAGATGATACAAATATGGGAGACTAAGCTTGATCATAATAAAATTTAAACTATGATGTGGGACTATGATATGTAGTTAGATTATTAGCAAGGTATTCTTGAGTAAATTTAATTTTTAGATGCAAGATAGTTTTAATTTGAGATGGATTTAGGATATGATATCCCTAAATTTGAATTGGATGATGATATTAAGACAAACTCATGATATGAGTAGGTTTGATAGGTGTTAGGTTTAGACATAGCTAAAAGTGTGATGAGTTGACTAGATCCTGGTTGAACTAAATCAAAGTTAAATTGATTAGATTAATACTAGATTAATAAAATTTTTAGAAGGGATTTAATCAAGTGAATTGATTATGAATTTTTAATATGTGAGTTGACTATGGATTTGACTTCAATAAATATTAAGGATGTTTGATAATGGACAAGTGATGGGGGTGATGTGTGTCAGAGATGGGATAAAAGGGATGTGGTTAGATGGTGATGAGATAAATATTAATTAATGTAAGGATTGGAAAATAATATTAATATGTGGACCTTATGTTAAATGTGATAGGGTGATTTTTTTTTTAGGTAACTAACCTAAAAACAACACTGGTGTTTTTGATATAAAAAAATATCACATGATATAACAAACTTATGCTATTGATTTAAGGGTATGCTATGTAAAAACCAACCCACTGATATACTCACATAAGGATGTTCCTAAGTTGGTCTCCCAACCCTCACCCTATGTTTTTATACATTTAGTTCTCTTTAGGAATGTTATTTTCCCTACAATAAATGTTGTTTATAGCCAAAATTCTTAATATAGGCTATACAGGCTCTTTAAGGGAATCCCTGATATACCTTGTAGTATTGTGGGGCCCAAGTCCATATAAGTATTATGTTTGACACCTAAATTGTAGGTTGTTATCTCCTCACTTCACCTATACATTTATGGTTGAATCCACTTATCTTTGCAACAAATTTCCTTGGTATTTATACTTTACTAGAACATAGAGTTTGAATTAGGGTGTGGTGATGAAATACACAGCACAACCCCCCTAATACTATATCAAGTGTGTGGGGATGAATTCCATGTCACATTTACCCTATAAAAATATAAATGGGAAGGAGGTTTTTTGTCTATTTTTGATACCCAAGTTTGCCTTTTAGGTGTGAGGGGAGAGCATACATAACCTTAGCCTCAGATAGACAAATATGCAAGAAAAAAGATTATACTAAAATTATTAAATTTGACACACACATACACACAAGTTAATTAATTAACATTAATTAAATATGACAAAAATATGTTATGAAAGTATTTATATGCTAAATATTTGACTAGAAAACTTACAACACAAGGATTAGTAGTTTAGATTCAGCTCTTAGGAGGTAACCTATAAAAAAACATAGTTAGAAATCAAAATCTATTTTTTGCAATGTCAATAATCCAAAAACTGAACCCACATCTATATACACAAAATCTACTAAATAGACAAAGTATTATAAAATATAAAATATTTAAATCTCTTATATCGACAACGAAGCTACTAAACTTATAATGAAGCTATTATGGTTATATCAAAGCCACTAAAATATAAAATAAAGTAATTTTATAATTTTATAATATTATACAGACTTATATATATATATATATATATATATATTTCAAAGATGATATTACTAATTAAAAAATTTATACTATAATAACAAATCTACTAAATTATAAGTTTAAACCACTACATGTAAAACATAAATTCATAATTATCATAAAAATTCTAGTAAACATGGATGAATACAAAAACAATGTTGCATTTGATCTAAGTGAAGCCATGTTTGTAGAGTATGATGCCACAATTTTATAGAGGTGAATTTTAAACCTATATATTAAAAATAATAATAATAATAATAAAGATCACTAAAATGACATCAAAATCATTAGTTTATAATGGATTCACAAATTAGCAAACATAATTTTATATAAAATAGTCATCAAGGTCAAATAGTTTATTAACCATTAATGGTTAAGTCAAGTTGTTATGTGTGAATTCACATCTATCATGGTCGAAGTCACCTCTTTACAGTAGTGGATTTGAAACCTACACACATATAGAATCCAAAATATGAAAAATCACTAAAAAAGTAATGAAGCTATTAGTTGTAAAAACATTCATAGTTTTGTGAAAAATAGTCAAAAAAAATGGTTAGATAACATGTAGTGTTTAAAAACAAATTCATTAATGTTTTAAGTGAGTCCACATTTCCACAAAATGAAAAATATTTTACACAATGAACTCACTTCAAGTCTGGAAGTGAAAATTCATGAAAATTTGGATGTTTTTAATCACCAATATTCTTCCAAGGTACCCAAAATTTTGTTAGAACACATCAAATCCTCAAAAAGCACAAGTTATGGATAAAACCCCACTATGGTCACAAAAAATATGTGTAATAAATTAGGTGTACAATTCAAATGCAAATAATAATGGAGAAAAACCAAAATTTCTAATCTGCACTAATCTACACAAAACCTCAAGAATGGGAAAATGAAAAGACTTATAATAAATCAATATGAAATATAAAAAGTTATAACAAAAATTTCAAACAAATTTTATTTCATTGAAAACTATTAGATGAGTCCAAATGACATGGATGAGCCTGATAGTTATTTGATATGTTTGATTGCCTTTAACAAGAGCTCAAGATAGTTCAACAATGGTGATAAATGATGGTTGAAAATAAACAAGGTGGAAAGAATATTGAATTAATATCCAAGTTTCATAATATTTCCAAATATAGTATTTCATGGAGATGTGGATGATTATATAGAAAGAGGTTGAGAAGATCAATTTTTAAAATTTAGCCATGGTTGAAGGAGATCTAAGGGTGTAAGAATTTAAAATTCCTAGATGTCGGGAGGTTTTTTTTCATGACCAAAAATAGGTAGGGGTTGTTAATCCTTTCCTCTCCTAAAAATAGGGTTTATTTCAAGAAAAAAATCCTTCCCCAAGGTCTTGGTTACTAGGTATTGTTATGCAAGATAACTAAGTTGGATCATTGTGACCATGCCATATAAAGGGCCTAATTAGAACATTTTAGACAAATTATTGTATTATGAATGTGCTTACCTATGAAACTAACATGTAATAATTTTACCATGACATAAAACTAATTTGAAACATGTCCATTACACATGAGAGTGGATTTAACAATGCATATGAAACAATAGATAGAGATTGATAAATCAAGATAAATATTAACAATAGATTACATTCATTGATACCCAAGCTCTAAACTACCTAATCTAACAAAGACACAAAATAAACAATAACAAAAATAAGGGAAAAGAGAAAGATAAGAAATATATTTTTGTAATGAAGATACAAATGAATGGTCTAATTGAGCGCATTTACTAAAACTAGTCCTTAGCTAAGCTAGACCTAGCACAACTAAAACCAAAAGGTGTAAGAGTCAGAAGGAAATTTTGACTAGGAGAAGGACAAAACATAAACACCCTAAGACATGCAGAGGAAATGAAGACCAAGATACACCATACTTAAAAAATAATATATACCAATTGACTAATCAAAATGGGATTCAACACAATCATTCATTCACATTATTTACTCAAAATACAACAAGACTTAGAAAATTAATGTACAAAGTAGGAAAATGTTTAAATTAAATAGGCATGGCCTCATTATCCTAAAATAATTAAACCTTGAAAAATGCCTCTAAAAAATAATATATACATGAGTGGTTCTATCACCATCATTATAAATTACCCAAATTTATAAAATAAGAGGTCATGCCTTGATTACCAACTCAGCCAAGACTATGCATGCCAAGGTTAAGCCTAGACCAAGTGTGCCAATCATTGCTTAGAATCAACAAATGATTCCTTCCACTCATATTTTTGATCATGGTAAGGATATGCATATCCACCAGCACATAATATATTATTTTAACCTAAAACCAATCATTTCTCTTGGTCCTAATATGCTCATGATTATTGCCATTCTATCATTCTTTGATCACTAAATAATTACTTTGGGATCCACCATTCCATCCAATATTTAAGATTTGTCACTTTATATATTATGATATTTTACTATAAGAATTTTTTGTATGAATGGATCTTTTGTTTCATTATCCTAGGTCTATATTTTACTTTGGTTAAAGTCCCAAACTCCCTGATGAAGACATGTGTCCAAATCAATGGCTTGAATTAAAAAATGAACCTTGTAAGATCAAATGAAGTGGTTAAGATTAAATACTTTGAAGAGGGGGAAATTCAAGAGCATTAAAATTATTGAATCATAAATATATAGGCCTTAGATAATTTTTATCAAATGTGATAAACAAATAAATTATTGTACTATTAGGACATAGACATTCAAATTAATCAGATTTTGATTTAAAACATAGGCCCTTCCATATGTACAAAACATAAAAATGTTTATCATTAATTCAACCTGAGCATCTTAAAGTAAAATAATTTCATCATGAATCCCATTTATCTAATGTAAATTTTACATCTAATCAACCAACATCCTCCTTAGGCCTTTGAAAGTTTGACATTCAAGATGGCCATCAAATTTAAGCTCATTAAGTGCCACATGGCATGTCCTTATTAGCCCAAATGTATAGGGTCGATGTCTTGGTTATGGGTAGAATCCCATTAAATTTAAGCTCAAGGTAATACTAAAATCATTAGGGTGTACATGATGATGCCATATGTCACCATCCTAATGAGTCAAGCATTTAACTAGCTAACTTATTAATCATTTATTTGTGGTCTCGTGCTCCCAAGATGTCACCACATGGTGACACCTTAAGCCCTTAGGGCCATGGGTCTATTAAAATTTTATATATCCTCCATTACCCTAGGATCATAAGCTTCTATTATGTTTCCACATGGTGACTTCTCAGGGTCTTAGGGCCATAAAATTAATCCTTATCAATTGATCCCCCACTGACCTTGGTCACTAGGATCATTTCACGTGGCATGATCTTAGGGATCGAGGGGGGTTTTACTTATAATTTTTTTATATTGGTCGATAAATTTAGAATAATATAATGGTGATAAATGGAAGGATGTGTGTGGGGGGGGGATAAAGATCAAGAAATGTGAGGAAATAAGGTAAAGGGCTAAAACATCAAGATTGGATGTTTAAACATAGTTGACTTGATTCAGATGATTTGAATTTAATATATTTTGAGCTCCTTGACTTGAATTGGCATACTAGGAGCTTGGTATAACTTAACTCAGGTGACTCAAGCTCAAGGGACTTGAGCTTGATGGATAAGGTCTTAGTTGAGGTAGAATCAACACAACTAAACCCTGATTCTACCCTAAAAAGTAAAAGGTAAATGGAATATTCAAATATGAATCAATTTTTCTACAGGGAAGGTGCCAAGACACTCCTAAGGATTTTCAAAGGCAAACTACATAGAAAAAATTCTAAATGGCCCAATTTAGACTCAAGATTATTTGAATGCTTAGGGGTGTGAACTAGGGTTATACCACAAGGATGATTCATTGGCCAAAATATGAACAATATATCACCCTAAGGATAAGCATACAATCAAGAGAAAGTTAGATTAACCAAACCCAACCTACTCAAATAAAAAAGAGGTTCACCATTTTTAGACTAAAAATGGGGTGTGTTGTACAAGCAACAATAAATGGTGACTCATGTTGGGAGATAATTTTGAGTATCTGAAGAATCCAAAATCTATAGTTCTCATTCAAACAAAAGCATTAGATACAAGAAATCATCAAAGGAAAAAAAAATGTAGGCACAAAATTCTACTCTAACACATGACATACTAAGCTAAAATTTTGCTTCAATATCATTGGTGTGTGAATTATGTGATTATTTCAATTATTTTGCATGCACACACAATAAATTAGTTTTGCCTAAATGATAATAACTTTTAAAAGAGGGAAGATTTTTCAATTTGGATTGAGGAAGTAATGGTGTGGACATTACTTTACTACCAACCAAGGATTCATATACCTAATAGACACACCTATAATGCCTTATAAAGTCTTTAATCCACTACCAACTAGGCTGAAAATCCTATGGTGGAGGTTGCCAAGACCACCCTTTTGAGGATAGATTTCAAATTTTGCATTTTATTCCAACTTATTTTGAAAGATATTTTTTTCCATACATGGAGGATTGGGGACCAAGGCATGGGTTTAGAGAAAGAATAAGAAAGATTATGACAAATAAGATAAATGATAATTAAACCAATGCTATAGTTTTTATCTTCTAACATTTCATGTAGTGATTTTGATGGTCTTTAAATAATAAAAGATAAATTTATAAATATATATGTTTTATTCCAAATCATTGGCATTCAACATAAACCATAGAAGTTTATGAAAGTAATTAGATAATAATTTTCACATTAATATATAGGAATGCCATTGGTGATACTTACATACAATCAACTCATTTATCAAATGTTGAAAAATTAGGTGAACCTCAGGTCAAAAAAATAGGTTCAACTCAAAAAAAAAATCCACATAGATCAATCAAGCATTGAAAACCAAATCAAGAAAGTATAAAATAACATAAGCACACCCAAACCAAAATAAGGAACAAGAAGGAAAACAAACAATAAAGTAAAAAGAAATAAAAAAGAATTTACATGGATTTTCAAGAAAAAATTTGCTTGGATAAATTAGACACCTAATTTCTCAAGATTTTGAGAAGGGAAAAGGACATTATTACTTTATTTTATGTTATCATCTATGATATAATACACTATCCCATAATGATTTCTCAATGTTCAATTCATGCAATTTAATAAAAATCAGACCATAACATTCAACAATATGCTTAAATATAAATTGAATAAATAATGAGGGATACTTTATGATAAATACCATTTCTCATACTTGGAATTGAGATTAATAATAAGGTTGAATATCCATACATTAAAAAATGATGTGTATATCTAACCTGGTAAAGGCATTTTTTGTTGTATCTAATTGATACATCAATTGTCGACTACTCTTATATTGAAATGGATGCTTTGATTGCATCTTATTATTAATTTTTGTTTCCAAGGATGTATAGGAGTGGTTATTCCCATGTTATATACCTTATTAATTTATCATTAATCACTGAAATATGTGGCGAGATAGGTTGAATTATATCATTCTCAGCTTGCATCTCCATTGTTTTCACTTCTTTATTCAAACCACTATGCTTATGATCTTATATTTATATATTTACCATCTATGATACCTTGGACATGGAATATGTTTGCATTGGGTAATAATTTATGGTTATGGTGTCATCAAATGAACTCATGAGTTGCCTATTTTCCTTTAACTTGCAAATAGATAAGAACTCATCTTTGTTCAATTAAAATTTTGTTGATATTTCATTCCTAATTAGACTACCTATACTATTGTGAATAACATGTGGCTTATTTCAATTGATTTTAAATCAAAATTGAGTTAAGGAGAGAGATATTCTACTTTGATCTCATCTAAACCATTTTCATCAAAGGGACAACCCTCTTATTCTTGGTTTTCTTTTTATTGGCCCAAGAAATTTAGATCATCTAGGATTTGTTCAATTTCACCTTCTTCTACTAATAAATATAATGTAAATTCATTATTAGAGAGTTTTTCTTCATCATGGGCTAGCTCCTCAAATGTATGTGTAGGTTCTTAAAAAGAGGGTGGTTCAAATGCATAGTATGCATCTTGCTCATCCAACTAGTCTAGCTCTTCAATTTCTTATATATAAGTGAAAAATAATTGTTATAGATAAAATTTACACCCTTGAGATGGTTTTTAATTCCCTCTAAACTTGATATATTTAATGGTATTAGTCATAGGTTGTGGGTGACCTCCAAGTGGACTAAATCTCTAGATTATAGGGATATCTCCCCTTGATGTATCAACTAGGATCCACTACTAAATTGAAAAGGAAAATTAAGAGGAATAAAATGAAATAAAACTAAATAAGGGGGTGATACACCAATTTATTTTATCACTACCAACCAGTTGCATGTGCACCTATAAACTATGAGACTAACCTTAATATACAATACTCCTAATATAGATATTTCACATCAACATTTTAATGTGGAGGTTATGATGGATGCTTAAGCTAAGAGGAATAATCAAGATGTATAATATGAAATTAATAAATATAAAATTCACTCAAACTTTTCATTACACTTATACACTTCACATGACTTGTAAAATAATCTATAAAATTGCATATAGGTGTTAGAATAGGTTGACATGCCAAGGAAAACTAAGCAAATCACTTGAAAAAATCAACCATCCATGCACACACACTAAGTAAATCATAGGAGGTAAAACAATGGTATTTATTCATCTAAGGCATAAAAATGATAAACATTTTGCCATACTTAGGTGAAGGATCCTTAAAAATCCAAACAAGGCTATATTTATAGAATAAAGTGAGAGAGAGAAGGGAAGTGCATTAGAGAAGCAAAGATAAGTGTCCATTCATGAAAGAGTAAATTATAAACAAGAATTTATTAAAGTGGATAGTTATGAATTACTTAAACAAGTTTTTATTTGTGTGATCATGATCTTTTAGTGGTTAGCATAAGAAACTTCATTTCTTTAATAACTCACCAACTTTCTTTGAAATAGCCCTCTTGCTTGCTTAGGAGTGAAAAGTGGTGTAATTTATCATCAATTTCACTATTAGTTACCATCCACACTCTTTATTGACACCTTACATTTTTTTTAATAACCTTATTATATTGACATTACAGTAGTGATAATATCTTCTTAGGTGTCTTAAGGCCCATAAATCTCACTATGCCTTTCTTGCTCAAATGATTAAATATTTATTTCATATTTATTAATTAAATATATCTCCACTAATAACCTCTCTCTACCTTTAAAAACTTATATCAATACTCTTGGATGATTCAAACACTCTCAGAGACTTCATTTTACACCTAAAGCCCATACTCATCTTTAATTTTGTGTAGCCCTCAAAACATACAAAGATCCTTGTGTAGAACATTTAATATATTATCCTATAAAAATAAACATATATTTGAGACCCACTATGATATTCCTAATTTTTACAAAGTTTCATGACTAAAAACTAAGTGCAATTATACTTACTCAACTTGTTTCCCTTTCTAATTAGCCCTTAATTAGGTCTCTAGGCCTAGAAACTAAGATTTTATTCCAATTAATGATCACAAATGTGAAACTAAAATTAAATTTTTTTATTAAATTTATGTATCTCCTAGGCATGCTGCATTTTAATTTTGAGGTTCTAACACAAATTTCCATGCTTTTAAATAGTTTGCAATAGTCATTTTTAGCCCCTTTTCCATACACTTTATACCCTGCACATGTCAACCAATGGATTGAAAAGGTTATTAGGATATTTTTGAAGGTTTATCAGGTAATTTAAAGGTTCATCCAATCCATTTTGAGTCTTTATATACAATATCTCGCTCATCAAGTCATTTCTAGTCTTTTTGGTAGCTTGAGACATGTTTATCATCTTAATGATGATTCATAAAGCCTAGGGTCTTAATAAATGAAATAATTACAAAAATTAAAATTATACAATGGTAAATAAAATTAAAATTTATATTGGGCTCCCATGAAACTCCTCTGTATAATTTGAGCAAGAGAAGATGCCTCTTGGGATAGTAGGCTTGCAATTGTGAGGTTGAGAGAGAATACAATGAGTGAAAAGGGGATAAAGTGTTTGGTTTTGAATTTGAACACCTCATAAATGTATATATCACCTATATTGACCTATTATAATTGTAATTTTTACCATTATTATTCTTTATACCTTATATAACCTTCATTATCTCATGCTAAGGTTTATAAACATTATGCACTCTTGGACCTAACAACTTACCTGAACATTTCCTTTCTTGCCTAGTGAGTTCAAGCTCATGAAACTATATTATAACATTTTGATAATTATATTGAGGATTTAAATATTTAAAATATACTAAAAATATTAAATTTATCCACACGTTCATGTATAGATCTGTGAGTGTTCATTTAAGCTTGCTAAGCCTAATTAGCTTTTAAGGTTTGTCACTGCCTTCAAGCATTTGATAATTAAATTAGAGTAATATGAGGATAAAAATATAAATTAATAGACATATTTTTCTCCCTTAATATCACATTTATTATTTCATATGTTATCCATATGCCTTAAGACCTCATGTTGTTGAGATTTGACCATTTTACCTGTAGGAGCATGAGATTATATGATTGCAAGCTTAAGATGGATTCTCTTTATATTAATATATTATATTATTAAATATTTTATTAGGATTAATGTATTTCATAAATCATAATTACTAATAAAAACTCCATTTCTAATTCATATGTTGCATATTATCTTCAAATTTCAAAAACTAACTTGAATTTCTCAAGCAGACTTATATAGTACTATTTAGTCCTAATTATATTGCATTAGGGAAGGGATATATTGATCTATGGTTGATATTTAATGAGGTTAAAATGATAATATATTAAATATACATCATCTAAAATAATCACTTTGTCTTATTTAATTTATCTATAGAATTTCAAGTGAAGAAAGTCCTCTCAAATTGACATGGTTGATAGTATTAGGCTGAGAGGGAAGTTTCTAGGTCTAGAAGCCTTAAAAATGCAAATAATTGATCGTGTTTATCTCCTATGATATTGAAATATATTATACCATGTCTGTAGATGTTTATCTATTCTAATTAATACTTCATAACACATAAACATGCACCTTCTACCTTCAAGCATTTACATGAATATTTAGACCCCAATAATTTTTGAATTGTGTTTTAGTCTACTTAGACCCATAATTAATATATATGTGTGATAATTAATTTAAATAATATAAATTAACTTAAATTGAATTTATATACCATTTAATAATACCATAATTATCACCACTTAGTACCAAGCCTCTTAGAAGGATTGAGGATCCTATAACATTGAAATAGTGGCTTGAAACACATGATCCAAACATAAGGCTTCCTACAATTTTTTACTCTCTATATGATTTTAGATAGAATAAGAGAAGATTTAAAAATTTTAAGGAGCCTTTAACATCATAATCATGTATCCATTGAGTTCAATCATGCACTTTCAAGTGGAAAACTAAGAGATTGAAGTGTTTACATGCAATTTAGCAGTGTATCTTTATAGCATTTGTCTATAGAAATAAAGACCTAGATATGGGAACCAATATAAAAAAACTTGAGGTATTCAAGGCCATTTTAATCTAATAATATATTTTTCTCCAATATTATCTCTCCACCATACACCAATGCAAAATCATTGGGTCTATTTGAGCTTGTGAAGAAACCTGAGAGGGAGGTTGAATGTTTTTTTGATATTTTTGATTTGGTAGGCACCATGGAAGAATAATTATGATTATGATGGACTTTAACATGTTAAACTCGTCATATCCCTCTTTAATTAATTCATTTACCAATAAAAACATGTTATTATGTCTCTTTTGGTGTTGAAAACCTCGTGAAACTACCACTTATCATTTGAACTAACTCAAACTAACTTGAAACATGTTTTGTCATTACAATTATCTCTCTTAACCTTTGGTTGACATATAAAATACTAGGGATACATTTAAAAAGATAAATAAATGACTTTTGTTAATATTTTTACACTTGGAAGACTAAACAAGACCTAACACAAGCAAATGCATTTACCTTAATCTCTCCAAAATAACCTTAAACCTTGTAAAATACCTTATATATTCTTATTAAACCTTGAAAAAACTTATAAAAACCAATTTTTGAGCTATGAGAATGATAATTTGACATGTAAGGTCAAATTTTTTAACATCTTTTTTGACTTATAGGGGTAGCATGCTTGCTATGTTAATAGACTAGTAACCTTTCAAGTCCATTTGGCTAGGGAGTCACTTACACTCTACTAGAGACCTGATATGGAACCTTGACCAAGATAATATAGCTGACTTGACTTCCAAAAACACACAAAATAAGAAAAACACACAAATCAAAGGAAGCAAGACAACACACACACCTATGCTAATAAAACACCTAGAAAAAATAAAGTATAAAACACTACACACAATTGACCTCACATATATTTATCCTCAAGGATAAAATGAGAATCTCTTGAGATAGCCATGGTACCATTAAATTAGATTTTCACATGTTGAGTGGAGTCTAATTAGGCATTATTCATAAAGTGATAGAATCTACCATTATTTGGAGAGGTTAGCATATCCATGATCTCTAAGACTAGTAATCAAACCTTTTTTTCTTAATTTCTTTGCAATGAGTTGATTATATGAGTTAAGGACAAGTCACACTTGCCCCAATCTTGGATTCTTGGCACAAATAGTATCATTTTTACCTCAGCAATAGGTTATTCCTAATTATTAGCTACTAATCGAGCTAAATATTTGATATGACAATATCTTATGGTGGTATAGACTTGATCAACCTTTACCATATGACAAACCTTTGATTATTCAAGAGTTGGTGGATCAAGATGAGTATATTGGCATGTTATTTTTTGCATCCTTGTAAAATTAGCTTCAAGAGGTGAAGTTCTCTTCTCTTTAAGATGATGTGAACAATAGAGGCTTGCATTATACTCTAAGATTGAGCAATCACATAAAAATATATTGAGAAGTTTATAATCTCATTAATAACATCAAACAAGTCATATTTAAATGAAGTAGCCTCTCGAAGTGACAAGCTTGGAGAGCTACCTTCCTTTTACTTGGTGATTTGATTGACAAAACTAGCTTCCTCAATCTAAATCAGACCATAACATCTTTGTAAAAGAGTGTAACATAATATTATAACTTCAAATAAGTCCTCCAATTGAATATAACCTTGTTCTACTTCACTTAGATCTTCTTTAATATTAATAGGAGCTAATATAAAGGTAGTCATAACATAATTTGTGAAGGAAATAGAGTTTGTACATATTTGATCATGCTCTTGGGAATCAATTTTTTTTCCATCTCTAATGGATATTTATGATCTTATTCTTCAGCTTCAATAGCTTGATCAACACCTTGTTCACATTGGGAAAGACTATCTCTCTCAAGGTCTATTATCACTTGATCAACTTGTACTCCATCAAGGTCACCTTTATCTTCAACTTTAAAGATTGTTTTACATCTCTCATCACTAATAGGTGTTCCAATGATGATATATTCATCACATAAACTTAAATTATCCTCTTCATGGCCTTCTTAGGAGTGATCTTCAACTATAATTTGATTGTTTTCCTCAAGGAGGAGCTGTTCATTTTCACAAACTAGTTTTGAGCTCCCACGATCAAATAACTTGTCTCTCTCTTCCATCCACTAACCAATAGATCCATAAAACTTTGAAATGTTTTTTTATTTAAACTTTCTCCATAAGGAATTTATTCTTCATTTTAATGATCTTTTGAATTGATTTCTAAGATGGGAATTTTTTAGGTTTTTAAAGATTCTCAACAAAGATTTCCCTTTTTTCTTGGATTCCATCTTTAATTGACTTCCAAGATGGGAAAGATTTAAGCTGTTGAGGAGGGATAGGTGGGTCTTGAATATTTTTAGGTTATTCCTTGATCCCAACTCCCCAATCTAGTCTTGTTCCACTTATTTTATCCCATGACTTCACTACTTGATTCCACTTGGAATCTTAAATAACTTCTTGGGGGGTTCTTGAGGGAGGGTAATGAATTTTTATGCCAATATAGACTCATTATTTTCCCTCCAAATAGAAATAAAACTCTCCAATTTTGATTTATCTTGATCCTTAACCTTCTCAACAATAAACTCTTTCCTCTTTTGGATGTTCTCTTAGATTTATTTCCATGATGGGAAGGATTGAGGGTAATGTGAAAGACAAACACTTTAAAACTCCCTTAACTTAGTATTTTTAGGAAGAATGGGTGGAAAAAAAGAGAGATGAGGTAGTATAAGATATGGAATATGAGGTTGATAACATTGAACTTGTTATCCTTCCTGAACTATTAGCTTGTCTTCTATGCATTAAATTAGGCCACCAATGTCTATCATGTCACTAATAAGTATTTTCAAATTTTATCTCTCAATAGGTTCACACTCTCTCTTTATTAGATGTAATTAGTATCTCACATTCTGAATGACATGACTAGGAACACTTTAAACATATCCCTTTATGTGTTGAGTCCTAACATATACCTTTCATATCCAAAGAGAATTTTCTTGAAGCTTGAGATGGCTTGATTTTAAATATGAATATGTTGACTAGGGGAAACATGGTATTGATAAGGCTTATTGGAGAGATGAAGAGGCTTCCAAGGGGGTATACTATCTTGATAATAATGTTGAGGGAAAGGAGGGTAATACTCTTGATAGCAAGTTTGATAAGAATTAACATATTGTTGGTAAGGGTTAACAAACTATTGATAAGGATCAACACGAGTTTAATATGGCTTATCAACTTGTGTAAAATAGAAATCAAAACTAAAATCAGCCATGAAACCTCATGATGAAAATATAAATGAAAGACAACTTGCTTAAAATGGTACATGGGTTGATACAACTAACTAAATACATTCAAAGTCATCATATATGTTTGTTTAAATGCCTCAAAAGGCTAGTGTATTGAAAATCAACACAAAAAAATCTTTAATTGATTGTTAATCTTGTCCCACCAGGCATTCAAAAACTATTATAGCTCAAATTTTCACCCTTGAGAGGGTGTTTCAATCCATATCAACTTGAACTATGTAATGGTATTAGTCATAGGTTTTGGGTGACCTCTAAGTGAACTAAACCTCTAGATTATAGGGCTATCTCACCTTGATGTATCAATTAAGCTACACTACTAACTTAAAAAGGAAAAGAGAGAGGAATAACATGAAATAAAACTAAGGGAATGATAAACCGAATTAGTTGATCACTACCAACTAGCTATATGTGCACATATAGACCATGAAACTAACTTTAACATACACTAATCTTAATATGAATCTTTCACATCAACATTTCAATGTGAATGTTGTGATGGATGATTAAGTTATGAGGAAAAATAAAGAGGTCTATGATGGCACTAATGACCAAACAACCCACTCAACATTTTCATTACAGTTATACACTTCACATGACCTAAAAAATAATATTTCAAACTGTATATAAGTATTAGAATAGGATAACATGCCAAGGAAGACTAAGAAAACTAAATGAAAAAATCAACCATCCATGCACACAAACTAAATATAGTCATATAAGGAGGTAAAACTAGTATTATTTCTTGATCCAAAGCATACATATGAGTAGGGATTCACCATACTCAGGTGGAGGATCCTTACAAAGCCAAACAAGGTTGTATTTATAGAAGAAAGTGAGAGAGAGAGAAGGTAAGTGCATTGGAGAAGAAAATACAAGTGTCATTTAATTAAAGAGTAATATATAAGAAATAATTTATTCAAGTGGATAGTTATGAATTCCTTCAACATGTGTTGATTGGTGTGATCATGATCTTCTATTGTTGGCATAAGAAACTTCATTTCTTCAATAACTCATAAACTTTATTTAAAACTACCTCATGCTTGATTATGAGTGACAAGTGGCATACATTATCATCAAGTTCACTTTTATTTACCATTTTACCTTGTTCTTGACACCTTTCATATTTTTGATCACCTTCTTATACTGGAATTGTAGTAGTGATCATATCTTCTTAGGTGTCTCGAGGCCCATTAATCTTACTACACTTTTCTTGTTCAAATGCTTCAAATCTTGATTTCATATTAATTAATGAAATATCTATCCATTAAGGACCTATATCTACTTTATAAAACTTGTATCAATCTTATTTGATGCCTCAAACACTCTCAAAGACTTCATTCTACACTTAAAGCCCATACTTGTCTTCAATTCCTTGCAGCCCTCAAAACATACAAAGTAACTTATCTATAACATTATATAGATTATCATATAAAAATAATCATATATTTAATTACACACTATGATCTTCCTACTCTTTACAAAGTTTCATGACCAAAAACTAAGTGAAAGTATACTAACTCCACTTGTTTCTCTTTCTAAATAGCCTTCAATTAAGTCTCCAGGCCTAGAAACTAAGATTTGTTTCCAATTAATGTTGACACATTTTAAACTCCAATTAAATGTTTAATTAAATTTAGGTACCTCATATTCATGATACATGTCAAATTTGAGGTTCTAACACAACCTTTCATGCTTCCAAATAGTCTACAATAGCCATTTTTAGTCCCTTTTCTATACACTTTGTACCCTACACACTCCAACCAATGGATTGAAACGGTTATTAGGAAATTTATGAAGGTTTATAAGGTAATTTAAAGTTTCATCCAATATATTTTATTTTTAGATGAGAGAGATAGATCATTCAGTGAGAGTAGTTTGAGGATAAAAATATAAATTAATATACATATTTTTATTTTTTAATATCACATTTATACTTTCATATTTTCTCCATGTGCCTTAATACCTCATGTTGCTCAAATTTGACCATTCCCCCTATAGGTGCATGAGATTTTATAACTAAAAGATTAGGATGGGTTATATTTATATCACTCATTGATATTATTCAATATTTTATTAGGATTCATGGATTACATACATCATAACTACTCATAAAAACCACATATATAGTGCATATGTTTCATATTCTTTTTAAAGCTTGAAAACTAACTTGAATTTCTCAATCAAGCATGTATAGTACTATTTAGTCCTCATAATTATATTACATTAGGGAAGGGCTTAGCTAAGATGGGTTTAGTATTAAATGAGGTCATAATGATAATAGTGTCCCTATAAATCATCCATAATCATCACTTGGTCCCATTTAATTTCTCTTTAGAGTTTAAAGTGAAGAAAGTCCTCTCAAGTTGATAGGGATGACACTTTTAGGCTAAGAGGGAAGTTTCTAGGCCTATAAGCCTTCAAATTTAAAATCATTGATTTGGTTTGTCTCTTATGATCCTTAAAAAACTTTTACCATATTTTTATATGTTTCTCCCTATTACTTGAGACTTCATAATACCTAAACCTGCACCTTCTGCCTTCAAACATTTAAATGAAGATTTAAACCTTAGTAAGTTTTTAACTGTGTTTTGGTATAATTAGACCCATGATTGATGTGTGTGTGTGTGTGTGTGTGTGTGTGTGTGTGTGTGTGTGTGTGTGTGTGTGTGTGTGTGTGTGTGTGTGTGTGTGTGTGTGTGTGTGTGTGTGTGTGTAATACTTAATTATATTAATATAAATTAACTTCCATGGAATTTATATACCCTCTAAAAATACCCTAAGGATCACCACTTAATACCAAGCCTCTTAAAAGGATTGAAGAGCCTATAACATTGAAATTGAGGCTTGAAACACATGATCCAAACATTATAATGCTTACTATAATTTTTTAATAATTTTATGCTTAGAGATATCATAAGAGAAGTTTTAAAATACTAAATGATCATTTACCATCATCTTCATGTATCCATTGAGTTCAATCATGCACTTTCAAGAGGAAAAATGAGAGATTGAAATTTTTACAGGCAGTTTTGAGTAGTGTATCTTCTTAGCATTTTTTCATAAAGATTGAGGCATAGATATGAAAAATGATATCAAAATTTTTTAGGGAATTAAGGCCCTTTTCATTTCCTAAAATACTTTTCTCTAATATTCTTTTTACAACATACACCAATACAAAACTATTGGATCTACCTGAGCTTGTGAAGAAGCTCGAGAGGGAGGATAGATATTTTTTATCTTTCTAACCTAGGAGGCACCATGGAAGAATAATTATGATTATGATGGACCTAAACATGTTGAAACTTTCCAAATATCTCTTTTATTAATGCATGCACTTGCAAAAACATGTTATTCTATCTCTTTTGGTTTGAAAACCTCTTGAAACTACCACTTATCAATTTAACTAAAGCAAACTAACTTGACACATGTTTTTTCCATACAAATCTCTATCATTACCTTTGGTTGATGTCTAACATACTTGGGATAAATTTAATAAGATAATAAATGACTTTTATCAATGATTTTTCACTTGGAAGACTAAACAAGACCTAACAAAGGCAAAGACCTTAACCTTAATCTCTCTAAAAAACGTTATAGATCCTTATTAAAACTTGGAACAACTTGAAAAGAGAAATTTTTTGACTATGGGGGTGATAATTTGACTGGTGAGGTAAAATTTGTTAACAAGACTTTAAATTATTCTTCTTGAATAGGCAATTCCTTATCTATTTTCCCCTTATCTACTTGGTCACTTGTTACTACTTGGTCACTTGTTATAACCACCACTTATTATTCATCAAAATCATCATTGCAAATGTTACCTTCTTGTAATAATGGGTTAGGATTGCAAAATAGACACCCTCAATTACAATGACCATTTTAACTAGGTGTTTGGTTCCATCTTGGCATTCTCCAAACTATGAAGTTAGGATCCATATGTCATAGATTTGATTATGCATTGCCTGGTAAGGATTTCTGGAAATAAGTGTCATGTAATTAGCAACAACATTAAAAGAGGATAAATCAATAACACTAGGAAAAAAAAATTGTTGATTATAACATGAATTAACATGATTATATGCCCTAAAATAAACCAAGTTCCAGTTCATCATTGGGATATTGGGTTTAGAACAAGGTTGATACGACACCTAATTATAGTGCACAAACTAGTCATTGGGTAAATTATACTAACTACCATCTTGAAGCATTACATTATATGGCACTTGATGATTCATAGGCTAATTTTTAGGCATGTAACTCAAAGGAATTTGGGATATACCCCTAGTTATCCCAATGGATAATAAGGTTGAGTGTCATATCCATAGGGCATCAATTATTTATTTATTATGCAAGCCTCTTCGTAGGTCAAAACCAAAGATATAAGGGCAGATGGTTTTTTTATAAGAAACATAGTATTCAAAGGATCTAGAGCATTGAGGTAAAATTTTATGGCTACATCCTCTTTTTTCAATAAGGTGTTCTTCAACTACCTATATAACTGATTTGTACACTAGGTGGATATTCCACTCAAAATTTCATCAACATGGATCCTATTATTCTAGATTAATAAGAAACTAGATATGTGATTGTTCTAGGTTATTAACATTACAAAATAGAAAATAATAAGTGATAAAAATGAAATTTAAATCTTACTGAACATAAATGTGAAGCATATGAATGATAAAAACACATCATATACAACTCAAAATTTATCTTGGAGAGACCCAATGTGGGAAAAAATATAGTGGTTAAGGCAAATCACACTCCCCTTACACTATATAATGCAAGAGTATACAAGGTACTACCAAGCTAGCCTATATGGATAGAATATGCAATACCATCATGTCCAAAAATCCTATACAAACTATGATCTACACTTTATCATAAACTTATTCACACTTCAACATAATTGACTCAATCATCTATATCTAGGAAACAATGAGATCACAAGAATAAAGACTCAAACTTTTTACAAACAATGTGAATCCAACTTCCCTTCCTTCTCACTGTGTTTTTAATGTCTTATGCCTTCCTAGACTTGTATTTGAACTCCCTCATGATTGGAATTCACCTAGAATTTATAATGAAATACTAAATGTCAAAAACCATTTCAATTCCTACATTCTTATTTAACTCTAGACTTTAATAGTCCTCACTTTGGAGGCCAACAATCATCTCCTGAGTAACCCTAGAGTAAGAGTCTTCCAGCTTAAAATGGTCATAGATTTTGCATATGACCTTGAAACAACCTACCATATATTTTAAACTTGTGTATTTTTTTGAGAGGAATTCAAATATGAAATCAGAATATGCTTTTAACTTTAATAAGTTATATTTTTCCCACCTAAATAGAGACTAGGGATTTTTTCCTCAAGTTCCAAGAACTTATAACTTCTCAACTCATCATTATTAAGATGTCTAGATCACCCTCATAATTTTTTTTAATAAAATCACATCTTATTTGATATTATGAGTGTATAAAATGTGTTAATAAAGTGTCTTAATAACATGAGTTATATCTAATTGGGCATAGTGAAATAATCAAATGCACATAACTAGTAAATTAGGACCCAAATTTGAATCATACCTCCCAAATTTTATGTTTTAAATTCCCTAAAACCTTTGGAAATATTGTAATCAAGTAAATTTATTCCATACATCTTCTCTAGAATACCGTTTGGCCTTTATGCATAGATGACCCTTTAACCCAACCAACCAATGTTCTTGTACTCCTCTTTGTGTTGTCTTTTCCTTATTTTGTAAAAAAACATCTAATAAGATGTTGTTATACCTCTCATTTAACCAATAAATGAATTGGTGTCATTTTCTACCAGGGCTAGTGTCCAAGGCTATATGAAATGAGGCATTGGATATTTGAGTTAACACTTCATTTTCTGGGGGGATTACTCTATTGTTGATGTCTAAATCCTAAAGACAACAAATCATATTCTAATTCTATGTTGTAAAAAAGTAAATCTCAAAAGTTTTTCTAACTAAATATTTCCTATGGCATTCCTTATTGAAAAGATTCTTCAATTTACACCATCAACATCCATAACTTAAACATATGGCATAAGACACTATGGTGTCCTCATTCAACTTGTCTATTTAGGTAGGATAGTGTGATATTTTAGAATGTGAGAATGTTGATTGTCTATTGTCACTTAGACTACTTCTTGATAGATTCTAAATATGGAGATGAGTTAACAAACTTTACTTAAGAAATTGAAATACACACTCTACATAAAGGAAACTCACTTGCATTGAATTGAAACAACCTTTGCATTAAATGGAAACACACTTGCATTAAAATGGAAATAAAGACTTTGATTTGAGATGGAAATCACACTTTGTAGTAAAATAAAATATACCTAAATAAAAATAAATACACTTTTATACTATAAACTAAAAATACCAATTGTCCTAATCTTTAGAGGGAAGTGGGCCCTTACTCCTTCCTCAAAACAAGATAAAATTTTACTTAGTAATGAAAAAGAATGTTGAAATTTATTTCAATATCAAAATGAACATATACAGATACATGAAATTACACTTGGGTTTCTTTTGTCTATTCTCTATTCTCTATTATCTGATTATTCATTATCTAGAATGAGAAGGAGACATGTATTTAAAGCACATATCAATGACTATTCTTAGAATACAAAATATGGTGATCTAAACAACTAAATCTACTTATTCAAAACAAAATATTTATGAATTAGATCCTACACTTATAGGGAGGCATTAAAACTGATTTAACTAACAATAGATCAAGTAAAACTAATATAAATCCAAAGAGATTATGTATAATTTTACAAAATAGAAATACATTTATATCTAAATCATTTTAAACCATTAATATGAATAGTAATGTATAAAATAATATATATAAAGAAGAAAAATCTATATATGTATAGTAGATATCTTTAAAATTACTATTTTGATCTATAGGGTATAGCTAGATATCTTTGAAGCATGGCTAGGCATCTTCAAAGCATGACTAGACAAATTTTCAAGCATCTTAAAAGCATATTCAAAGTTGTAGATATTCAAAGCTCAACTAAGGATCTTCATAGCTTAATGTGTTCTGTACTGAGACTTCAAAACTACTACCAAAAAGGTGTTGCCAAAACTGTTGATGACTTCTCAAAATGATCCCACCATAGGGATATATCTCTGTATACAAAACTATGCTCATTTCATCCAAGTTAGACACAAATAACAAGATATATTGTCAACAATGTATCACATACAAACAAAAGACAATTGCACTCATTTCCTACTTAGATAAGACCTTAGATATTAAATATAATGAAATATTTAAATAAAAGGCAACACTTATGGATAGTTTGTATAAGATATAATGAGTTATATGGAATGATCATCAACATCCTCCTCTAATGAAAATTGATTACCTGGAGAAAGGTCCTTAATGGAAGGAAAAAATAACCCTTCATCTTCATGGTCTAACAGGGAAGGATAGAAAATATGTAAGTTCTCAACATTAAAAATTAAATAAATTTTTATATAAAGAGGCAAATCAAATCTAAAATCATTCTTGCTAATTTATTACATAATTTAAACCATACCTTAATGTTTTAAGCTTCTTAAAATTACCTTGGAGTCTTTCTCTACTCAAGTACAACCATACCTTGTCACTTATAAGGAAATTATTCTCAGTACTATGTTGATCATGCCTCACTTTGTACTTAGCTTGATACTCCTTCAATGTCTCTTACACTTGGAGGTGAATAAGATAAATTTTCTTAATGAATTTCTTATCCTTGTGAACCTCAGTATCCACTCTACCATTGCATTTGTATGATTGTCTCTAAACAACATCAAATACACATGGAATTAAGTAGTCAAAACAAGTTTCAAAAAGAGATTTACTAGTAGACAAATTTACAAACCTATTATAATAATTTTGAATATAAACCAAATTTTGATCCCATGTCATAGGATGCTTCCTATTGTACCCTCTCAATAGTTATACCAATGTTATATTCACAACCTCAGTCTACCCATTGGTTTGTGGATGAACAGTAGTAGACTATTTCAACTTAGTATCCACCTTGTCCTACAATGTGGCCCAAAACTTCCTAAGGAACCTTAAGTATTGATATAAAATAATGGAACTAGGAAAACAAAATTGAACCCACACATTAATGAAAAATAATTTAGCTACATCACTACCTTTGAGATTCTTCATATAAAGAACATGAATGCACATCTTACTAAACTAGTCCACAACCATAAAGAGATGGTCATTCCCCTTACTTGACATAGGTAACATGCATACAAAATCCATGGAAATTATTTCCCATGGACTAGAAGGAACTAATAATGGAATAAATAAAACCAACTTTATATTACTAGGCTTACTTGCACTACATAAAACACCTCTTATGAATTAGGAAACATCAACTTGCATATTAGGATAATTAAAAAACCTATGCAAATGATAAATGGTATTTGTAACACCAAAATGACTTATAAATTTTGAGGTATGTGCCTCTCTCATTAGCTAAAATATTTCCTCTTTAGGCACACAAATCTTACCCAACTTATAAATCAATCCATATTGAATATAAATATCCTCCTTGGGCTCAAACCATGCACCTTAGGACTTCTTTTCTTGAAGAAATATTTCCCCAAGATATGTATCATGCTAATATCCCTCTACATAATATTCATATATAAAAGACTCAAGAAAAGATATGGTGCCCATGGATGTAAGTAAAGGAGGGCTCGACAACATGTTAGTTAGTTTGTTGGTCACACCTTTATTATAAGTGATAATCAAATGAAATTATTGCAAAAAACCCATCCATTTATAATTCCTATCTTATTAAAGTTTAGTTTGATATTTTAAATATTAAAGAGCTTGGTGACCCATATGAATAATAGTATCCTTACCTATTAGATAGAGCTTCTAGTTTTTAATAATTTAAACAAGAACATACAATTATTTATTGTATGTACAATAATTAAAGATTACACATGGAATAATTCAGAATGGTAGCAAACCAACTCACCTACTTGAATCAAAACAACCCCCATAGCATAGTGACTAACATTCATTTCTACTTTAAAAATCAGCTACAAGTTAGGCAAATCTAAAATAGGAGAATGGATAATATTATGTTCAAACAACTCAAATACCTCATGTTTATTTTTACTCCAAGTGAAAGTCTTACCACCTATTATAATGGCATGCAAAGGTGTGGCTATGGAAGAGAAGTTATTTATGGACTTCCTCAAGTATTGGATTTCACCCATAAAGCATCTTATCTTGATCAAATTGGATGGCCATGGCCAATTAATGATGGATTATACCTTATTTAGATCAATCCTCAACTCCAAATATCCAACGACATGCCCCAATAAGACTAATGATTATTGGGAAAACTCACATTTCTTCTCATTCAACACTAACTTGTTCTTCAAAACTTACAAAACTTGTTCAATATGATCATAAAACATTCTAATGAAAAAAATATATCATTCAAATAAACAATGATAAAATAATCAATTAATGGCCTAATTATATCATTTATCAACCACATGAAGGTATCTAGTGAATTACATAGCCCTAAAGGTAGAACCAACCACTCATATAATCATTTATTTTTTTGAATGTTGTTTTCCACACATCCTCATCCTTAATCCACACTTTGTAATACCCAAATTTCAAATAAATATTAGTAAAATATCTAGCATGTTGAATTTAATCAAGAAGATCATCAATCTATAAAAGAAGGTACCTATTCTTGATGGTTATTTTATTTAATTATCTATAATAAACACACATTATCTATGTGCCATCGTTTTTAGGTACTAAAATAATAAGAGAAACACATGGATAAGTAATAGTATGAATTACACCTTTATTAATTAAATACTATAACTATTATTTTACCTCATTAGCATCCTTTAAGGATTGCCTATATAACCTGAGATTTGGAAGCAGACTGTTGGGAAACAAATGGATTTCATTCTCAATTGGCCTATCCAGAGGTAACCTTAATAGCTCTTGAAAAACCTCCTTAAACTATTGTACTATCTATCCCATTTTTTTATGCTCTTTATTGGTAACCATGTTATAAGAGGTTTTATTTTCCATCAACTCTTTATCTTGAATATCTCTTAAAAGAAGTAAATCAAATTTTCCACTAGCATTAATAAGCTTATTATCTTTAAAGGCACTTACTAAGGATATCTTAGAATATCATTCATATTTTAAAATAATTTATCTCTTAACATCCTTTACCAAGTGGTATTAGTTGGTTTTCCTCATGAAGATGATATCCTATATATATAAGTATGAGTTACCAAACACTATACTACACACATCAAGAGGAACAACATCCACCGTAACCTCATCAATGAAATTAACATGAATATCAAACTTAACCTTTCATTATTTATTCACCTTGATATCTACACCTTTCTTTACCCAAAACAAATAATACGGGCATGGATGTTTGTAAGATCAAACCCCATTTTGTATACCAACTCTTTAGTTATCAAATTTGCTTGTGAACAAATATCAAAATTAGCATCAAATTTTGTTTTCTTCATTTAAATATTAATATGGAAAATATTTAACACTAATAATACCTAAACATACCTATTTATTAATATATAACACAAAGTATCATCCACCTCAGAGTTACAACCAATATGTTTTCCTTGAAGTGAATACATAGCCTTTTTATTCTTCTTATTTTTGAATGGATACAATTTTGAGTGGAGATTCCAACACTTATCCTTAGAATGAGTATCAACATTACATTCACCATAATGTACTTTAGTATCCTTCTTAGAAATGGAAGTAGAATTTTTCTTACCTTTCCCTTTACCTTTCCCCTTTTGCTTGGAGTTATTTTATTGCTTGGAATTGTTTTTTCTTAATCATGTCCATATATAAGTAGTGAGATTGAGAACAATACTCAAGCCTCATTTAAGTACTGATCTCCTCAAATGATGATGGAATCTACTCACGTACTTCATAAAGAGATCATAGTCCACCACATACTTTCCTATTTAAATAGCTATCTTATAGAACTCACTGGTGTACTCCTACATGATTTGGCCTTGCTTTTTCCTAAGATATTAATAATACATGGATCTCTCTTCCTAATAAAAAATAAGACATAATTTCTTCTTGATTAACATATGAAAATCATCCCACTTCGTAATAGGAGGAATCCTATTAATAAATAAGTAATTAACATATATCTCAAACTTAGTTTTCAAATTAGATTGGTATTAGAACTGGTTTAGTTTGAAGTCCTTTGTGTTGTGTGTTGAGTACATTAAAAGTTTATACCCATCACTAGAGATAGTAGTGCTAGTGGTTAATGTGCCCTAGTTACCTTTGAACTAGGTATTTCCACAAGGAAGTCGAAATAATGAATCATAATTATGGCCCATGTTGATGATGAATATGCTCAAATAATATAAGAGTGGATTTTCAAGCTTAAAGAAAGAGTAGCCAACATCTCTCTTTCTATGGGAAAGTTTAACTAGTTAGAATTCATCATGGGGATTCTTATGGAGAAGATTTGTGTTTAATTTATTTTCAATAAAATTCTTATACAACTTATGGAACCTATGGTTGAACATAATCATTAGATCATTAGGCTCTTTATGTGATGTGGAAATATAATAAAATAATAAAGAGGGGTCCACGAACACAATCTAATAACCAAGAAATAAATTTTCAAATATGTCCCAAGTGGTGATGCACCCTTTTGGTAGACCAAGGTACCAATAATGGGTCATTTTATTCAATTAATGGGGTAATAGGTGACAAACTACATCCTCATGTTGAATCTACCTTTTGATAATGGCTTCTTTCAAATCTTGGATGTATTCCTCTGTAATCTTGGCCCCACCATGGATATAATTTGTGGGTATTATTGGGAAAGTCATGTAATGTCCTAGAACATTCATAGGATACCTACATCCTCCTAGCTAATATAAGGCCATTAGACTACTAGGTAAATCTCTAGAATAAAATAAAAGTCTGAAATAGTCTTTTAGGACCTCCTAGTGTCAAACATGTTGGGAGGTGTTTTGACATGGGAAGAAAAGGAAAGGGTTGTTAATCATTACCTCTCCTAAAAAGATGAGTTTATTGCAATAAAAATTCCTTCCCCAAGGTCTTGGTTACTAGGGATTGGTATATAGGGTAACTTGGTTGGCTCATTGTGACCATTCTATACAAGGGACATATTTATAAATAAATAAACAAATCATTGCATTATGAATGTGATTACCTAAGAAATCAACATATAATAATTTGACCATGACATAAAATTAATTAAAAACATGTCCATTATACATAAGAGTGGATTCAATAATGAATATGTAGTAATAGATAGAGAATTGTCATGACCACACCTACCCAAGGCATGGAATTTGACTTTTTATTAAACCTATTTTAAACATTACAGATTATGTGGACATTTATTTTAGACATTATGAGGATTATAAGATATTATTTATTGTTTAAACGAGCTTTATTTAATCTTACAATTTCATATATGAGTATATGATGATATTTATATTATTAGTTTTGATCAGATAATGTTGATGCCTATGTTATATTGATTGTAGGTACACTACAAATAAGCATAGGTTTTATTTGAAATATGAGAGTATATTAATAAAGGTATGGTGCATAGGTAAACCTAAAAAGTGTTACAACAGTGTCTGTCTCCCAATTCAATTATTTTTACTTGGTCTATTTATAATAATGATTGCATGGGTTCATGTTGGTTGATTATATTTTATTGTCTATCTCCCAATTCAATTATTTTTACTTGGTTTATTTATAATTATGATTGCATGGGTTCATGTTGGTTGATTATGTTTTATTTTATTTACATTTAGTGAGTAACTCATTGAGAATTGAACAATAATGTGATTCATTCTAAGAACCATTATGAATTGAAGTTTATTGAAGTTCATGAGACCCTTGACATGTTTGTAAGGTTTTTATTCAAGACCTATTATGGTTCATGATATATTTAAAATATAATAAGAGAGGTAGCGACAATAATATAATAATAAGAGTATAATATTGGATGATGAATTAAAATAAAGAGTTGTATTTAAAATAATTAAGTTATATTTTCTTGTGTTAAATTCCTCAAGGGACATGGTGACTATGAACATAGGATTTAAAATGTTTTCCCATAACCCATAGAAGGACTATGACTAATAATAAAATTTGTGGATTTAATTGTTATGGCCAAACACTTAATTATAAATTGATTTGGGTCATTTAGACCATTATTTCTTAGAACTCAAGTTTGATGCCATACTTTGCTTACAACCTGAAATTTGAAAAAGATTCAAGATTGCAGCGAAGAGAAAAGATTTTGATAGAAGACCATGATAAAGAAAAGGGGTGGGGTAAATAAACAAAGGTAATAATGAGTTTGTTTGACTTGTAAATAATAAATTATGGTTATCATTATTTTGGAAAAGCTCTCAATGTATTTTTGTATGAATACATGCATGAGGCCAAAGTTTTGAAATTGGAATTTTGTAATGGCAAAGTTAAGTGGAATTTTAGAGTTTTGCACAAATGGTGGAAGTATAGGAGTGTGAGTTCCATTTTGTATAACTTTGGGTTATATGGAATGTAATTTCAACTACCATAAGATAATAAGATTATTTAAAGCAAGAATGAAAAAGGAAAAAAGGGAGGAGAAATGAGAGGAACTATAGGTTGAGCCTTTTCTAGTATCATAATTTTGTGTAAAATAAGTAAATGAATCTGGATTTATTTTAAGCTACAATATGATAATGTGTGATTTATTTATCTAAATATAAACATTATTTGTGGCTTAAAAGTGTAGAATTCCTAAATAGGTCTAGAAAATAATTAATGAGTTTACATTCGATCAGGGATACCCAGAAGGGTTAGAATGCAAGTTTTACTACCCCTTAGATGGTAATGGGTAAATTTGAAAATAAAATATAATGGATCTTAAGTTTCTTGGTCAAGTTAGAGAAATGGTTGTTTTTATGATTCATATTTATTTTGGTTTAAAACCCAATCCAGGTGTTTGATTTAAGAGTGTTTCCTGACTATTGGTATGAAGCCTTGTTTTATTTTAAGATTGTTTTTGTAGCTATAGCTATGGAAACCTTGTAAATTGATCAGACATTATTACATCATTATTATTTTTTAGCTAAATTTCATAGTTTTATTTCTATGCTCATGCTTCCATCTCAAACTGATGGTTGGGGTGGATAGGGAAACCTATTTATGGTTGGGCTAATCTTGAGTATGTGGATGTGTTTGATTTGCAAGTAATTATCTTTGTAAATAATTATGTGAAAAGGAATTTGAGCTTCATAACAAGGATTGAGTGACTACTGGAAAAATTGTATGAATGTGATTTGTAATCTAGTGTATTTATTTCAAATAAAGTTTACATTATATAATATGAATGGTTTTTTATTTTAGTGTATACTTTATAGTCTTGGTGAAATTAATGAAAAGTTAAATAATAATGTTTTAAGTTTATCAATTGTTCTTGCGAACCCCTATGGGTATACGTTTGTAATTATAAAGGCATTTTCAATTGGAGAAAAAGTATTATGTATCATTGTTTTTGTTTCACCTATGGAATAAAGTATTTATAAGGTATATAAATGATTGTCAAGGATTAAAACATTCCTCATAAGATTTTAAAAATGATGCATTATATATAGTTTTTTATTTTATGTAATTACATGTACTCTATTTTGTATTGCATGTTGAATTGAAGTTTGAGTTAAATCTAAGCATGAACAGGAAATTTAGAAAGGCATTTTCAATTGGAGAAAAAGTATTATGTATCATTATTTTTGTTTCACCTATGGAATAAAGTATTTATAAGGTATATAAATTATTTTCAAGGATTCAAACCTTCCTCATAAGATTTAAAAAATGATGCATTATGTATAGTTTTTTATTTGATGTAATTACATGTACTCTATTTTGTATTGCACATTGAATTGAAGTTCGAGTTAAATCTAAGCATGAATAGTAAATTTATGTAAAATATAATTAATATCAAATTTATATAGTTTAGTTATAAATTGTGTATATTAATTACACACATAAAATTAAAGTAGGTAAAACCGTGCATTATGAGTTAAGTAGCTAAGTTGAATGGGTTCATCACTCTTTCTATAGAATGTTAGTAGTAATATATTTTATAGAATTTTTGATATTATATCATTAAACCTATTATAGTATATGAAAGCTTATTTTCAATCTCAATTACAATTAGAGATGTAGTGATTTAAATAAAACTATTACCTTTGCTAAAATTTCTTATGTTGTTTATATATTTGGAAGGATTATTCAATGACTCTTAATTTGATTATATTATTGTAGTAAATCTCTAGAGTTATTCATATGACTTCAATTTTCAATTATTATTTATATGATCTAAAATATATTATAGTTTAACTAACATGAAAATAGGGCCAATATATATACTTGATTTTCCATTTAGAATAATCATATTAAGATGTAAAATGATATGTTTAATTTTTTTGTTATTAGTAACCCTTTTGGTTAGAATGCATATAGGAATAAAAGAAAATCAGTCTTAGTTTAAGACTAAGCAATGATTTGGTAACCATGTTTTATTCTATAAGATCATTCAAATGGAAAGTGGTTGTAGGTGCACATTTTGTGTTGATAAGCAAAATACATGAGTGCTCAGTTTGATTTATCACCCACTAATAAATTTTTATTTACTACAATGGTTATATATTTATATACTTGCATATGTTTATTTATGATTATGCACATGTGCGCGTGCACACACAAATAGACAATTACATAGGGATTTATAATGGGACAGATAAACGTAAATTTGAATTTAATTAGAGTATGAAAAAAAATGGTTTCTATTGTTATGGTTCCTATTCTCTTAAATTCACTCTTACATGAGAATACAATGTATTTCATAAACTATTATAGTTATTAGTATAAATTAAAATGTTAATTGGATGGATCAGTTGTATATTTAAGGTTTATACTATTTTTATATAAATTTGAATTGAAATTAATGTGGAAATTGTAATAAGATTATAGGTGCATTTGGTTGTTTTATGAAGTCACTAGAATTGACTGATTCTTATATGGCTAAAACCGAGATATACATTCTTTTGGAACCATTTATTATGAGTTAAATTATGTTTATATATATATATATATATATATATATATATATATATATATATAGAGAGAGAGAGAGAGAGAGAAGCACACATTATTACACACACACACACACACACACACACACACACACACACACACACACACACACACACACACACACACACACACACACACACACACACACACACACACACACACACACACACACACACACACACACACACACACACATAAACACACACACATGCATACCTAATTACATTTCTATTTTTTGAATTGATTTCAAATCAAATGGTGTAAATACCTTTAAAATAATTAGTTATGATTGGTGTAAACAAATGAAGAGCTAATTATATTTTATCCTCTTATCACTTGAACATTATATAAAAGTATAAATGTGGATAATGATGCAAGAGAGGATCCAATGATAATATTATCATCATGAAGTATTCTTTGAGGATTGATAATCTAAATTAGAAATAGTAATGAGGTAAAATGTTAGTTATGGGTATACTTGTTATCTATTTAAGTGTGATTAAAACTTAGATGTTGCATTAGATGAACATAATAGTTTTTATAATTAAGAATATCATCTCATGACTAGGAAAGGGTAGATTATATAAGATATATGATTAGTTACAATCTAAGTGGGATTGGAAACAAATACCAATGGGTCTCACTCATTTATTTTATAGTGATATCATAATCCTATGTTAGATGCACATATATGTTAAATAATTTATTATTTAGATGCATGTTTAGATTTAAGTCTCAAGGATCCTAGTTGGTATGAGACTTGTGCATCAGGTTTAGATGGTTATTAGAATTAGGTAAATCAATTAGTATTTTCCATAACTATTAAATTAACTATAAGTAATTAATGTAATGTAAAGGGTTTTAATATATTATGTACATTAATCTCATAGTTATCAAATGTCAAGAATTAATGTGGATCCATTAGTGGTTACCAATCTTGTTACTTATAGTTAATTTGATAAATCACTTCATTTCTCATAGTGTACATAGAGTTCAAATTTTGAATAGAATTGATCTTATATAAATCATTTCATTTCTTGAATGATGTTGTGTGTGTTGATTTTATAACAATGAATGATTATGTTTAATAAAACAAATTTGTTTAGATCTTAAAATAGGCTTCTCTTGGCAAATATTTTTTAATACAGGCATGATCACTATCTTTCTATGTTCTAACTATTCTTTAACAAATTGGGGTTATGAAAATATTAAGAAATCAAGATAAAAAATAATAATATATTTCATTAATTGATACCCAAGATATAAAATACCTAATCTAATAAAGACAAAAAAGAAATAGCAAAAGAGGTAAGTGTAGAGATAAAGAGAAGAAAGAGCTTGTTGTAATGAAGATAAAATTGAATGGTCTGACTAAGCACATCCATTGAAACTAGTCCTCAGCCAAGCCAAACCTAACATAACTACAACCATAATAAGGTGCAATAGTCTAAGGGAAATGATGATTGGGAGAAGGAAAAAACATAGCCATCATAAGACATGCACATGAAATGATCACCAAGCTCCACATTAATCAAATCATCAAGATATACTAGTTGATTAATAAAAATTAGATTCACCATAGACATTCATTCACATACTTTATTAAAGTACAACAAGACTCATAAAACTAATCTACAAAGTAGGAAAATTTTGAAAGTAAATGGGCATGGCCTTACTATAACTAAATAATCTAGACTTGAGAAATGTCTTCAAAATATAATATATACACAATGGTTCCAACCCCATCATTCAAAATTTCCCAAATTTTCAAAAGAAGAGGCCATACCTTGACTACCAAATCAGCCAAGACTATGCACACTAAGTTTAGGTATAGATTGGGTGAGCCAATCACTGCTCAAAATCACCATGTGATTCCTTCCACTCATTTTGTTGATCATGGTCTAGCCATGCATAACTACCAACATGTAAGAGCTTGTTTAAATCCTATAACCATTCGCTAGTCTTAGGCCTGATCTAATCATGATTATTACCATGTTATCATTGATTGATCATTACCTGATTATTTTTGGATCCACTATTCCATCCAACATTTTCCATTTATCACTTTCTACATTATGTTATTTTATTATATGTATTTGTTTTTATGAATGGTTCTTTTATTGCATTACTCTAAGATTATATTTTGATTTGGTCAAAGACCTATACTCGATGAATTCACACATCCAAATTAATGGCTCAGACTGAAATATGAACCTTATAATATCAAATAAAATGGTTAAGCACAAATACTTTGAAGAGGTGGAAATGTAACATCATTAAAATGATTGAATCATAAATAGAGAATCCTTAACTAATTTTAATCAAATGTGAAAAATAAACCAAATATTATACCATTAGGAGATAGACATTCACATTAATCATATTTTGATTTAAACAAAGACAATTTCATATGTAAAAAGCATAAATATATTTACCATTAATTTATTTTGAGTATGCTAAAATGAAATAATGTCATCATGAAGCTCATTTGGTCAATGGAAATTCAAATCTACTAGACCAACGTCCTCCTCAGGCCTTCAAAAGTTTTGAAATTTATGATTATTGTCAAATTTAATCCCATCAAGTTCCATGTGGAATGTCTTTATTATCCTATAGTTTTAGGGTTGATGGCTTGGTGATGGGTAGACACCTATCAAATTTAAGCTCAAAGTAATGATGATGTCATTAGGGTGCTACATGGTAGTCCCTCATACACATAATGATACCATGTGACACCATATTGGTGAGTCAAACTTTAGATAACTATCAATCTCATCTCTATGGTCCTAGGCTCCTATGATGTCATCACATGGTGACACCGTAGGTCCTTAGGCAATAGGACTATTTTACTTTATTAGAGTCTCCACTTCCCTAGTCTTTTGGGCTCTTGGGATGTCACCACCTGGCAACCTATTGGGCCTCAGGGCTAATGAATTATTGAATTTTGATTAATCCCCTAATGATCCATGTCATTGGGATCATGCTATATGGCATGATCTCAGGGCCTGAAGGAACTTTTAATTAGATTTTTTTAGATTAGTTGAGAACTTTGGAATAATCTGATGGAAATATGTGAAAGGATGTGGTGGGGGTGAAAGACTCAAAACTCATAATTAAATAAAGGAAAATGCTAAGGCATCTATCTCATATCTTTAAACATGGTCAACTTGACTCAAATGACTTATAATTATCATATTTTGAGCTCTCTTTAATTGAATTGGTAGATTGGGAGATCGATATAACTTGACTCAGGAAACTTGGGCTCGAAGGACTCAAATTCGATGTATAAGGGCTTGGTCAAGATGAGATCAACACAATTATAACTTGAATCTTCCCCAAAAATAAAAAGGTAGGTGGGATATTCAAATTAAAACAAATTTCTCTTGATGGAAAGTGCCAAGATGCTCATAAGGCTTCTCAAAGGCAAACTATGTGTAACCATGACAAATGACCCAATTTATACTTAGGATCAACCAATAATAAGTGGTGTGAATCAAGGTTATACCATAAGGATGATTAATTTTACAAAATATAAATACTATATCACCCCAAGGCTATGCATCTAATTGATATAAATATGAATTAACCAAACCTAGCTTGCACAAAGTAAAAAGAGAGTCACCATTTTTAGACTAAAAATGAGGCATGTTGTGCAAAAAACAACACTAGATAATTATAGATAAATATTTGTGATGGGATATAGGAAACTTAGAGAGTTATATCATACATTATAATAAATTGATGAAGATTAGATGATGACTAGAAAGACGATTCATAGGAGAGATATAAGATGTAGTTGGTGGTAGGTGAGGGGATAATTTAAAATTCTAAAATATTATGTAAGTGGAGATTAGTGATAAGTAGGATGTTAATAGGATAATTAATTGAGATAGAAGGATTTATAAGGTTGGTATTATGTAGAAAATGTTAAATGGATGTTAGAATAATATAGATAATATTAGTATAAATTTAGCAATAATATAAAGAATATAGAGTATGTTAGTGTTAATCATATATTTGCATCTTCATCTATAATTTTTGTGCATGACAAGACTTCATATCAAAATGGGAAGCTACAATAAAATACATCTACAATTATCAGTTTAAAAATTATGTAACAAGTTAATAAGAGTTTAAATGTGATTCTAAGAGAAATTATTAAAATCAATTTGGTCAAACTACATCCAATACATCTTCTAAGGAGATTATAAAATTTTTGCATATAATATAATGCATGGGCATCATACAAATAGTTGTTTGGAATTGAAGAATAAAATACAAATTATTATTGATAGTGGTGATCCTATAATAAATACATCAATAAAACAACCCATAGTGAAACAAGTGCAAGTAGAACAAGTGGAAAAAATAGAATTAGTTTAAAAATAGAAAATACAAAAATTATGGATACCAAAGGATAATTTAAAGTAAGAAAATATTCAAAAGACAAAAATAAAGAAAGAAAATATTACAAAATAATAAGAAAAATAGGAATAATTTGAAAAGTAAAGGTTAAAAAAACTACAACAAGAAAAAGAGAAAGAACACAGGTTGAAAAACTAAGTTCAACCTAAACAAGAAAGTATCTTTAATAAAGGGTTTATAATAAAAATGTTTCCAAAGTAATATATGCTTACAAAAGCCAATGTTACAAGTGTGGTTTCAAAGGATTCAACTCAAAAGTGCTCATCATTTTTAGATCCTTTGATTATTAACCGTCTCATAGATGGAAAAAATGTAACAATGTTGTGATTAATAACACTTTTGCAATCAATGTTTTTAGCACAAAACTCTTAAAACTTATTGGATATGATAATAAACACTTAAACGAGACTACTACTTCTAAATTTTTTATCGTACCAATTGATATACCTTTCATAGTTTTTTAAAAAACATGTTAAGTGTTATTGCATGTATGTTTCGCCCAATATAACATTGAATTATGAAGACCATGCATGAAAGAAATGGGGGAAAAATTAGGTAAATATGATAACCATGACACATTTGAACATGAAAGTTTCATTACTATAGTTTCAAGAGAAGATGGAACTTATTTAAATCAAGATCAATGAAAAGAAAACATGTCTTCAACTAGTATAGAAATAAATATAAGTAATGAAATATTATTAAAGGCAAATTATCTACTACATATTTCATAAGATAAATTAGAACAATAAATACCATAATATGGGGTAGTTGGTTTTACATATCCATATAATTCACAATGCCTTGATCCTTGCCATTCATAAGGGGTCATCCTTCTTATGCTAGAGACATGAACTATGATTGAAAATTTCTTAAGGGAGTCATTAGTTAGTAAGTTATTTTCTCTATTTTTTTTATTTTAACATATTCAAAATACAAATATATATATATATATATATATTTCAAAAAATTCAAAATTTTGGATCTATACATGATTTGTATAGTTTATTCACGTCAATTATTTTGTGCTCACCATACTTAGTATTTATCTATATATCTAGTTTATTCCAAACATGACTCACAAGTGTCTATGAGTGAATGAAAAACATATAAGTTTCCATTTATAGACACCATTTTAGGTTATTACATGATAAATTTGCTATGCCCAAATAGAAACACACTATGTTATTGTTTGATCCCATTGGACTTGTCTTGGTGAATATAGGAACTAAATTTTAAGGTCCAAACTAGACATAGGCCTCTTAAATATTGTTCATACATTATAATATCCACTAAGGGCATATCATACACATGTTCTATCATTCCTTGGATATCCCTTCTTGTTCATACTTAAATTATATACATTATATAGAATATATCAATATTTCTTAGTTACATTCAAATTGATATCTTCCTGGATACTTGATTTATTAAATATACTAATGCTATGAATTATTTATTTTTATCAATTAAATTCACTCTTTCATGTTTTTCATGTTTTTTTCCTCCTTCATGTCTTATTTGTATTATTTATTTTGGTTTATGGATATTTGAACATGACATTATATGTGGCTCTAAGTCTATTTATGTTTCTATTATTTTATGAGTGGAATTTGAATGTGTCCCTTCTTGTGTCCCATTAGCCTTATATCATGTGCTTTGTGTGATTTGAGTGTATTCTTTTCATGTGTGCATCATGGACATGACATTTATTTTCTCTTGTTTGATCAATTTTCAATGTCATGATGGACATCATGAATCTTCCCTATTTCCCAATGCCATGATAAATATCATGAATCTCTCCTCAAGTAGTTATTCATATAAATATATTCATAACATATTTTACATAATGTTTTTTTTAAGTTAGGTTATTATGCAGGATCCACAAATCACCTTAAAAGTGAGGGCATACATAGTGGCTTGTACTATAAACTAATATCCTATAATGAAATACACACATAAATTTTCAAGTTATATGAATTTGATTATGATTCATACCTATAAATCACCTATTAATCAACTGTAGACAAAAATTCTTACTTTGGAAAAGGGCACATGATGACCATGTCTAAAATAATGTACTATTATCCAAACAGGCATAAAAGAGTCAATTTTAGAAATTCTCAGTATCATAAGCAATACATGGTAGTTTGAAACAGGTATATAAACTTAGTTTCAGTAAAATACTCATTTTTTTCTCAAATTTTTATAGTTTTGGGGCATCATACCTGACATGTGTTTCGGGTTAGCACACATTTTTTTCTCATATTTTAGTTATTATTAATTAGTTATAGAATACATATACAACTAGTTATTAGATTAGAGGCATGTGTACAACACATGCCCAACTACTTTCTTAGTTTTTTAGTAGTTTCATATATGGAGTGTAAATTCAAGTCTTGTTGTTAACACCAAACTCATATCATAATATCTATTTCACCATTTTTATGCCAATTTTACAACATAAATAAGCCTTATTTTCTCTAGAATGGTTGGCTCACCTTTTATACCACTTTTTGTACTAGAATAATATGTTGGAATTTGTACAAGGATTAAAAAAATACTTCAACATTTTGGGTATGAAATTATGGAGTAAATCAGACCTTGATTTATTAATAACACTCACCTATCAATGAGGATTGAGGAATTCTTAGTCCAATTCAATTTATTTTAACAAAGAATAAACATCCAAGGGTTCTAACCTCAAAATTCACCATTTTTTTACACCATAAAACACAATAGTTCATATAACCAATAAAGTGTATTCATTCCATGTCATTAGATCTATAAATTTTATTGTCTTTGCTTCTTGATTTTTATATTAATCAATAACTATTTTTATACATATTTCATTGTAGGTTCATGTGAAACACAATTCAATGTGTTTTCCTACATTAAAGACTATTCTTAATAGGTAATTTAAAATACACATTTTCCTTGTAATCTATTATATTCAATTTGTTTCATTAATAGAATAAAATGGGGTAAAATATAGAAATATAAATTAACATTTACGTTAAAACAATGCATTTGTGACCACCCTTTATACACACTTAGCTCATGCCTCATTCCACAGTCTTTCAACTACATTTATTTCAATTTATATGTGGATGAATCATTACTATAAGAAATTAATGATATCAAAATATTCATATTCTTTATTTGAAATATCTCAAGATTATCCCCTAATTAATCCATACTCCTAGCTCATTTTTTTGCTCCTTAGACAACAATGCACCATTTGGACTATTTATTCCCAGTCTTGTCTAGTTACATCGGTAGCATCTTTGTACCAAATAATAGCTAGTTACTCTATTTAAAATTAATGTAATGGGTTATCGCACACATTTATCAAGCCTTGTCTAAATGAATTCCCATTTGATTACTATAAAACCACATTTTCAAGTCTTTTTTCACAAACGAGGATCACACATTGAAAAATAGTATAATTTTAATTACACATTGAGATAAAATTACCTATTACTCCAAATTATAAATACATAAAACCATAATATACCTAATTTAAATTTTTAGTACACCTTCAAGGTCACAAGTCATGGATGAATCCCTTAATCAAACTAGAATTACACAATCATCTAGCATTCCATTAGTATTTCACACAAACCAATGTATAATGGGAGAACTACATGAAGTTTGATCTCTCCTTAGAGTATTAATATGTAGGAAGTTCTCATAATATGTGGTGTTGAGGTATATCACAAATTTATATTATAACCTGTTTATTCATTTTATTTGTGTTATCATTCATGGTCTATTGAGTTTGGGTTAAAAGTGAATAAGATGACATATAATGGTTTTAAAATAGATTGAAAGATACCACATAATTATATAGAACACACATGTGAAGTGAAATTTACATATTAGTCATAAAGAATAATAATATATTAGCATACCTAAGGACACTAGTGCACCATGCCCTTGTATGATTCTAGTGGCCTTTTCCAGAGAGTAAATGAAAGATTGTTGTTGATTCACAGTTTTTAGTTCATGTCTCAGTCCTACATTATCAAAATTATATATAAGTTGTATTTCATTATCATTTCCCATTTTAGCATTTTAAAAAATATATAAGTTCCAAATCAATTTGTGTCATTTATTGCATATCTATAACATTATCATTTTACATAATAGTTTGTCACATTTAGGTAATTAACTTTATATTTTTCTAAATTTGATAAAACACTTATAATAAAAAAACTAATGATTTAATTATGAAATAAAAACCAAATTACATGAAGGTATAAATTTTACAATTATTTCAAACATCTACCAAACTTAGCCACATGTTATCATCATTAATTAGACATATTACACAATCCACTGGCTCATTAATTTATTTTTCATCTATTGCCTCATTCTTAAAACACTCATATTTGGTATTAGACACTTGAAAATTTTAGTTTTTATCAATATTTATCATAAATTATGCACATATACATGAATTTTGTTCAAATTATTCCTTATCCATTCATCGATATATGAGCTCAAACTTACTAAATTATTGTTAATTTTACACAATATTTTCCTAGTATATTTAAGAATAATTTACTATCATTCTTTTAATTTATCCTAATCTCAAATAATTATTCTTATTTTTTGGATATTTCTATCTTCTTCAGATAGATCCACTACTATAGATCTATCCACTTAGGTTAGAATTATTTATGCACCATTTAATGACCATTTTACCAAATTCAAATTGCTCATATGGGTTAGCTTGTAAGTTTCACATTTGGGAGAAAATTACCCAAATATTTAGCTATATAAGTATATCAATCCTAAGCCAATTCATATCTAATAGTTATCTATCAACAACTAAAAATCACTCTCCAGATTGAGAGTAACCATCCTAAATTTTCCAAATATTGAACCCCTAAAAGGATCAAGCTAAGCTTAAATACCACTATAGGGTCAAATCACACATTATCAAGTGTTTAAATCCATACACATGATTACATTACATGTTAGTTTAACATAGGATTTCACACATTGAGCTTGGTAGGAGAGTTAATTTTGGTTTGACTTCCCTCTTTGGAGTATCAATTGTGTAGGCAACAATTGACTAAAGGGGATGGTTGAGGTCAGATCAACCTTCCCTTTCACACATTATCCATATTTTAAATTTGTATTATAGCGTACAACTAAGGTAATACATTTGCATACACATGAGGCCTTAATAGATGTACGAAAATTAATTTAAAATATCACAAATAAGCAAATACATGTAGGATAGTTCCACACTGTGTAGGTGTCCAAGAATTATAGACTTAACTAGGCTCACAAAAATATTTTATTTCCATATCTAAGCATTCATAGGCTCAATTTAGACTATTATTGATAAAATTCATAGAATTATACATACCAAAAATAATATAAGTACTCCATTCCTCTAGTGTTTTATATAAATATAATTTTACTTTATTTTTCTAGTCACAATGTGATTTGTGTGTGGATTTAATATCTTATGGAATCTATTTTTTTCCATTATTCTATACTATTAGGATTTTATTAATCCAAAAATAGTAAAAACATTATCATTTTGTATGCCAAATTTTACAACATTTAATGGAAATTGGGATCCATCTTAACATACAAAAACCTTATTTTCATCTTCTATAGGATATCAGGAGGAGAAAATTATCATGACTAAAATGTTTCATAGAATCCTCATAGGGTATGTTTTAGGTTGGTTTTATTATTTTAATCAAGGATATATTCATATATTTTATGAGATAATTTACCTATTCTTAGTTATTTTATTATAGACAATGGTCAAAACATCACTTTCTCAAAAAAAAAAAAAAAAAAAAACAACTAAAATAAGGATGCAATGAACACATTTTATAATTTAAGTTTAAATTTAAAACCATTCTTACTAATATGTCACATACACTTCCTAATAATGAGCTTCAAAGAATATTTTCAAATATTTTTCCCAAGTTAACACAAAAATTGGGTATTTGTCACTTTGGAAACATAAACTTTATAAACCTTGACATACTTGGGTAATGAGCATATATCTAACTCTTGAGCACAATTTTTATCTATCAATCTACCCATGTATTGTATTAGTCACATAAATTTGTAAGACATATTCATTAAATATCAACTTGATCTACACATGAATACCCTTATAATCCTAGACAAACATTTTTCATATCTTTGATCTTTATTTTACATTTTTAGGATAGTATCAATAAACATGGGAAATATTGATTATTACATGTGTCTTCCTCTTACATCAATGTATAAGGTTGTCAAAGATTTTTTTTTTCAATTTAGGAAGTATCCATTAGGTCAACCTAGACACGTTTCATGGGTTTGTAATAGAGGGAATTAATTAATAGTCACCTATATATACAATTCACCAATAAGGTTATTATTCACTTTGTAAGTCCTATAAACATTAAGGAAACACCTAGAACTCTTTTAGGATATTATTCAAAAGGCATATATACATATATAAATTTGAAGGAGTAGCCATAGAGTATTCAATAGATCCAAATATGAATTAAAAATGTAAAATTTTCATGGTAAAAATTATTAAATATCAAAAGAGATAAATACATTCTATATTTTTCATGATTTTGCACACACACACACACATATAAGTGGGAGAACTAGGTGCATTTTAAGCCCTCTTTGGAGTATTGTAACACATGAAATACTCAACCATTAAATTATAAGTGGTTGGGGCTAGTCCAACCCAAAGTATTAACTCATTTTTATGGGCATCTTGTGGTAAATTATGTTAGCACATATTAATTCTTATTGAATGAAAAGAAAACTAGAAGGCACATATTTAAGTGCATTGCATCCTTCTTTTATTAAGAAAAAATAAGTTATATTAGTTGGTGTAATTTATAAATAACCTTTATCTAATGTATTAAATACTTAATTAATAACTTTAAAACCCTCTCTTAATGACTAAACATGATAATACTAAAATTTTGTACCAAAATTTTATAAAAAATGGGGGCCAAATAGTTTAGGCATTACATTTACAACCTACTTTTTAGATATCACTATAAAAATTTAGATTCCTTTGAAATTTTGGTACTATTATATATGATATTTGTGACTTATATATCACCTTAGTCTTATACACTTGGAAAACTCATACCTTGGTTGTTCCTCTCAATTTTGGTCTCTTTTCACTTTTGGAAGTCTCACAGCTACTTTATCTTGTGCCCCTTGGCCTATATCTTGGTTAAAAAAATATTATGTTAATGAGACATACCTTCTATCTTTCAAAAATTCTTAAAATATACTTATATTATTCCCTTGAAATTTTTGAGCCTATACTTATTTTTAACTACCAGGACATGTGTTAATCCCAGACCCTTGTATGGATGCTAGTGTTATACCTGACACAAGTGTTCAGTGCCCTAAAGTCATAATATATAAATGAAACATATCCTAATGGTTGACCTAAGTGTTTTAATGCAATTTATTTCTCCAAGAGGATTGGTATAAATATAAGATCAACCCTTATTAATTCATTACCTAGAAAATATCTAAATAGACTAAGGTGACTTATCAAAAGCATTATATCAAGAATTTAGTTGAAAAAAGCTTTAATATTTTCTCCTATTTCCATATCAGTCATAGTTAAAAAACATATATAGGTGTGAATCACTAAAGGAGCATCCTAAGAGATATATTTTCCAAGTTACAAGATAAATCATTATTGTACTTGCTTATCACACATTGCATGATTCACACACAAGACAACATGTAGGGTAGAACTACATAAGTCTAAGACCCTCTTTATAGTATTGGATATATAGGCATCACTTATTGACAAAGGGGTATTTGGGGTAACTCAAAACTATGTCAATAACCTTATCTACCCAACTTTTTAATACCAAACCATAGCTAATTTAGGGTTTCCTATTTCTTTTTTTGAAACTCATTTTATTTTTTGATTAATCCTAAAAATAAAGTGTTTAAATTTGTAAACAATCAAATCTTATCCTTTCTTGTAACCATGTTTATCATGGATATATTTGTTAATTATTTAATGTTCCAATACATAATAGTGGTTTTTAATTTTTACTCTCATTCCTAATTAAATCAATCCAATCTATAAGGGATTCCAAACCTACATTCCTGCATACTCCTTGTTCTAATGTTTACCATGAACTTTTACCTATCACTGCAAAGTACAAAAGGTATTACATAAAATAATCATTCTTCCCATATCATGTTAACACCTAATCTAAGGATATTACTTCTAAAACTTCACTTTTGGACTTGCTACACCATTCATTCCATTATAAAGATGTCCTTTTGGATGCATTTCATATGACCATACTCCTTTTTAATTTTGAACCACCATATGTGGCCTCTATATTAAATTGCATCAAATGGATTGATCATAATATATCATTTTAAAAGGAGTATTTGTCACCTCAACATATTATAAATAACTATTTTCCACTCTACATCTAAGTGTGTGTTTACAAAAAATGGTAAAAATAGTTCTTGTGGATAATGGTTTAGGGCTCAACATTTACAACATATCCTTTCTCTCCTTAATTATAATTGGATATTTAGATTTCTAACCATATAATATGATTATAAATGGATTTAATAATATTTCATTACATGTTTTTGATAAATAACCTTATATATTACTGTGGGTCCTCGTACATTACCTACTTTATGTCAAGTTATGCCAAATTATTAGAACTATAACATTATTTTGGGATGGCCTTGGATATATAGTATATATGTTGTTCCATATATGTTAAAACCATGCTTAAAATTTAGTAATAAAGGATTTATTTACACATGTCCAATGGATATAAATCCATTCAAACATTGTGCAATGGTTCAATAAACCAATAATATTATATTGTAATTTTATAATCTGATTTTAGTTCTTGATATTTTTTTAAATATGGGTATAAAGGACAAGGGTTGGGTAAAAATTAGAAAGGCATATCTCAACCCATTTATCCTATAAATAATATATACTAACAAGGTTTGGATTTTATGTAAAAAAACTATAAGACACAAGTGTATCTTTCATATTACAACTTGCTTTAAAAAGTCCAAAATAGATTGTATGAATACTTATAATTTTGAACTCAAAATTTTTCAAACCTCATCTAATAGACAAGGGTAATTCCCCAAAAATTTTGACACTAGATGATTTTTCTAATGATGAATGATTGCTAGAGTACTTGGGGGAATATGAAGATGTCTCTTCCTTCTATCATAATAATGGGTTTCCTCATGACACATTTGCTCATGCTTACTTTAGTGAGAGTGATTATAGTAATGTCCAACATGATGCATCAAAAATTATTCCTACCACACCATTTATGACAAAGATATCTAATTTTTTAAACAAAGAAACAATCAAATATAATTTTGGAATAAATAATGACCCTTGACTAGTTTTATATGTTGCAATGATGAAGGATGATGAAGGAAAAACATATTAATATGTCCATGATTTTACAAAAATATTTTCTTGGGATTATTAATATATGCCTAGGATTGATCCATAAATTGAAATTTATAACATATTATTGTACCCAAATGCATAACTGATAAAATAGAAAATTAAAGAAATGCATCATAAAGTGGCATTGTTGGTAAAAGATGAAATTTAGAAGCTCTTAGATACCATATTTATAAGATATATTGCACCTTTTAATTGGGTATCCAACATTTTCCATGTTATAAAACCCAATGATGACATTCATTGTATCGCTAATTACCATGATTTAAATAAGGCTTATCAAAAATATGATTTTCCATTATCTAATATTGACATGATTATAGATTCTATAGCTAGATATGAGACATTTTCATTTATGGATGGATTCGTAGGATATAACCAAATCAAAATTAACCAAAAAAATAAAGAAAATATCATATTTACCACTCTTTGGGGTAAAGTTTATTATACGGTCATACCTTTTTAGTTAAAAGCATATGAGCCACATACCAAAGGGCCATGAATCATATATTACATGATTTTATACACAAAAGTATTGATGATTATGTTGATTATTTACTTGAAAAATATAAACATCACAAAGACCATTTTAAAGATGTATGTGATAAGGGGAAATAAAAATATTCATTGGATTTATTTATTATTCCTCTTACTTGTGGGTCCTGTCTTATCCTTATAAAAATATGGGTCTGACCCCATACTCTATTACACTCTTTTAGATTTGGAAGATTTTGGTTGTATTAAATGGAATCTAAAATTAATCCAAATCAATAAGTTATTTATTTTTCTCATGAAGGCAAATGAATACATATTATAAATGATAACATTAGTTGTTAAAGAAATCTTTGATCAGGCAGAGTACTTTTCTAAGTCTGCGGATATTTGTAGATTTCGTGGCTTCTGGCCATCTCTTGCCAATTTACATGGCTGGATATCCCAGACATGGCTGCCACTAATTGATGGAAATGTTGAAATCTATCCCTGTGGTAAAGGTTTTTTTTTAGCTTTGTTTCACATTGCTGAGGACAGGAAGACTATTCTCTCCAACAAAAATTTCTTATGGTAGGGTAAATACCCTCTCTTCGCCAAACGGTGTCACATGGATTTCAATCCTGTAACGGAAACTTTCAACAAGATCCCTGTCTGGGTTCGGCTCCCTAATCTACCATTGCATCTATGGCATGAATCGGTGTTTAAAACCATCGAAAATGCTATAGGGGAATTTTTATTCATGGACGCAGAAACCAAGAGGTATTTCAGATCGACCTGTGCTCGCCTTATGGTTGAGGTGGATGTCTCTAAGGGCCTTCTTGAGGCGATTTGTCTGGATTCCCCTAGGGGATCTTAGACGCAAATGTTAGATTTTGAAGGGCTACCTTTTCAATGTAGAAAGTGTCACCTGACGGGGCATGTTGCTGCTCAGTGCACTGTAAGGAAATCCAGACCTAGAAGATCACCTTCTTGGTGGGTTGAAGCTGATCATGATCACTATATTGTAGAACAACCTGAGGAAGCTTCGACTGATTCTGAGAATGAGAATGAAAAGAGTATCTTATCTACTTCGATGGATTAGGAGTCTTAGATGGAGACTGTCCCTGTTGAAGGTTCGGTGGAGATTGGATTATGTAATCTTCCTGAACTGATTTCTGAGGAGGTGGTGGTTCCTCCACCTGTTTTGATGGATTCTCCTAGGAGCCAGTTGTTGGCTGGTTCTCCTAAGGTTTTGGCTGAGGTTTTGTCGCCTCTTGGGCTTCATGATTCTTGGCCATCTGAGGAATGGGTTATTGAGGCAGCTAAGGTAGAGGATGGCTGGACTACTGTTAAGAGGAAAAAATCTAAGCTTCTGGTCCCTCCTCTAGATATGAAACTTCAGTCTTGTAAAAAAAATAATAACTATTAGTTATTGTTTGTCTAGCTCTTGTCTGTTGTTTTTAGATTACTGGTTAATCTGGTTTTGCTTTTGTAGGTTCCAGGTTATTTCATTTCCTGGGTGTGCTTAAGGTTTATATCTTATCTATTGTATAGGGTTTCGGGGCCCCTTCAAAACCTATTTTTACCTTAATCTAAAACATTAGTTATTATACTACACATGTAAAGTATAATCACATAAAAGTGGTAATTGGATGCTAATATTGTCACTTGAGTTAACCTATCCTTAGAATAGACATAGACCTATCTTTTTGCATTAGACTTACATTTCTAATTATTCAACAAACCATTATCACCTATAACCAGTCAAGACATAGTCTCAAAATTATCATCCTATATCCCAATCCAACTTTCTTAACAATATACTAAAAGGACATTGGCACCACATTTGGGAAACTATATCCACATGGTTCTAGTGTCCCTAATTGGGCACCATTATACTTAGCCCCACCTCTTCCCAATAGATAATTTTTCAAATATGTGCCATGTTGGCCAATTTTGGCCCACATACCAAGCTTCTACCTGGATAGAGAATATAATCAAAGTTATTGACCCATAAATGATCAAGAGATGGTAAAATCAAGTTTGATGATTCAGACCATCTTAGACATCATGAAGAAATATATTTATCAACTTGATTTTCCATTTTATAAGTATGCTTAGAAATCATCTCATGCCAAAATATTAGATGGAAATGAAATTCTTTATGCCTAAATCATGTTCTAAAAATATTGTATCTTGATGAGCTTTTTATCTCAAGATATAAACATTTAAAGATGAACTAACAAAGTGGGAAGTATGTATGGATGTCAAGTTAAAGATGTGTCAAATAGCCATTTGAATTCAAATATTCCAAGGATCAATGTGGGGTTGATAAGTGTCCAAATTATGAAACCTTGAGTCAAGATCTAATAGTGAGTAGGTGATCAATGATGTAATAAGTGGCAAGATCTCGAGTGCCCATATCAAGATCTAACAATGCATAGTGACTGATAAAGCTAGTGGGTCCAAGCTGATCAATGGTGCATGACCATCATACCAAAGTCAATCGATAAAGAGTGAGAGGTTAAAGAGTAAGTGTATATTATGGATGAATACAAAGCTACCATGTGGTATAATCATATGGGTAGATGAATTTGATAGAAAGATCTTGAGAATGATTGAAGATCTACTAGGTGGCACATTTTTAGAAACCCAGATCAAGATCAAGGGCCAATATCAAAATTTGAAGCCTTGAGACTTTAAATAAAGATCAAATATGGCTGAGGTCAAATTAGAGAAAATATTTTAAAGAGACTCCACAAAGGTAAATAAGTTTATTTTGATGGGTTCATTGTCAAAGCTAGTAGCATGATTATGACCCTTTTATCCATTCTTACACGTAAAAGATGAACTAGTAGGGAACAATCCATGTCAAAACAAGATCACAACAGATTGATCCAACTATTTTAACTACATCAACGTCAAAATTCATCTTTAAAATGACTTGATCTCACCATTATAAATTTAAGGAGTAGTAATACATCTTAGAAATAGATTAAAAGGGACTGATATAGTTGTTATGGCCACCTTCTAGAGGTAATCTTAAGCATTATGTTCTTTTCAAATGGCATCAACATCAGATGATTAGAAATCTTAGTCATTATGCTCCCTTATCCATCCTTATACACATGATCCCCATCTCTCTCTATTCCTATTTTTCTATAAATACATGATTCTAAGCCTTGAAAATGACCCCTCTTTTTTTCATGACTAGAATCTATAAATATTTCTACTATAACACCTATTTGATCTAATAAAAGACTAAATTCCTTCATTTACAAGCTGAGTTGAATTGTGTCTTATGAATTAATTGATGTGGTTAAGTGAATGTATGTTTTATTTGCCTCTATCTAAGATTTATCACCTTAATTAAATATTTTGGTAGTTATCATAGGTCATATAAGTGCATATATAGTTTATTGGTCAATGTGGAAGTGGACAACTACCATTTCATGATATGTCAATATCTAGTCCATGCCTTTCTTTGAAATACTTATGTGAGGGTTGATCAAAGAGTGAGTGAAGTGATCTTATGTAGTCTTTAATTATCCTATAGTGTGTCTTGTATAATTATAAGGATCAAAACATTTGGTGCATCACCTTATTTTTACATGCTTTTACGAATTGTTGTCAATCTCTCTCCCTTTTCCAAGCAAGAATTAGCTTAGATATATTTTAGGTGATAGTTCCAAAATGAATATATCCTTATTTGAAGGTACAACCTAAGATTATGTGACCCATAACTTAGGTTCAGTACCATGTTATACTAGGTTTGAGTAAGAGGACTTGAATACTCCCCTTCTTAGCTAGGGTACAACCTAGGATGCCAATAGTTCTAGCATACCTAGTGTGACCCATTATCTTTGGGATAACTAAAATTTAGAGCTAAATATAAACATCTACATTAGTAAAAGACATCCACCATCATCAAAATCTAAATATTCTTCAAGTTTCTAGAAAATATTCTCATAACAAAGGTTACTACAAGGTCAGAGAGTAAAGGTATTCCAATTGAATTTATTGAACTACCTATTATTTCATATAAGAGAGCAAGATTTAATATGACAAGACCTTATCTCCAAAAAAAATATTCACCCCTGGTTATCCTGTTATCTTAAGCAATATAATCCCCACTACCCAAATGGCCATCAAGAATCAAGTGTTCATCCCATTCAATAAGGGTAGCCCACTGATTTTGGCCCATTTTGATGACATCCTTATGTCTACTCTTAAAATTATCTCATTTTTATTGGGAGAACATCAAACAATACTATTGAGTACATCTAGGATGTTTCCAAACTTTACTTTGTTCACAATGTTGTTCAAGCTAATGTGGCTATCATATTACTTCTTACTTCCTTCAAAGAAAAAACATTATTTTGGTATAGAAATCTTCCTTTGAATTTCATTTCTACCTAGGATGTGCTAGGTAAGCCTTAGTTAGGTAGTTTGAAAATAAATCTGATCACCTATCATTAGTTAAGTAGCTAACTACCATTCAGAGAGATCCCCATGAGTTCATGTCTAATTTTAACCTCAAATTCCAAAAGACATGGATTAGGATTCTTGTAGTGACTAGACCAACCCCAAAATATGCCCTCTTGTAATGTCTAAAATCCTTTAATTCTAATATTAGTATGATGATATAGTCCATGGGTGGTAATAGCTTTCCAAATACTTATGAAGTTGTTATAAGAGGAGAAAATAGTTTGATACAAGTTGGTAAGCTTTCTCCTAGGCCTCTAATGCTTATATTCCTAGAGTTACAATCTTTTCCACCCCCTTAAGCTCCTTAGTTTCCATCATTAGCCCCTATTCCATCTCCCTAGGCTCAAGTTAGAACCTTTCTAGTTAATTTAGTGAGATTGGAGAATTAAAAAGTTTATTACAATCTTTTGGGAATGAAGTAGTTCAACTTAAGAAACAACAATACCAGGGTAGGCATTATTAACAATAGAATTAGACCTCATATTAGTCTTTCATAGATCAAAGGCCTCTCTATCAAGGATTTAGGGAAAATAAACCACCCTACCAAGAACAAGGAGCTATATTTCTAGCTAAGCCATATATATCTCTTGATCCTAATGCACCTTCCATAAATTAGCATCCCTCTAACCTCAATGATGTTTAGAACCAAACCTTGGTATCACAAAACATTACTATGCCATAAATGACTCAAGAAGAGTTTTCTCTTCAATAAGGTTACTATTAGGAGATAGGTTTGGTATCCCAAGGAGAGGCTCAACAAGTATTAAGGCAACCTAATACCATTAATGTAAATTGGTAGATGGATGATTATGTTGCATTCAATCATGGTGGTAAGACTAGTAGTTTAAATGGTCAAGTTGCAATTGTAATCAGAGCTAAAAGAAGAGCCATTGATAAGGCTCAAGATGTGACTAATGCTTTACTTACTCCTAATGTTTTTCCAAAAGTACCAAAGATCAACCTACTACCCATAAAACATAAAAATATCATAATGCAAAGGCTAAGAATGTCCCCCATATACCTCTAGTACGTGAACAACTAGTGGTTCAAAAGGTGAAACCAAAGGTTAGTGGAGATTCATTTAGTATAGTGGATCAAATGAAGAAAACTAATGTAAAAATTATCATGTGGGATTCCCTTGTTATTCCAAGCTAAAAATATATGACCATCCAAGATATTTTAGCTCTCAAGGTGTCTCCAGAACCATTTGAGAATAAGGAGTTATCCTAACCAATTTATAAAAACCATTAAATCATCAAGTACATTCAATAAATAAGATGGCAAAAGGGGAAAATCTAAGGTAAATTTAAGTAAAACTCCTCCCTTCTAGCTTTCTTTTATAGTTGGTGACTGTTTAGTTCATAACTGTGTGGTGGATAGTGGAACCAGTAGCACTATCATGCCTAAGAAAATTACAGATAAGCTTGGTCTTGTCTATGAACCAAATGATAAAGGATTATTACAATTATATGGTTCACTAAAAAAGATAATAGGCATCAGTAAGGGTATAAATCTGATATTACATGTTCATCCCAATGTTACTATTCAGTAGGATGTAGTTGTGGTGGACTTACCTCCCTATTTTATCATGTGTCTATCAAGGGACTTTGCCTCAAATATTAAATGATACTCATTATCTAATTGGAAATATCTAATATTCAATACTAGGTATGTTACCAAGGTAACCATAAATTTTTAACCTATTTCATGGTTCCATTTAGAACCATATATGCCAAGTGTTTTGAACACTAATTACCTCATCTTAGATGAGGTGATAAAAGATAGTGTAAAGAAAACTGAATCACCTTTAGATGGGATTCTATATTTTTTCCTTGATGAGTGGGCCTCTAACTCACATGAATATGATCCTTATAATCTTAATTAATAATAATGACTTGGTTTTTATTGCTTGCATGAGAAAGATGCACCAATTCCAACCTTGATGAAAGATGATGAGTCTAGTGATGATCTTTGGTAATTGTCTATGAACCAAATGATAAATGAGTATTACATCTAGATGGTTCACCAAAAAATACAATATCAATCATTAAGGATCTAAATTTGGCATTACATGCTTGTCCCAATGTTACCATTCAGTAGGATGTAGTTTTGGTGGACTTACCTCCCTATTTTATCATGTATCTATCAAGGGACTTTACCTCAAATATTATAGGATACTTATTATATGATTAGACATATTTGATATTAAATACTAGGTATGGTACCAAGGTATTAATAAATTTTTAACCTCTTACATGGTTCTACATAGAACCATATATGCCAAGTGTTGTGGACACTAATTGCCTCCTCTTAGATGAGGTGATAGAAGATAGTGTAGAGAAAACTGAATCACCTTTAGATGGGACTCTATATTTGTTCCTTGATGATTGGTCCCCTATCTCACATGAATATGATACTTATAATCTTATTGAATAATAATTACTTTGTGTTTATTTCTTGCATGAGAAAGATGCACCAATTCCAACCTAGATGAAAGATGATGAGTATAGTGATGATCTTTGGCAATTATACTTTGATGGGTTAAGGAATAAGCATGGTACTAAGATTGAAATGATGTTTATATATATATAAAATAAAAGTTAATTCGCATCTATTAAGTTTTAATTTGGTTATTCAAATAATGTTGTAAAATATGAGGCATTAATTCATGGTTTACAATGGGCTAGGAAGATGAAAGTCAGCATATTATAAGTCTTTGGTGATAGTGAACTCATATTTCACCAAGTATGAGGTATTAATGTATGAAAAAACCCATTTATTAAATATTATAAGCATATGGTATGGGATTTACTTGAATATTTTCAAGCCTTCAACACTCAATAATTACTAAGAGATGACAACAAACATGCAGATAGGATGGTTGTCATTAGGGCACAATTTAGTATCCCAGTTGATGTAACAAGTGAAAAGGTATAGACACACATTAATGTGGTTTTAATTCCTTATATTACATATAAAAATGATAATTAGATTGTAAAATTATTACAATAGGAATCTAAGTTTTCCTTAATAAATTAGTCAAAATATTGATAGCAGTATTGTTAGGTGTAGAGCTTGACTATCTTCCAGGATCAGAGGTTAAAATTCTAATGTCATTTTAGTTGGGGTTAGATCCAATTATTTGAATCCCTGATGGTATACGGGGTTTCAAGGGGGGGAACCCCCCTTTTGAGGTCTAGGGAGGATGACCCCCCCAATAGGGGGTCTAAGGGCCATGCACCCTGGAGAAAAGTTTTATTAAAATTGCCTTGTTAAATTATAATTTCATAGTCAATCTAGGTCATTGATTAAAGGTTTCTAGATCTAACGGTAGAGGTTATGTTTAAGTGTTTTTTACCCTAAAATGTATTGATATATGGTTAAGATGTATGAGCATCAAAAATTAATGAAATATTATACACAAAGAGGAGGCCAAAAAGGTAGAGAGGTGTAACAAATTTGGTGCATATAGGCCATCTTGGGTGAACCACGTTAAATTTGGTGTCTCCTATTATGTGCATATTTATGATTTATAATGGAATGTTTGTTTAATTTGTTTCATAGTTTATTTTGTATGTGATTTGGGGATAGATATAGGTTTTAATTTATCCTAACAAGTATGGTAATTAGATTATGCAACTAAAAACAAATAAGTTACCCAAGGGATTGGTCACACTTGAAAACATATTTAGTGGTGATGATGAGCTGAGGAAAGAAAATTCATCCTTGTCAACAAAGGAAGAACACTATGCTAATGTGAAAGTTGCACCTGGTAAGAACCTAAAGTTGGGTAAGGTAGGCATTTATTTATAAAAAGGAAGATTTCATTAAGTTATGTGCAAGCTTTATTGATATATTTACATGGAAATATAGTGATCTCAAAGGATTTGACCCAAGTCTAGCTCAACACACCATTGAATTAGAAGATAAGACTAAGCCAGTAAGATAAACACAAAGGCCTATTAATCCTAAGCTTGAGCCTTTGATGAGAGATGAGCTTCTTGAACTCATTGAGTCAACTATTATATTTCTAATCAAGCACTCAACTTGGGTGGCAAACCTTATCCCAGTATGGAAAAAGAATGGTGAAATTAGACTAAGGTTGACTTTTATGACTTGAATAAGGCTTCCCTTAAAGACTACTATCCATTTTCATCCATGGAATATATTTTATAACTAGTTGAAATTTTATAAATGTTCTCCTTGTTAAATGGATATAGTGGTTACAATTATATATTTGTCAAGGAAGAAGACCAATTCAAGATAGCCTTCACCACAAAGTGGCAGACATTTGCATATAGAAAGATCCCCTTTGGTCTATCTAATGTTGGATAAATTTTTAAGAGATCCATGGATATGGTATTCTAGGGACTTCTTAATAAATATATGTTGGTATATTTGGATGATGTAACAGTGTTCTCAAAGGATGCAAGTCATCACATAGTTCACCGTGAGAAAGTGTTTAAAATGTGTAGGCAATTTAGGGTATCCCTAAATCCTAAAAAGTGTATCTTCTCAATTCATGAAGGTAAGATCCTAGGAAATATAGTCTAAAATCATGGTTTAATCATATATCCTAAAATAATAGCTTTAATTCTTGCTTTTTCATTGCCTAAGCACAAAAGATATTTGTAAAGTTTCTTAGGGGAAATCAATTTTATCAGGAGATACATCTCAGATTTTACCACTTTAGCTAAGCCACTTACATCCATGTTAAAGAATAATTAGATATTCAACTAGTCCAAGGAAAGAGTAAGGAGATTTGAATAAATTAATACATCCATGGCTAGTTCTACGCTCATGAACCAAGATTTCTCAAGGGACTTCATTCTATACACCCATAATAACATTAACACCATTTCAAGCATTCTTATACAATAGAACATGAGGCCTTAGAGTAGCCAATAGCCTTATTTATTCAAGGCTTAGAAGAATATGAAACAAGATAATTTTTTTTTAAAAATATGTACTTTTAGTCATAAAGTATCCCAATAAATTTATATACTTGTTGTCTAATAATAAGATACACCTAATGGTTGCACATCCAAGTGTTAAGGAATTTTTCTTAAACAAGGACATAAATGAGATAATATTTGGTTGGATAACAAAGGTAATGGATTATGATGTGGAGATAAAAGTCACAAAGCTAATTAGAGTCAAATGAATTTATGAGCATATAGCCCAAGACTTGTAAGAGGACAATGAGGTGGTTATGATGTAAACTAATGAAGAGGTGAAATATGATCATACCTCACCTTCAAATTGGTATCATGATTTGGTAAAGTATATTTAAGATGGGTTTTATCACTCTCATCTAACTCCTTCAATAATAAGATATTTTATATTTCAATCCATTACTTTACTTTTTGTTGATGGTGTTTTGCTCAAGGACATCAGTGGAATGATGTTAAGATGCATTGAGCCACATCAAATGGAAATAATAATTGAATATTTCCATGATAGACATGGTGAATGGAATTATTAAGTAAGGAATATAACCCACAAGATCATGAGAGGTTGGTATTATTTGTTGAGTATATTTGGTGATTATCATGGATGGGTTAGGAAATACAAACAATGTGCCATGTTTTTTAGAAAGGTGAAATTTGTAGCCTTACCTCTCTAACCAATTACAGTGGATTTATCCAATGGGGATTGGAATTTATAGCCTTTATCTAATGGGGATTGGAATTTATTGGTCTCATTAACCCCCCTTCAATCTTGGGACATAAATGGATAGTGAATGCTACAAATTACTTCACTAGATGGACAAAAATAGTGGTATTGAAAGAAGCAAATGAAACCAATGTCATATATTTCTATGAAGATTTACTTATGTTTATATTCCCTTAAAATATTATTTATAATAATTCCATGACCTTTATGGGGACTAGGATTAGTCTATGGGATTTATCTTATCACTTCATTAAAATACTATTCCCAAGGAAATGGTCTTGTTGAGTCCACCAATAAGAACTTGTTGAAGATCATAAGAAGAAAAATTGAAGATAATCAAAGGTTATGGCTTATTAATTTAAATTCATTTCTATGGGTTGATAGGATCACGTATAAGAGGTAAATATCCAACTCTCTCTACAAGATGGTATATGGTAAAGAAGAAAAAATGCTTATTTCTCTTGAATTTCCTATCCTAGAACTGATGCATCAACTTGAGTTAATGGAGAATGAACCTATGGAGATTAGATATGATGAGCTTATGGATTTAGAAGAGAAAATACATAAATCCATGGTAGACATGAAAACCCATCAAGAAAAAGTGAAGATAGCAATTGAGAAAGGAGCTTCTTCACAAAGTTTCAAAGGAGATTTGGTCCTCAAGTGGGATGAGGATAAAGCTAAGCTAGGAAGGCATACAAAGTTCAACTCTCTTTGGAATGGTCCATACAATATCTCTAGCTAAAAATCCCATAATGACTTACAAATTTTAAGGATGGATGGTGAGGAGCTTCTTATCCCAGTTAATGGGACACACTTGAAACACTATTACTGAAGGTTGAGTTCCTTGTACATAGTTTATTTTGGCCTTCCTCTAAGTGCTATCCTAGCACATTAGTTTTTTTGCACTTTTGTTTTGTTAGGTTAGTTTCCCTATTTTTTTTGTTTCCTTCCTTATTTTGGTTGAATCCATTGTCTTTACAATTTAAAAGGTTTCTTGTAGTCATGGATCAAATTCATCATTATTGATGAGTCCAAGAGTCATATAAATGGTCTGAGTTCTCAAGCATAATAAGCTTGCTACCCAAATAAGTCACCAAATATGCAAGTGAATTTTGACCCATATACCAAGATTCTACTTGGATAGAGATGTTGAGTAGATTTATTGACCTATAAATGATAAAAATATGGTAAAATCAAGATTTGAAGAGATAAACTATCTCAAACATCATGATGAAATGGACTAGTCAATTTGATTGTGAATTTTATAAGTATGCTTAGAAAGCTTCTCAAGCCAAAAGATCACATAGACATGAATCTATTCATGCCTAAATCATGTTCTATAAATTTTTTTATCTTGATGAGCTTTCTAGCTCAAGATATAAGCATTTAAATATGAACTAGTAGAGTGGGACATGCATAAGGAAGTCATGTTAAATTTTTAGCAAATAGCCATTTGAATTCAAATGTTCCAAGGATCAATGTGGGGCTGACAAGTGTCTAAATAATATAATATTGAGTCAAGATCTAATGGTAAGGGGGTGATCAATGATGTCAATGGGTCTAGAATATCTAATTAAGCATGTTAAATCATGCATCAAAGATCAATGGTGAGCTCATAGTTAAAAGGTTAGTGTATCCTAAGATTAAACATGTGGTTGATAAGTGGAAAGATCTTAGGTGCCCATATGAATATCTAAAAGTAAATAAAAATTGATAAATCTAGTGGGTCCAAGCTGATCAACAATGTGTGATCCATCATACCAAAGTAGATTGATAGTGAGTGATAGGTCAAAGAGTCAGTGTATCCTGGGGATGAATGTGAAGCTACTATGTGGCATAAGTGTGGGGGTAGATGAAGCTGACAAAAAGATCCTAAGAATGAATGAAGAGCTACTAGGTGTCACATGTTTATAAACCTAGATCAAGATCAAGGGTTAATATCAAAAGTCAAAGCCTTGAGACTTTAAATAAAGATCAAATATGGTTGAGGTCAAATCAGAGCAAATATGTAAAATGGATGCCATATAAGTACACAAGTTAGTTTCAATGGGTTCATCACCAAATCCAACAACATGATTATGACCCATTTCTCCATTCTTACACATAAAATATGAACTAATAGGGAACAATCCATGCTAGAAAAAGCTCACAATATATTGATTTAGCTATTATAACTGATTCGATGTTGGAATTCAACTTTAAAATGACTTGATCCCATCATTTTAATCATAAGAAGCATCAATACAAGCCAAAAATAGATTGAAATGGATTGATACAGTTGTTATGGCTACCTTTCAAAGGTAATCGTAGGCATTATGATATTTTCTAATGACATCAATGCCAAATAATTGGAAATATTAGTCATTATGCTCCCTTATCCATATTTATATGCATCAACTCCATCTCTCTCATCCCATTTTTCTATAAATATAGGCTTTTAATCCTAGAAAATGATCTCTCTCTTTGGCATGGCTAGACTCTACCAAGATTTGTACTGTAACACCTATTTGATGTAATAAAAGACTTAATTCTTCCATTTTTAAGCTGATTTGAAGTGTGTCTTATGAATTCATTGATGTGGTTAAGTGAATTTATGTTTTCCTTGCCTTTGTCTAAGTTTTCTCACCTTCATGTAGTGTTTTGGTAGTTATCATAGGTCATTATAAGTGCATATATAATCTGTTGTTTAGTGTTGAAGTAGACAACTTCCCTCCCATGCCAGGTTGATAGCTAGTCCATGCCTTCCTATGAAATACTTATGTGAGGGTTGATCAAAGAGTGAGTGAATTTATCATATACAAAAAGGAAAGTTTCCTATTATGTGTCTTGTGCAAGTATAAGGATCAAAACATTTGGTGCATCACCTCATTTTTACATGCTTTTATGAATTGTTGTCTATCCCTCTCCCTTTTCCAAGCAAGAGTTAGCTTAGGTTTAGTTTAGGTGATAGATCCACAAGGAATTTAGCCTTCTCCATAGATCTGACCCAAGATTAGGTGACCTAGATCCTAGGGTCAGTCCCATATTGGACTAGGTTTGAGCAAGAGGACCTGAACACTCTCCCAACATTCCCCTCCTAAGGCTTAACTAAGCTCATTTTCTTATCCACACAAGTAGTAGAACCCTATAAATACAAGTCTAATACATCTCTATTCACTACATGGGAAATAGATGCAAAAGCCATTTAAACCAAAGACAAAGTTGTTTAAAATTAAGGTAATTGATCCTTATTCTACCCTATGTCTTGCATAATACTATATATAATAGCCCTAATTCCATTTTTTAATCATTTCAAAGCTCAAGCACTTTCAAGGAATCTAAGGCCACTCTCATTCTAGCAATCATTTGCACATACATCAAGCATTATGTGGTAGAAGTAAATTAGAATTGATCCCTCCTCAGAGTATTGGTATGTAGGCATATATCTACATAATAGGGTGTTGAGGATGTCTAGTCCATACTACTAAAACACATAAAATTATTGATTATTTCATACTTTTAAGTAAATTAGGGTTTACACATCAAATCAAGTTTTTTAAGTATAATACAAAGCTACAAGTTTTAATCATGTAAGAATAGAACACATATAAATAGGCATAGGTGCTCTCTAAAAATAAGAACAAACCTATAAAGGGGACATTAGTGCCACATTGAGGACACTACACATAGATGAAACTATTATCTAAACTAGCCACTATTATCCAATGATTATATTAATACCAAAATCTTGTTGATGATAGACTACTACCTAGATCTCAACTTTTAGAACCTAGATCATCCATGACAATCAATTTTTAGCTAAGTCTTTATTATGCCTATTTAATATTATTATTATAAATTCAAAAAAGTTAGAGGTCATAAAAAATCATTACTTAATTATTACATATTTAATAAAATAACTTAGGCATATAAACCTCTAAACCAAACATATGAATTACATGTGTAAAACCCTAAAAGGTTAAATCATTTGGTGAACCCATCTTACTTTGAATATTGCATGAAACCCTAGCTTGAATTAATTTCTATTTTTGTAAATAAATTTAGGGCTGAATAATATGATTTTTTTATTTTATTTAGATATCCCAACTAATTAAAATCAAATTTTACATTAGGGTTTCAATTTATTTTACATCTAATTTAAATTATTAAAAAATAAACCCTAGTTTCTAAAACCTTAACCCTAGACAATCCTAGGGTTCACATTTCCATCCATTGCTAAGTCTTAATTTATAGCTTGTTACCATGATTATCTTAACAAAATCCATATTTTATTTCATGGTACAAAGCTTGACACTTTGTTTACCATGTTTATTTCCAACTATTTTTAAAAAGGTACACATTTATGTCACTCTTATCATAGATTCAATTCGAACTAAGCTTATTTCACATTTTTGTCCTCCATCATTTGAGCTCCATTTTCCTTTGGATCATTGATATATGGCTCACTTTGAGTTACCTCCAATTATTAATAGATGACAAAGGGCTCAGATGACTCCTTTTATTTTACCTCTACCTCCACTTATACCACTTGATTATCTACATTCCCATCATACCTCTACTATTCAACCCTAGTAGATAGTAGATAATCTAGTTCAAGTTGACACTAGGTGGAGTAGGGTACCTCTTCAACATATAAAAGAGTAGTGCAACCCAACCATTCCTCCTCATTCCCAACACACCACAACAACACCAAAATATAAATAAATAGACTTTGATATTTTGGATCAATTGAGGAACACACTAATGAAAATATTTATCTAGGAATTACTTCAAAAAGAAACAATCTTCAAATTTATTATATTTCAAACACTTAATCACACATGTGTGCCTCATGATACTGAGCTATTCTATTTTTCATCTATCATGAATACCATTAAATATTTTTAGGATGTGATATATTTTTATAATGAGGATTTACCTTCACAATAAATCATTGATCAAAACTTTCCACTTTTTATTCAAGCTCAAATCAACAACATAACTATTAAATGAGTTCTCATCGATAGTGTTTTGGGACTAAATATATGTAATATTACATTTTTGTAAACCATGGGGGTTGACATATCATATATTCATAAAACATACAAGAATATCTAAGGTTTGGATGACATTCCTAGATAGACAATGGGATCAATCACATTAGATATTTCAATGGGACCAAAGACATTATCTATATACTTTCAGGTTATGCCTAATAATTTACATTATAATTTTCTACTTGAGAGACCTTTGATACACGATATGGAGGTTTTACCTTCCACTCTCCATAGATGTTTCAAATTTTTACATGATGGGTACCTATACACATGTCTAATATATAATCATTCATTCAGATATTATAGGCTCACTAAGCCTCCTACACTAAGTACACCATTCAGTGGGACACTTGATGTTCTCATCAAACCCCCACCTTACTGGATTCTCATTAAACATATGCATACTTATAATGTGGGGGAGTCTAGTAATATTATTCATACTTCACATTTATAGCATCCTATAACACAAACACCTTCACCAATGATAGAGGACCAACCTCTCCAAGCATAGACATCTTCACTGATGATATATGAACAACCTCTCTTAGCATAGTTATCTTCATTGATGATAGAGAAATAACCTATATGAGCATATTTACCTTCACTAAGCATAGATTAATAGCCTCTTAAGTACAAACATCCTCATCCAAGATAGATGATGAGATTTCATAGCTCAGTTATCATGACTTGTCGATTTATAAGATGATTATATTCATAATTCTAACACATATTTATAGGCCACTATAAAGGATGATCAACCACCTATAGAAATTGGTGATTATTTATGTGGATAGATATTTACACCAGTGGGTCCAAGGGAATATAGAGATAATTCAAAGGTACCTATGCCTCACCCTACACTAGTAGCATTATTTGTTCAGGATTATATAACTACAAGATCTCATTCTTAGCCACAATTAGTAGCAGATCCCTTGATCCATTTAGTACATATGGTCAAATCCATGGATATTAATTTAGTTATATATATTTAGGAAAGGATCTCATAGGATAGGCCACATTAGATAATATAAATATTACTTGATAGAGGATTATTATTATTCCCACACTCCAACATAGATTAACTAGTAGATTGTCACCATAGGAATGGAAACCATTTTTTCATTTTCATAGACTCACAAGACATGATATAGGCACTTGTGAAACATTACAACATAAGATAAATAAATTTGAGGCTAAGGCCACTATCTAGATTATATAGCCTCCACCTCCATAGACACCACCACTAGTAGTGATATGAGCTATTAAATAAATAAGAGTATCATGATAGAATCATCATCGACACAAATATTCATGACATGATCCATTGACCATATAGATATCTTTAGTAGAGAAATATCTTCCAAATGTAGTTATAGATGAGTATTCTAATCCTAATACTTGTAATTTGGGATTTTAATCACATTGGTTATCAAGGGAGTGAGATACAACATGTTATACACTATCAGGAGTCTATTGTACATATTACATTATCAGCTCCATGTGGCCCCAAGGTGGCCAATACATTATTGTTCATTTTGAGAAGAGGCACCCATATACATGTTACACTTGAAAATACATGGTTATAGGTGATTGATCCTATAGTTGATCAGTCAGAGAGATGGTTGACATTCACTCATTATGGATACATGGTTTGAAGTTTACATGATGACATCGATGAGAACCACAATTTGCACATAGATACTATGTGGTTTAATGTGGTTTACCTTATACCATGTGAGAGCCATATTACATAGTAAAGAAGCATGTCATTTAGATGCACTAAATCCAAAATCATGCCAAGGATAATCCCCCACTGATACATACATATTGGTACTATGATTGTGATGATGATGACTTATTTGAGTTTGGATAGGCTCAGTATCTAACACTAGATAATCTTCCACTAGATCTATCATTTGATTATCCACATCCTATGGATGTGATCTTGGGTCTATAATGGCATTACACTTTGCTTGTATCTTATTTCATCTACATTTATAGTATTTAATTATCTCTAACTCATTATACATAGTTTATTTTCATTTGATTGTACATAGTTTAGACTAAAAATACAAAAAAATAATCTAACATGTGAAAATAAAAAAACATTCAAATATTTCAAAAAAGTAAAAAATTTATAGATTGCATGCATTTTTATGTTTACATTTTTACTACTTACTAGATATTGCATATTGCTAGCTATCATAATATAGTTGGTTTTATCATACACATAGACTTAGCTTATTCTTGTCGAGTGCTAGTAGATTCTAGATAGGTTCCCAGTCCAACACTGATGTAGACCACCTATCATCTACCCATTGGGGGAATTTTACATCAATGTAGGTTTATACATTGATACATCCACCCACTTGGGGTATCTTCTACACAATTACTACTACCAAGTTTCCAAGTTTTATCTTTACATACTATACATTTTAGTTTACACATGGATTTATATTGATATTGATCATTGCTCCTCATTACTTAGTTTTTTGCCGACTATCACTAGCTAGACTCAGTATATATGCATCCTAAAATTTACATAGATTTGAATTACATAGTTATACATGCTTTCATTTATAGTTCCTAGATTAGACTTGATTGTGTTTCTTATGCTTTTTCCATTTTGAGGGTATTTGAATATGCCATTATTATTTGGATTATATGTCACTTCTCTATTTGTTTGCCTTGGATATGTTCCCATGTCACTTGTGGGTGATCTTTAATGCTTTTATATGTAGACATTTTAACATTTCCTTCTATGTGGATCTACACCAAATTATTTATTATTTGTGTATGTGGCCATTTGAACATGTCCTTTTTTGTCTTCACTCTCATATTTAGTAACATGTTCCCATGTCCCTTTATTATGGCCCTTTGGACTACCTTTTTCATTCCTCATGTGTTTTTATTTTTGCTTCCTTATATATTTCTACCCTATGACACTTGTATTTACTTGTTACACACCCACAATAGTTTTTGATGCCATGATGGATCTCATACATCTACCCTCCCTACTTGGGAGCTATGATGGACATCATACCCCATCCCCCTAGGTAGTTACTTATATTTTATTTTTAAATACATTAATTACATCTATCTTAACACCCTTGTGTAATGCTAGATTACAACATACATCTTACCTTTCCTACTTATGCTCAGATACATTTACATTATGATGTTATGTTTTACATTATACTAGAATATCATGCACATTCTCTAGCTAACACATTTTGAAAATCTACTTATTTAGATGGAGGTTATTACATATGTTACATAACTAAAATCAAAATAAGGTGAATTCATAAGGGTTTGTCATAGATATTAGGCTCCTACATTGATTTTCATAAATACATTTCAACACATAGGATCATTTTTAGATATCAGACTTAGGTCAAACATAAAACATAATAGAGATTCAAAATTCAGTCTAGATCACTTAAAAATCATACCATGAAATCATTAGTATCTATATTGTGAAATTATCACCACATGGTGCTATTTTCCACTATAAGGCAATATTGTTTAGTAACCCTAGATTTAGTACAATCTAGATCATTCAGACTAGTACACTATGTACATTACATATTTACATGGATACAATCAAAAGTTTGGTAATTATGTTTAGATTTAGCTCAGATACATTAATTTTATCTTAGATTCATACTTTTTGCTTAGATTTATGGGCATCATGCATGGCATGATATTTCAATACATTCAAATCATTTACATAGATTCACTATTACATACTTGATTTAGATTTAATGTACTCATCTACTAGATTGGGGGCATGTGTGTGGCACATAAATTCCATATACTTAGCTTCAAACAGGTTGCTTAGATGGAATGTCAAACTTCATGTCTTATCTACACTATATAAAATTGATATCACATTCTAGTTTGTCACCAAATTCATGCCTTATTCCATCTATAGTGGTGGCATTCCTAAGTGTCCCAAAGCTACCTAATATGCTTGAGTGGCTATGGAGCCAAATACCTACTTATATTTACTCAATTAGATACTCTCAACACTTTGTTATTATAATTAAATATGCATATAATTCACATAGGGGATAATTATGGAATCATGCCTACTTGAGTTCTTGAGCCACCTATATGAGAGGGTTTGACACAATTATAGTCTTATCCAAGCTATTCATAGAGATCGAGATCCACTAAGAAAGGGTGGGAAATGATGAATTTAAAATTGGATTGAGTTATTGAGCCACCTAGATGAGGATTGAGTAATCCATCAACTTACTTTAAGCTATTCAATGATATGCTCACTATGAACATTCACACATGCAAGGTGTCACTAGGTTCATGTATTGGTTTACAACCCAATAAGGTATATTCATTCCTTTCCTCTCTCTCTCTCTCTAGTTAGGTTTACTCAGTTATTTCATTTTAGCATAGTATTTTAATTTTGATTATATATTAAGTAAGGAATTATTTTTGTATGTTTCATTGTAGTGCATTGATTTGGATCATGTTTCACATACACAAACCCATATTCACATACTCAAACTCAGTTACAAGGGCCTCACTTCCAAGGTAAGTCTAGGTATACTTATTTTTCCTTTATACTAGTCATTTTACTTTACTACATTACTATCATAAAGGAGGGACAAATATAATCACATTAAAATGGTAATTGGATGATAAGGGTGTAGCTTGAGTTAACATATCCCTAGGCTAGTCATAGACCTATCTTTAAGCATTAGACTTACATTTATAGTTATTCAGTAGACCATAGTCACCTATAGCTAGTTAAGACACATCATTAGAACTATCATCCCATATCCCAATCCAACTTTCTTAGCATTTTTCTAAAAGGACATTAGCATCTCATTTGGGATACTACAACCATATAGTGCTAGTGTACCCAACTAGGCACTACTATTCTTAGCCCACCTCTTCCCAATGGATAATTTTTCAAATGTGTGCCCCTCCTAAAGGTTAGATTATTCTCATTTTCTTAACCTTACAAGTGATATAACCCTATATATACAAGTCTAATCCACCTCTATTCACTATATGGAGAATAAAAATAAAAGTTATTCAAACCAAAGATAAAGTTGTGAAAACTTAAGGTATTTGATCCCTATCCTTCCTTAATTTTTTCATACTACCATATACAACATCCCTAATTATATTTTTCAATAATTTCAAAGATCAAGCACATTTAAGGCATCTAAGGAAACTCTCATTCTATAATTCACTTGCATATACATCAATCACTAGGTGAGAGAACTACATCAGATTTGATCCCTCCTTAGAGTATTGGTATGTAAGAAACTCTCTACACAGCAGGGTGTTGGGATGTCCAATCTATCCTACTATCACACACAAACTTATTTCTTATGCCATACTTGTAAGGAGATTAGGGTTTGCACATTAAAACAAGTTTTCCAGGTACAATATAGAGCTACAATTTTTGGTCACATAGAAATAAAACATACAGACACAAGCACAAGTGATCTTTGAAAATAGGAATAGCCTTGCAAAGGGGACATTAGCACCACATTAGGGACACTAAATATAAATTGTGATACTTAAGGATTTTTTTAGTGGAAAATCTTTGTTAATCTATGAATATTCCATTTTTTGAAGCTAACATTTGGTAATTTTTGTGGAGTGGCCAATAGGGCAAGATTGCCTAAATTTTTGGAGTCAAAGTTAATTTCAAGGATAGGTTTACATATATTTGAATATAAACTTACTCGTATAAATTTAATTAATTGGTACCTCAAAATCCAATCCAAAGGAATTCACCCCATATTGTCAAGTGATTTTAGGAAATTTTTAGTGGTTTGTATTTCAGTTCCTAATAAGGTATGCAATGATATTTTTATAATATATTTATTTAGTATTTTTTAACTATAATTTTGCTTATTTATCTTTAAGTGCCATTGTATCCTACAATCATCCAACAATATCTTATGATTGTGATAACATGATGGAAACCTATAGGCACTTGACTGCAAACTATCAACATCTAATGGTAGCATGTAAGTGGATGATGGTAGGATATGAGTAGGTGATGATAGATTACCTATATGCAGATGATGATAGGATTATAGCATCCACCTATAGATTATCGGTTCCCACCCATAGACTATCAATATCTACCCATAGACTACTAACACCCACTGACAAACTATCAATGCTTACCCATAAATTATTAGTACCCACCCATAGACTATTGGTGTCCACCCACAGACTGTTGACATCCATTGATAGTTTACAGGTGGGCACTAGTATTCTATAGGAGGGTACTAATATTTTATGGGTAGACACTAGAATTTTATGGGTAGGCATTAGTTATCTAAAATTAGATGCTAGTAGGTTATAGTCAAACACCCATAAGCTACCATCATCCACTCTCATGCTACCATTAAACATTTGTAGACTTCATTTAGGCACCAATAGGTTATCGTCATGCACCTATAATTATAGGATATTATTAGACACCTAAAAACTATCATCAAACACCTTCATTTCTATATTTCTTGGGTATTTTTCTATATTTACATGAAATTCAGAGAAACTTAGTAGGCCTTGTGTGATTTGCTATATGGCATCACATGATTCACCTATGTAATGATATGCCTTCCGAACTAATTCACTACCATCATGAATTTAATTCACCTAAGGACCTCCATGTATTTTTTTTATATGACCCACTAAAATGAACCCTCGTGCTACTATCCAAATTGGGTGCTACTATTTATTGAGTAGATGAATATCAAAATTCTATTGATTACATAGAATACTTAGATCTCAATTTTTTGACCCCAAATCATCCATGATAATTAGCTTTTAGCTAAGTCTCTATTTATGCCTATTTATTTCTATTATTAGAAATTTAAACAATGTCAAAGGTCATAATAAATTAGTATTTAATTATTTCATATTTATTTAACTTATTTAGGCCTCTTAGCCCCTTAACTAAATATTGAAATTACATGTGTAAACCCCTAAAAGGTTAAATCATAAAGCATGAGAATGAATATGCTATGTACCTTTTCAACTGATCCAATCATGATGTAATAAATGTAAAAGGTTGAAATTAAGGTTAAAAGGTTTCAAATATTCTAAAATACCAAAAAATAAAATAAAAACTTCAAAATTCCAAAAATACTTTTAGCATAAATGTGTCTTATTAACTCCTTGGAATCTATGTTTTAGTTCCATGTTGATGGATGGCATATCAATTACTTCTATGTATACATGTGCATCATGATTCTACTTGAGTGTGATGTAGGCATACACAAATACATGATCTATTCCTATTTTAGATGTTAGGCCTTCCCTCTACTCATCTCATGTGTACATTAGGGGCATCCACTTCTTTGATCTTGATACTCGTAAGTTATATGGTTTGATGATCTTTTTTGTTATCATGTTTGATCTTATATGTACTTACACATGCCTCTATCCATTACTATTTATTTCTGAGGGTAATTTATATGCTATATAATTTATATTTTTTGCTAACACATTTGATCCATGGGATACCTTGATATGTTTATTATTGTTGCTTATTCTTTCCTTTATTCACTTCCTTGAGTGTATTGCCTTGTTATTATCTTACGTGTTCAAGCATTTGAATAAGCTCCTTTATTTTTGGGACCTATACATATCTATGATTTATTTGACATTTAAATATGTCATTATTTTTTATATAGACATTTTAAAATGTCATTCATGCTTTTGTGGATTTTTAGCTAAGCCATGCCCCTCAATTGTGTGACATTTGAGCATGCCCCTAGTTTGCAATCTCCTAGGATAATTATATGTTGACTATATTTTGAGCTCTCTTGTGTATGTTTTTGTTTTCTTATTGAGATTGTCTTATTGATATCTATATGTTTCAATGATCTTTAACATGCATCTCCAACCTTCATGTGATTTCATTTTTCTATGCACTTTAATGTTACATTTACCTAGATGTAGTCATCGAAAACGTCACTTAAGTGCCAAGAGTGTTACTTGAAACCACCCATCCCTAGCTTAGCCTTAGACCTATATATGGTCCTATTCAAGCACTTATCTAGCTTTCATTTAGGTTAAATTCATCCCTAGACATATCAAAATTAGTCCCAAACCCTTCCTTAGGTATCCAGGCCCCTAGTTCCTCAGTTTCTTCCACCTGGACATTAGTTCCATAAATGGACACTAGTGCCACAATTCTAATGTCCTAGTTGGGCATTATTTTCCTTTTCCCTCTTTTTACCCCCAATAGATATATTTTCAATTCCAAAAACAACTAGGGTTATCATGGACCTATTTAAAACCCTAAAAAATCACTAAATTGATATATATAAATGACTTTTAGCCATTTATTCACTAGATGGAAATTAGATACAAATACACACAAATAAGATTAGAACAAGTTGTGTAAAATCAAGGTTATTAGTCCATATTCTACCCTAATTCTACATACATTCATCTAAAACCTTCCTAAGCTTAAAATACATATATTTCCAATCTTAAGCCTCACTCAAATCAATCTAACTAGCATTCATACTAGCCTCACTTACACTTGCTCCAGTACTTAGGTGGGGAGAACTACATTGGGCTTGATCCCTCCTCAGAGTATTGGTATATAGAAAACTCTCATCACAATGGGGTGTTGAGGATGTCCATCCTACCCAACTAACACCACATGTTTACTAATTGTGCCAATCAACTTCCCTAATCACATGAATGTCTAGGGTTTGAATACAAAATCAGCCAAAATAGGTCACAAATAGTGAAGTAGGGTTTGTCCACATAGGAAGAAGCTTGATATACTCAAACATAAGTACTCCCAAAATTATAGATCAGTTCCTACACATAGGAAATTAGCATCATAAGTGGACACTAGCACCACAAAACTACTATCCAATGTAGGGCACTATTGTCTAGGAGAGGTTTTGACACCTAGATCCTATTTATAAAACTCATACCAGATCTTGTGCCAATTTTTATCTTTTAGATCCCTTGTCTAGGTATTTTCTAGTTAAGTATTCATTTGTGTCATTTATTTCTATTATTATAAACATCAAATTAGCTCAGTTCTTTCACAAATTAGTGGATATATTTATTACATATTTTATACCCTAATTTATTATACTTAGACCCTTTAACAACCTAGGACTTAAATTTCATAACCCTTAAAAGTTAAATCATTTGGTAAAAGTAACTTCAAAAATATTGATTAAAACCCTAATGTATAATTAGGATTTTACCTTTTTATTTCTAAAATATACTTAGTTTTAGTTTTTAGCCTTTCTACATGATTATTATGATCAAATCCATTTTATACTTATTGGTGAAATGTTTGGTGGTTTTTCTTGCATGCCTATTAACCCCCATTTATATAAAGATACACATGTATGTCACTCCTCTCATGGATGATGTTATAACTCAACTTATTTTACACATTGGTCCACCTCACCTTGATCCCTGCTTCTATGGAGAGCATTATTACATGGCTCATTTTGAGTTACCTTTGATTAATAATAGATGATAGAGAGATTAAAGGACTCCTTTTGTTCCAACTCCACCTAGACCAATTAATTACCTTCATTCACATCCTACCTCTACTACTCACCCTCATAAAATAGTATATCCTATGGTTTGAGTTGTTACTAGATGGAATAGGATGCTTCCTTAGCCTATACATGAATAATATAATCCCACCATCCCTCTTCATACTCAAAACACTAAAATGAGACCTAGGGATCAACACAGACCATTTGATATTGTGGATCAATTGATAAATACACTAGCTAATATTTCTATATTGGAATTGCTTGAAAAGGTAACCATTTTCAAAGATATTATTTTTCAAACACTCAATCATACATCTTTGCCTTGTGACATAGAGCCATATTATTTTTCATCTATCATGAACACTATCAAGGAAATTTATGATGTCATGTATTTTTACAATGAGGATTCTCCCTCACAATAAGTTATTGATCAAAATCTACCACTCTTCATTCAGGCAAAAATCAAGATCACCACTATTAAACAAGTTCTAATTGATAGTGGTTCAAGACTTAAAAAATGTAACTTCACATTTATATATATTATGGGGGTTGATATAGCATTTATTTAGAATAAATATAATAAAATTAGAGGTTTTGATGGCATTCATAAACAAGCATTGGGTTCTATTACATTAAATATTATAGATGGGCCAAAAAACCTACCCACATAATTTCAGGTGATGCTTAATCATTTGCACTACAACCTATTACTTAGGAGACATTGGATACATGATATGAAGGTCATATCTTATACCCTTCATAAATGCATTATGTTTTTACATGATGGATACTTATACACTTTTCCAATAGATAATCAACTATTCATGTATTATAGAGTCACTAAGCCTACCACCCTTAGTATATCTTTAATGGGACACCTCATGTTCTTATAGATTCCCCAACTCATAATATTTTGATTGAGCAGATGCATACATATGAGGTTGGGGAATATAACACCACTATTCCTACACCCATTCCATATCCTCCTACAACATAGTTACCTTCACCCATGATGAATGAGGACCCTCCTATAGTATAGCTATCCCCACCCAAGGTGGATGATGGGATTCTCATAACATAGTTATCATTAATTGTTAATTCATAAGAAGTATAAATCTAAAACTCTAATATTTATTAATAGGCCACCATAAAAGATGATCCAACACCAATTGAAATTGATGATTTATTATGTGGATTTAACTTCACACCAGTTGGCCCTAAAGATTATAGAGATGATTCTAAAGCACTCATCTCTTTTCCTATATAATAAACACCACTAGTTCATAGTCTTAAAATTGTAATACCAACCACTCAACTACAATTAGAGGAAAATTCTTTCATAAATTTAGTACATATGGTTACATTTATGGATATTGACCTAGTTATACAAATTCAAGCAAGTATTTCACATAACAGACTACATTAGATTCTATAAATATTACTTCACAAAGGATTGATGGCATTACCCATAATTAGTCATAGATATATCATATATTTGTCACAGTAGGATGGTAGACCCTTTTGACATTTTCAAAAGATTATAAGAAATGATACAGATACATTCTTAACATTATAGTATAAGTTCAATAAGTTTAACGTTCAAGTCACTATTTATAGTACACAACCACCACCTCCACCAATATAGGCACCATGATAGAATATTCTCCAACATAGATATTCATGGAATGATCCATTGACTATCTAAGTTTTTATCTAGGACCGATACATCCATAATGTAACCATATATGAGGATTCAGATCCCAACACTTACACATTAGCATTTTTATAACACATAGGACATTAGGAGAGTGAACTAAAACATGTTATACATTGTTAGGATTCCTTATGACATATCACACTACTAGTTTCATGTGGTCCAAATATATTCAACACATTTCTCTTCATCATGATCATAGGTACTCATATACATGTTACACTTGGAAGCACATGGTTATAAGAAATAGATGCCAAAATTGATTTCATAAATAAATGATTGAATTTTAGTCATGGGGGATACACAATTTTTATTTTACATGATGGCTTAAATGAGAATCATATATTTCTTATAGATACCCTTAGTCCAATTTGGTTTACACTAGGATTACATGGAAGGTTTATTACATAGTATAGCAACATGTTATTTGGATGCAGATAATCTAGACTAATGCCAAGGGTAAATCTACACTTATATAGATAACATGGTATGATGATCATAATGATGATGATTTATTTGAGTTTGGTTAGATTTAGTATTCAAAATTGGATGAACTCCTACCAAATCCACCATTTGATTATCCACATCTAATGGATGTGTTCTTAGGTATATAGAGACATTACACTTCATTTATACATTATCTTATTTATTTCCAACATTTACTTATGCATAGCTATTGAACATTTTCTACATGACTAGTTTGTGTTTTCCCTTTGGCTCTTTTCATTTCTCCCTTGCTCATTTTTTATGTTTGGTCTCTTGCTTTGTTGCTTATATTTTACCTTAGACATCTCCTGGTTTGGGATCTTCTCCCTTGTTCTTTTTTTTCCCTTTGCTTTATTTGCCTTAGCCTGTCGATCTTTGTTTTACCCTGAAGTACCCTTTGAAAGGTTTCTGAAGGGAATTTCCTACCTTGCCTTCTTCCCAAGTGCACCTTTGAAATTTTTTGAAGGGAACTTTTCTTCCAAGTGACCCTTTAGAAAAAAATTGAAGGGCACTTTTTAGCCTAAGTCTCCCTTCAAACTTTTCCAAAGGGTACTTTTTATCCAAGTGACCCTTCAGAAAAGTTCTAAAGGGCACTTTTTAGCCCAAGTGTCCCTTCAAACTTTTCTGAGGGGCACTTTTTATCTAAGTGACCCTTTGAAAAAAATTTGAAGGGAAATTTTTAGCCCAAGTGTCCCTTCAAGCTTTTTTGAAGGGAAATTTTTGTCCAAATAACCCTTCAAAAAATTTCTGAAGGACTTTTTAGCCCAAGTGTCCCTTCATAATTTTCTAAAGGGCACTTTGTCTTTGGAAATGCCCTTCAAAAAAGTTTTAAAGGGCCATTTCCTTTGGAAATTTCCTTTCAAAATTTTTTAAGAGAACTTATGCCTTCCCCAAGTGTCCTTCAAAACTTTCTGAAGGACACTTTCCAAAGTGTCCTTTGAGAAAAGTTCCCAAAGGAACTAGTCATTGCCTTTCAGGCAAAATCCCTAAAATAATTCCTTTGGACAAATTTTCTAAAAGAATTACTTCAATAAAAATTATAGAAATAATAAACCCAACACAATGGATCCCCATGATGTGATGTAGGATGTTAAGTTTAATACATCTAACTAGCCATTGGGGTGCAAATATGATGTGTCATAGGATGTCAAATTCAAGGTGGCCAACTGTCTATTGAAGTGCAACTTGGTGACATGCCACAAGATGTCAAATTCATGCCTAAAGTCTTCAAATAATAAGTAAAGTCACTTGGAAAGATTGAATGACTCTGTAGTGAAAATCAAGTTTCCCAATAATCTTTGCTTATAACTTTTATAAGTATAAGCAATCGAAGAACCCAAAAGAGTAAAGATAGTGCAAATTGGGTTTCTCAACATGCTTAACTTATAGATTTATAAGTAAAGCCATTCAAAAGGTTTGAATGGGTCTATAGTGCAAAACATAGGAGCTTTCAGGAGGAATATAAGGTTCATAGTAGTGATCTAAGACATTTATTATGGAGGGTCATCTCACCATTTATTTTACAAAAATCTTGGTCATTTCAAGAGGGTGAATCAAAGACTAGGACAAACTCCAACTAAATGAGAGAATAGTTGGAATCAATTTCACTAGGATGGTGACTATAAACCATTTTGGAGGCTTCTATTTTAGCACCCAAGAAATATTTCTTCTCTCCATCTTTTGTTATAAATAGGACCCTTGGACTCTTGTTTTATCATACACAAATAGTATGGTGAAGCCCTATTAGAATGTTTTACCATTTTCTTGCCTTTGAGTAAAGAAGCATAAGTCTATTTTATTTCTAAGTTCTAGACATTTTCTTAGGCATGTAAGAGACACAAATTGACAACAAGTAATTTTTTATCCTTCTATTCTCTATCCTTTATACTTTTGAGCAAATATTTGATCCAATAGGTCATGTAGAGTGCATTCTAGCTGTATGAGATTTTACACGTGTAACTCTTTTTTAGACTATATAGGTTGTCTTTCCAAGTTATTTACCTTATGTGATCTCATTCATTTTGTCTCTACATTGAAATACTTATGTTATAATATTTTAAAGCTTGAGTTATAGACTATATTTTGTTGTATTATGCATAAGTATAAGGCATACATGTGGATACTAATTCTTGGTGTATCACTATTTTAGACTAGGATTTTCATTTATGAAAACTTATGACTCTTTTCACTCATATAAACTAGTTCAATAGTTTTATTTCACAAAAATCTAATACAGGGAGCTATCCCTTCTAACCTAGAGGTTCATTTCTACTTATATGCACACCCACAAGCCTAGAAATGTCCCAACATTGCCCAAATCTGGAAGAGACCTAAAAAACCCTATTCTAGGGTGTAATATTTGGAAATAATAGTTTTGGCATGCCCAGTGGGACCCAACTAATTTCTAAGTCAAGGTGAATGCTAGTCTTGACATGCTTAAAGTAGTAGAAGTACCTCTAACCCAGTATTTAGTGACTCCAAAAGGGTGTGAATCCCTGGTTCTAGACCAAGTTTTATACATTATCCTACATGGTCCTCACAAGGTCCTTAAGATTTTATAACCAAGCCCATTCAACTGAAGCTTTTCCTGAAGAACAACACCCTAAACCACTCTTAGCCCTATTAAATCCTTGGCAAGGAGGTTTTGGGAAGAAGTAAAAGAGGTTGAAGAAGAAGAAATAGAGGATCATATGGGAAGAAGAGAAATGGGGGAAAGGGGAGAGATAGATAGACATCAACCCTTCCCTACTTTTAATACCTAGAACCTAATAAAGCTTCCTACATATGATTCCATCCCTCCAAAAACTACCAAAAATATTCCTAGTTTCAATGGAGAGGGCCCTATTACCCCATCTAAACATATTAGAGACATCTCTAATTTATAAAATTTCCATAATGTTACTAGGGCCAACATAGCCATTAGGCTACTTACTATGTCTTTAAAAGGCAAAGCACTTGATTAGTATAGAACATTGGAGGGGGGGTTGTATTACAAGTTGGGATGGTTTTAGAGACCTATTGGTGACAAGATTTGAAAAAAAAAGTGATCATGCTTCCCATATACATTAGCTAAATGTAATAAGAAGAGGTCCAAATGAATCCATAAGAGATTTCAATGAGAGATTTAAAATAACATGGTATAGGCTACCACCAATCATGAGACCTCCTCCTAGCTTTATGTTCCCAACATACCTCAAAGGGATTGGTTCTAATGTTGTTTTTATGTTGTAGTCAATGGGAGGATTCACTCTTCCAAGTGCATATGAGCTAGCAATTGAGGCTGAGAATAACTTGATTTAATTTGGAAGACTCCCTCCAAGAGTTTCCATGCCTTTGTTATCCCATAATTTGATTAAAACTCCAATCATGTCATAGGTTTGCAATGCCAATGTGAAGCCAAGAGCCTTTCCCAAGAAGGTGGATAATAGTGTAGACAAGGATGAAGAAATCATATCATTGAGAGCTCAGCTCAAGCAAGCTCAATATTAGGCAAGTGCTCCTCCTAATGCACAATACTATCCTCAACAAGGATATAAATATCCATCCCAATATAATTATCAAGGGAGAGGACAAAATAAACAAGGTTACAATAGGTATCCTAGTGCATATAGTCTAAATTTTACTCCTCTTGTAAAGGTTGTTATTCCAGTTCATGCAAATCTAGTGTAAAGAGAAGATCATGTGGACTAATGGGGGAAGCCTCAAGGTCAATTTACATATGATGATGGAGGAATTAGATACACTTTGACTAAACAAGAAGAATATACTCCTAACATGACAATAGAAGAAGCATGTCCCAGCTAAAGGGATAGTCTTGGAGAAGGTAGCAACCCAAGTGTGGGAATGACAAATTTTCAAGTAAAAGATGATTTTGTGTTGAATCAAGGCATGTCAATTAAAACCAATACAAGGGCCAAAAACAGAGAATTGGGAGAAGGCTAGGAGCCATGAATTATTCCAAGTGATGCCTCTCTAAGGCCACAAAGCACTAATCAAAGTGTTTCACCTTCTACAAGCCATGTTCCTCAACAAAATTAGAATGTAAATGTAGCTGCCATGATTAAAACATAGTGGGAAAGAGCTCCTTTATTATCATCAAAAATGTAGGAGAAAGTGAATAATACATCTCTAAATATTGTGAACTCATTAAAGATTAATAATATAAGCATATCCCTTTGGGAGGTTCTACATATACTTGGTTAAAAGGAGCTTTTGCAAAAGAAGCATGTAGGTGGCTCCTCAATTTTCAAGGAATCATAGTGTGGCTCTCAAGAATGCTCCAAATCATATTTTAGAGCCTTCTACTAAATCTTAAAATCCTCCACTTTTATACCTCACACTCATTATGAGAGATAAGTTGGTACATAATTGTATTGTGGATAGTGGAGCAAACACTACTATTATGCCTAAAGTAATGGCTGATAAGCTAGGTTTGAACTATGAGCCACATAGTAAAGGTGTGTTGCATTAGGATGTAAATCCAACCAAGATGGTAGGATTGGTCAAATGTCTAAAAGTGTTTTTACATGGCTGTCCAAGCTTCCCTATCATGTAAGATAATGTGGTGGTGGACATTACATCACACACTTTGCTATATGCTTGTCTAGGGACATTACTTTTAGCACACTTTGTTATATGCTTGTCTAGGGACATTACATCCAAGATAGGAAGATACATTTCTATTGATTTGTCTTTTATAGATTTCAATATAAGGTATGGAACCAAGGCAACCATAAGGACTCAGCCCTTATCAAGGTTCCACATTGAGCCATACCTGGAGATAATGACAAATCAAAATTGTCTAATTAGCAAAAAGGAAGAAATAGTCCTAAATAGTGAAACATATTCTCCTCTTGAAGGTATTTATGATCTCTATCTTGAAAATTACATCATTGAAACACATGGCCTTGATCCTTACATTTTCATTAATGAAACTAATTTGGGAGTTTATTGCATGCATGAGGAGAACATCCCAATTCCTTCACTCAATAATGAAGACCATGAGCTTGATGGCATGTGGGAAATGTTCTTTGATGGTTCAAGGAGAAAATTAGGAATAGGATTTGGTGTCATGTTGGTTTCCCCATAAAATAATTGTTACTACTCTTCTTATAGGTTTCACTTTAGTTGCACTTGTAATGTGGCAGAATATGAAGGCTTAGTTCATGGTCTCCAATGGGCAAAGAAGAGAGGAATCAAGATTTTGAAAGTCTATGGACATAGTGAGTTGGTCATTCATCAATTGAGAAGTCAAGATACAGCCAAGAACCCCTTGCTCAAGTCCTATAAACATAGGGTATGGGATCTACTTGAGGATTTTGATACCTTCAACATCCAACCCATACCAAGAGACTTGAACAAGCACACTGATAGATTGGCTGCAATAGGAGAATGTTTTGACTCTGCTACTAATGTTAAACAAGATAAGGATAAATCCCATATAAAAATCATTGAGACCTTCCATTCTAGATAATGAAGTTTCATGGCAAGTGTTTGAAAGTGATGAACACATTATACACTTCTTGAAAAATGAGGTAGGCTTCTCTTCAAGAAATCAAAAGAAGTTGCATGATCATCATGAAGAGCTGATTATATAGCTAAAGACAAATCAAATATCCAAAGGGTTGATTACCTTAGAGAGTGTCTTCAATGAGTATTATTAAAAGAAAAACCAAATAATGAGCATGTCAACAAAAGAAGAGAACTATGAGAAAGTTCTAATTTTCAAGGACAAACTTTTGAAGATTGGTAAGGCTTGTTCTCAACTAGAAAGTCAAGCTTTTATTGCATTATGCAAAGAGTTTCATGACATATTTACCTGAGACTACAAGGAATTGAAGGTGTTTGACCCAGGTCTAGCTCATCACACCATTGAGTTGGATCATGGATCTAAATCAGTACAACAAAAACAAAGGCCTATTAACCCATAGGTAGAATAACTCATGAAGAAAGAGCTAACCAAATTGATTGAGTCTAGGATTATGTTTTCTATTAAACACTCAATTTGGGTAGCCAACCTTATGTTAGTTTAAAATAAGAATGGAAAAATTAGACTTTGCATAGATTTTCATGATCTAAACAAAGTTTCTCTCAAGGATCATTACCCACTCCCTTTCATGAAACAAATTCTACAAGTTATTTTAGGTTCTTAACATTTATCACTTCTTGATGGTTATTTAGGTTATAATCAAATATTGGTAAATAAAGGAGACCAATTTCACCACTAAATGGGGGACCTTTGCCCACAAGAATATGCCATTTGGTTTATCCACTTCTAGAGCTACATTTCAAAGGGTAATGGACATGGCTTTCAAAGGTTTGATCAATAAGTTTTTGCTTATTTACCTTGATGATATGACTATTTTTTAAAAGGATGCTACTAATCTTATGGGACATCTAAGTCAAGTGTTTGAGAAGTTTAGAGACTATGGCATATTCCTCAATTCAAAGAAGTGCATTTTTATTGTCCATGAAGGCAAGATTTTGGGTCATGTTGTTTCAAAAGAAGGTTTATCTATTGACACTAAAAGGATTGAATCTATTATAGGCTTATCTTTGACTCAAAACAAGAAAGGGATGAAAAGTTTCTTGGGAAAAATAAACTTTTTAAGGAGGTTTATCCCAAAATTTGTAACTATGTCAAAGCCTATCATAGACATGCTAAAAAAGAACCAAATTTTTACTTTGACAAAGGAAGGTAAAGATAGCTTTGAGAAAATCAAGAAAGAAATTTCAGCATCTCCAACTCTCTTAATTCTAAATTTTGCTAAGGATTTCATTCTTTATACTTTTTCTAACCTTGAAATAATTTCATCTATGTTTATGCAAAAGAATGATGAATATGTTGAGTGGCCAATTGCTTTTTTCAGCCAAGGCATAGAAGACTACAAAGTGAGATATTATTTTGTTGAGAAACAATATTTAACCATCATTAGAGTCTTGAAAAAGTTTAGGCATATGGTTTCCAAAAACAAGATCCATGTCATGGTCTCCCATCCTAGCACCAAAGAGTTTCTCCTAAGCAGGGATATCAATGAGAAGAGAGCTGGATGGATCACAAAGGTGATGGAATATGCTATTGACATCAAGGTAACTAACCTAGTGAGAAGAAGAGGTTTATGTGATCACTTAGAATCTGACTTTCAAAAGCCAAAAGAGCAAGCCTTGGTGAATCAAGTTCAAGACCAACCAACTGATTAAATGTAGAATCAAAGTTAGACACAAGACATCATTGGTTTTCTTCAAAATGGTGAGTGTCCCAATGGCTTGAATAAATCTCAAAGAAGGTATTTTAGGCTATATTCTATTCCTTATTTTCTTGTGTATGACATTTCCTTTAAGAAGGATGTGATAAATGTGTTAATAAGATGCATTAACAATGACAAATTCGATATGCTACTAGAAAACTTCCATAATGGTGTAGATGGTCACTTCTCTCCTAGAAAAACAACTACAAAAATAATGAGAACTAGTTATTATTAGCCTAGTATTTTTAATGACTATTATCATTGGCCTAAGGTTTGTCTTCAATTTGTTTTCTTTGTTGGAAAAAAAAATATTTTTTCCCTTCCAATGAATCCAATCCAAGTGGACCATCCTTTCATGCAATGGGGCCTTGACTTCATTGGCATGATCGACCCTTTATCAATTGATAGACACAAATGGATATTGACAGCTACAAACTACTTCACAAGATGGGTAGAGGTTGTTTCTTTGAAGGAAGAAAATGAAAATGCCATCTTGGAGTTCTATGACAACATTATAACAAGGTTTGGAGCCCCTCATGTCAAAATCTTAGATAATGCACTTACTTTCATAAGTGCTAAAACTTTTGATTGGGAAGTAAAGTGTGGAGTTCATCTGAGTACCTCATCAAACTACTACCCTCAAGGTAATGGATTGGATGAGTCTACCAACAAAAACCTCATCAAGATCATCAAGAGGATGTTGGAAACCAATCAAATAGAATGGCATAGCAAGCTAAAGATAGCTTTATGGCTAGACATAATCACTCCTAAGAAATCAATTGGTAATTCTACCTTTGCACTTGTCTATGGGAGAGAAGCTAGGCTATCCATATCACAAGAGCCCCCTACCTTAGAACTTGCATAATAGTTAGAATTACTTGAAAACACTCACATGGAGGTTAGATTGATAGAATTAATGAAGCTACAAGAGGAAATAGATGATGCACAAAAATATTTAGAACACCATCAAGTTCTCATAATAAATCCTTTAAAAAAAAGGAAAGGGAAAGAGTGTTCAAATAAGGCAACTTGGTCATGAAATGGGATGAAGATAGAGAAAAACTAGGTAAACATACAAAGTTTGATACTTTGTGGAGTGGTCCTTACATCATCAACAAGTAAAATCAGATAAATTCCTTTCAACTATCCAAAATGGATGGATAAGAGCTACCTATTCCAATGAATAGAATCCATTTAAAGCCTTACTTTTGACCCTTGCTGGCCATGTTTTGTAAATACCTTGTTTTGGTGTGTTTTTTTGTTGTGTTTATTCTCCCTAAGTGCTTTGGATCATAGTGTTTCCCTTTCAAGTATTTTATTTCCTTTTATTAGCTATGTGCGTGTCTCTTTAGCTTGTGTTTTTAGCCATATCTTGTTCTTTCAACTCTTTTTTGCCTTACATGACTCCATGCCTAATGGAAGGATTTAGGTGACTGGTCTTATGACATAGTAGGCATGTCTCCCTTGGAAATTGCCAAAATGTTGACCATTTTCTACATGACCAATTTGTGTTTTCCCTTTATCTCTTTTTATTTTTGCCTTGCTTATTTTTTGTGTTTGGTCTCTTGCTTTGTTTCTTGTATTTTCCCTTCGGCCTCTCCTAGTTTGGGATCTTCTCCCTTGTTCTTTTTTTTCCATTTGCCTTGTTTACCTTAGCCTGTTGGACTTTGTTTTTCCCTTAAGTGCCCTTTAGAAGGTTTATGAAGGGCCTTTCCTGCCTTGCCTTCTTCCCGAGTGTCCCTTCAAACTTTTTTGAAGGGCACTTTTCTCCCAAGTGACCCTTTGGAAAAGTTCAAGAGGGAACTTTTTAGCCAAAGTGTCACTTTGGACTTTTTTGAAGGGCACTTTTTGTCTAAGTGACCCTTCAAAAAAGTTTTGAAGGGCACTTTTTAGCCCAAGTTTCCCTTTAGACATTTTTGAAGGGCACTTTTTGTCCAAGTGACCCTTCAAAAAAGTTTTGAAGGGCACATTTTAGCCCAAGTGTCCCTTCATACTTTTTCAAATGGCATTTTTTGTCTAATTGACCCTTCAAAAAAGTTTTAAATGACACTTTTTAGCCCAAGTATCCCTTCAAAAAATTTCAAAGGGCACTTTGTATTTGGAAATTCCCTTAGAAAAATTTATGAATGGAAATTTCCATTGGAAATGCCCTTAAAAATTCTTTTAAGGGACCTTCTGCCTTCCCCAAGTGTCCTTCAAAACTTTTCCAAAGGACACCTTCCCAAGTGTCCTTCGAGAAAGTTCCCGAAGGAACTAGCCATTGCTTTTCAAGAAAAATCCTCAAAACAATTCCTTCAGACAAATTATTTGAAAGAATTAGTTAAATAAAATTACCCAAAATAATAAACCTAACCCAATGGATCCCCATGATGTGCCGTAGGATGTCAAGTTTAATACAACCTACTAGTTTTTGGGGTGTAAAGATGACATGTCATAGGACATCAAATTTAGGGTGTCCAACTAACTATTGGGATGCAAATTGGTTAGATTCTACAAGACATCAAATTCATGCCTAAAGTCTTCAAATAATAAGTAAATTCACTTGGAAATATTGACTAACTCTATAGTGCAAATTGGGTTTCCCAACAAGCTTTGTTTATGACTTTTATAAGTAGAAGCAATCAAAGAACCTGAAGGAGCAAGTATGAAGTAAAGTCACTTGGAAAAATTGAATGAATATATAGTGTAAATATAGTTTCCCAACAAGATTTTCTTATGAATTTTATAAGTAGAATAAATTGAAGAACCCAAAAGGGCAAAAATAATGCAAATTAGGTTTCCCAACATGCTTGACTTATAGATTTATAAGTAAAGCCATTCAAAAGGCCCAAATGGGTCTATAGTACAAAACACGAGAGATTTCAATAGAAATATAAGGTTTTAAATTGTGATTTGAGCCATTTATTATGGAGGGTCATCTCACCATTGATTTTGCAGTGATCTTGGTCATTTCAAGAGGGCAAATCAAAGAGAAGGACAAACTCCAACTAAATGAGAGAATAGATGGAATCGGTTTCACCAAGATGGCTAATACAAACCATTTTGGAGGCTTATATTTTGGCACCCAAGAACTCTCTCTCTTCTCTCCCTCTTTTTATATAAATAGGACCCTTGGGCTCTTGTTTTATCATACAGAGATAGTACGATGAAGCCCTACTAGATTTTTTTGCCATTTTCTTGCATTTGAGTAAAGAATCATAAGTCTATTTTATTTATAAGTTATATACATTTTCCTAGGCATGTAAGAGACATAGAGTGATATAAAGTCATGTTTTATCCTTCTATTCTCTATCCTTCATGCTTTGAGCAAAGAGTTGATCCAATAGGTCATGTAGAGTGAATTCTAGTTGTATGAGATTTTGCACATGTGTGACTCTTTTATGGACTATATAGGTTGTCTTTTATAGTTATTTACCTTATGTGATCTCATTAATTTTGTCTCTACATTGAAATACTTAAGCTGAAATCTTTTAGAGCTTGAGTTATAGACTATATTCTATTGTATTGTGCATAAGTATAGGGTATACATGTGGATACTAATTCTTGGTGTATCACCATTTTAGACTAGGATTTTCATTTATGCAAACTAGTTCAAAAATAGTTCAATAGTTTCATTGCACAAAAATATAATATAGGTAGATAGCCCTTTTAACTGAGAGGTTCATTTTCACTTATAGGCACACCCACAAGCTTATAAATCTCCCAACATTGCCCAACTATGGAAGAGGCTTGAATAACCCTTTTCTAGGGTGAAAGATTTGAAAACAACAATAGCTTCCTTCACTCCTACTTCTTTTATATATTTTCATTTTCATGTTACCTTTACTTAGATTATATCCAAAAAACACAAAAATAATATAATATGTCAAAAACACAAAAACATTCAATTTTTTCCTCACAAAATATAAATCATAGATTTTATGCATTTCCATGTTTAAATTTCTTATACTTCTAGGTAATACATATGTTAACTATCTTATTATATTTGGTTTTATCATATGTACATGTTTCACTTGTTCTTTTAATGTGTTCATAGATGTGTACAAGACCCAAATCTACCAAATATATCCAAACTTACTACTATATACCCATTGGGAGCACATACATAGGTTATTCATTTGATACATTTACTTATTTGGGGGGCATCTTGTACATAATTTTGATTTCCAGGTTACATCTTTCCATATTTTATATCATGGGTTTAGCATTGTTATATCTTGGCATTGATCATCCTACACTACATAGATTTTTTTCTAACTACTACTAATTTAGACTCAGTTTATGTACATATTTTATCTTATATAGATTTTTACCATGTCATGTTCATGCATACTTTCATTTCTAACTTTACTAGTTTAGAATTGATTGTGTCTATATGATTCTATATCTATTAGATGGAATTTAAATATGCCATTATTATATGTCTCCATGCCATTTCCTTTCATTGTATGTATGCTTTGGACATGTGCCCATGTCCTTATGTGTGCTTTATTGATTATGTATGTGTACATTTAAATATGTCCTTTTATGTCTTGCTTTCTCAAAGTGACATGTGCCCATGTCTCTTGTATTATATCCCCTTAGCCTACTTTTCATACCTCATGTATGTTATATGTATGATTTCATTTATGCATCACAACCATGACACTTATATCTTGCTTGTTGTACACTATAATTTTAGATTCCATAAGGGGTTGACCTCATGCATCTCTTCTTCCTATTTGGGTACCTTGATGGACATCATGCTCCATCCCCTAGGTAGTTACTCAATTTATTACTCACATTTACTATTCATACACATGTTTACATTTTTATATCTATTTTGACAATGCTTGTGAATGTTAGATCTAACATACATCATACATTACCAAATTATGCTCAGATTATCTTACATTATAATTCCATATATACACATTATATTAAATTTATCATGTAAATATCATATATGCTTAGGATAACACATGTCATGCATATCTTTTTATTTTGAGGATAGTTATTACATATTTTCAATAAATCCCCTCAAAAGAGGGGGCATTCATAGAGGTTTGTCATAGATATCAATCCATCCACATGCACTAAGGGTACATTTTACAACATGTAGGCACATAATACAAAGATCATTTTCAAGAAAACATATTGTAAAATAGTAAGATAGAGACCAAAGTTAGTTTGGTATAAAATAACACAGTTAGAAACTAGTGCCACAATGCTACTATCCAAGGTATGGTGATACTATCTAGTAGCCCCATAAAAAGTAAAATCTATATTTTATATAAAGGTACATGAATTATAATCTAGGTTTGCATAGATTTAATTATAGATTATAAGTTTTTGCTCAATTTTATTTAGTTTTGAAAAAAATCATAATAATTTACTCTGATTGGGGGCATCATCATGACATGATCATTCCCATTTCAGTTTCAAATACTTAGATATACATTATTACAATTGAATCTAGAATCCATATACTCAAATTAGATATGGGGGCATGTACACAACACATTGTTTCTGTATGCTCACTTATGCACCATTTGATCAGATAGAATGACAAACTCCATGTCATTCTATATGTAATAAACATTAGACACCATGTTCTAGTTATGCACTATATTGATGCCTTACTTTATATACATTAGGTATTATTACCATGTATTCCTTGAGCTACATACCTAAGTGTTTGAGAGGCCCCTAGTCTAATTTTCATTCCATACTTCTTAAGTGGTAGCAGAGCCATTTTATATAATTTCAATTAAAATCATATAGCTTTAGTTACATTAAAAAATTCAATTACAAAATTTATCTACTATACATGTGCAAGTAATGATGGAGTCATAGTCTACTTGAATTTTTGATCTACCTAATAAGAGGGTTGGATAATCCATCAGTTCAATCTAATCTATTCATAGGTCATGATCCACTAAATAAGGGTGGGAAATGATGGATTAGATTAATTTCTTGAGCCACACACACATGGGGATTAAGAAATCCATCATCTCAATCCAACCTATTCACTAATTTGATCACTATCTATATGCACACAAATAAGAGGCCACTAGGTTTTATACACTAGTTCATGTGCCCAATGAGGTGTATTCATTCCTTTCCTCTCTCATCTCTTTGATCATTTTTTTATTTTATCTTGATATCTCTTAAGTAAGGACTGATTCTATGCATGTTTCATTTACATGACATGTAATGGAGAATGCTTCACATACTCAAGTCCAAATTTATAGTCTTCACCTCTTAGGTAAGTCCAAGAATGTTTTTTTCCATTTATCCTAGTCATTTCACTTTGTCACATTTATATAATAAATAGAGGATAAATGTGGTCATCTAAAATGTAATTTGAGTTCCAAGAGTGTCAATTGAGACCACCCATCCCTAGCTTATCCCTAGACCTATATTAGGAACTATTTAGACACTTACCCATATTTCATAGAAGACACATATTCTTAGACATATCAAAATCAATCCTAAAACCTTCCTCAAAACATTTAGGCCCTGAGTGCCTTAGGTTTTTCCACTTGGACATTAGAAAAACAACTAGACACTAGAACCACAACACTAATGTCATATTTGGATGTTATTTTCATTTTCCCTCTTTTTAGCCCCAAAAAAAATATTTTCAATTCTAAAGATAGCTAGGGTCACCCTAGACCTATTTCAAATACCAAAAAAGTAGTAGATCAATATATAAACATGACTTCTATCCCTTTAGTCACTAGATGTAAATTAGATGTAAATACACAAACAAGATTAGAATAAGTTATGAACAATCAATGTTATTAATCCTTATTCTACCCTAATTCTACATGCAATCATATACAACCTTCCTAAGCTTAGAATACATATATTTATAGCCTCAAGCCTTACTCAAATCACTTAAACTAGCATTCATATTAGGTTCACTTGTGCTTGCACCAAATCTTAGGTGGGGAAAACTACATTGGGATTGATTCCTCCTCATAGTATTAGTATTTAGGCAACTCTCATCATATAGGGGTGTTGAGGATGTCTAGCCTACCTAAATAATATTAAACATTTACTAATTGTCATAATTGAATGCCTTAATCATATAGATGTATAAGGTCTACATATAAAATTAGTCAAAATAGGTCATAGAAAACAAAGTAGGTTTTATTCACATAGGAAAAATCTTGGTAGAATCAAACACATGTACTCCCAAAATTAAAAATTAGTACCTACACATAGGACATTATCATCATAAGTGGACACTAGTGCCATAATGCTACCAAGGTATATTTATATTATCTAGGAGGATTTATGACACTTAAATCATGTTTACAACACTTAGACCAACTCTTGTACCAATTTTTAGCTTCCAAATCCTTTGTCTCAATTAGTTTCTAGCTAAGTATTCATTTGTGTCATTCATTGATATTATTATAAAAATCATATTAGCTCAGTTATTTCACAGATTAGTGGCTATATTTATTTCATATTTTATACCTTAATTTTTTGTACTGATAACCTTTAATAACCTAGGGATCAAAATCCATAACCCTTAAAATTTAAATAGCTAGATATGTCCTTCTATATGATACATGGTTCCATTCACATATCATAAATTTGTATTGTCCTTTTAAGGTGAGGTAACTAATAATTTTTATTCTTCCCTCACCTCAAAGGGGGCATATCAGTGGTGACATGTCAAAGAGGTATGTTTGCCACATTTGGAATAATTTTTAGATTCAATGGGGGCATGCTTTGGAATCATGTTCACACTTATTTAGTATTAAACCCAACCATATTTATTGGGATCATTTTTGGAAACATGTCCTCCACATTGGCATTTATATCAGTTTTCATATTTAGTTGGTGTATTCTTTAGAAGTATTTCCTCCACACTTATTCAGTATTTGACACACCCATATTTAGTGGGGGGCATGTTTTAGAAACATTTTGTCCACATTAGAAATTATTTAAATTTTAATATTTATCTATATATAGTGAGGGAATGTTATGATATCATTCTACCCACACTTGTGCAAAATTACAAATTAGCCAAAGAACATAGTTATATAATTTAGATTCATAGTTGTGGAAAAATCATATACATCGATACCATTTTTATAAAAAATTCAATCATAAGTGATATGAAATATGTGCCTAATATTTCAAAATACAAATTAGTTTTAGATTTTAAAACTCTTCTATAGACTATCCTCACCCATTAGGTCAGACTATTATGGGTTGTATTGAGCCAATCTATTATAGCAGTTAGTTCACTTTTGGTATGGTTAAGGTAATTAAATAAATCAATATTTATAATTTTATAGGTTAAAATTTATTACATCAATAACCTTAATAAATATATGGTATGGGTTGACCTTTGTTCCCTCATGCTCACTAGGTTCTAAGTATGATTGGGTTGTACAGTTGAGATAATCTCAACTACTAGGTGGCAACTCACCTTTTTTCTAAGTTTAAGGGCATGCGCCTTCTAATATCTATCTATATATTTATATAGATGCACTTTCTATATTTATATATTTTTCCTAATCTTATTTTAGTAATTCATAATGATACATCTTTCAAATCAAGTTGCCAATAGTCAAGGCTGTTACATCGATACACAAGTGTACTCATAAACCTTGCTCTAATTTCAATATTTTAAATTATTTAAATTTAATATTATGTGAAATAATTATATATTGCAACATGCTCTTGGCTTTAGGTTCGTCACCATTAAATCACTCAAGGGGGCCTCACTCAAAATAAAGGTGTGTTATACACACATAAGTACACATTTATTCTCCTTTAAACTAGAAATTTAATTACTAGATTAAATGGGGGGAATGTAGATATTTATGAATTAGATATCACCTCAATCTTATACACTTGGAAAACTTAGACCATGGATGTTATTATCATTTTTATACCTTTACCACTTATGAAGTCTCACATCTATTCTATCTTGTGCCCCTTGGCCTATCTCTTAGTTAGATCAAACTTATGTTGATGACCCAGATCTTATATCTTGCATATAATGCTTAAAGTATGTTTATCTTATGACCATATAATTTTTTAGCTTGTATCTATTTTATAACTATTAGGACATAAGCATCAATCCCAGATGCCTATATTGATGCTACCATCTTACCCTAAAGTAGGTGTCTAGTGTCTTAAAGTCATCTAATTTATAAATGAAATGTATCCTAATAGATAGCCTAAGTGCTTTAATGTGAGTTATTTTTTCCAAGAGGATTTGTATAAATATAAGATCAACCCTCATTCATTCTTCACCTATAAAATCCCTAAAGATACCAAGGTAACTTATTAAAAACATTATATCAAGGATTAAATTGAGCAAAGCTTCCGTATTTTCACCTAGTTACATATTAGTCATAGAGATATAACATCTATAGGTTTAAATTACTAAAGGATAATCCCAAAAAAAAAAATTTATAAGTTACAAGATAGGTCACTATTTCACTTATCACATATTTCATGATTCACACATGATCTAACACATGGAGAACTGCATAAGTCGAAAACCCTCTTTAGAGTATTGGATATGTAGGCAACACTCATTTACATAGGGGTATTTATGGCATCTTGACACCATGTTACCACTAAACCATTTTACATAAGGTCACTATGAATATGAAGAACTAGGGTTTTGAAATCTCATAAGGAATGACTTTCCATGACCTAGATCAGAATACACTAGAGTGAAGGTGAAGACAAACCTATAAGTATCTAGGTGGTTGCATCCTTTTCCAATAGGTATTCCATACAAGAAACATGTGTTTGGTTTAGATAGTATCATTGATGTTAACATCTAACTTTGATGTTAGTTTCTATGGCTCCATAAACACTCAATCCAAAAAAAAATAACTATTCTATAATCCTCTTTCAAACTGCTTCCTACATGTTTCAAATCTTGAATTGTATTAGGATTTGAACTAGTTAAGTACATTATTTATTTTTCATTTCCATAGCTATCATAATTTTAATTCTTATTTTTATCCTATCTTAGTTTAATAAATTTTTCATATGTTGTATTTGAGTTTAACATTTAGTTTTCCTATTATAAATATGATTATCACCCTTGTGCATCTTAACCCTATATATCCAAGTAGGATCCACATCCAAATTTAGGGTTAAACAACTATTTATCATAGGTGTTTTATGTAGATAAAAACATAAAAATGATAGACTATAAAAATAAATATTTGGTCATGTGCACATAAGATGTATCAAGTTGTCCACCAATTATTTTTATGGTATTTCACTGATTATTGATGAATCATCATTGGTTGATAACCTCAGCCTGACCTCCATAGTTCTAAATCTAGAATTGTTAAGATGCTAATAAAAAAATATACCAATCTTTTGGAGCATGCATAATTTCAACATGGACTTGATCATCTTATAAAAATAATGATTATGACTAGATACCCAAAAACCTTCAAGAAATACCATGTAGACATTGTCCATATCTCTAAAGATAAGTAATAAAAATGTGACCAAATTTGTAGTAGAAGTGGGAATAAAAACCATTTACAAATTAGGAGAAGAAAACATCTCCTCATGTTATCCATCCTATTGGGAAATTACTTTAGAAACAACATTATCCTTATATTTTTACAAATTATAATTTTTTTCTATCCATTTACATCTAATGGGTTATTTAAATAGTTGTTCAGGAACCATATAAAGGCAAAAAGAGAGTAAAATGACCATGATCTATTTAAGTAACAAACTTATTATTGGTCCTCTGAACAAGTGACTTTGATTGGTAATATCATCCTCCTACACAACTATTGTGCATTTTTCTAAGAATGAGGAATCATATTCTCTTGTATGTCCTTTATAGTGGATATTCCCTCCACAACTAGTGTATGTAAGTTGATTAGAGTAGGGTCAACAAAGCCTATGAGGAATTTCATCCTCCAACACATATTTTTTTTATCTGAGTCTCCCTCCACATGTGAATTTATGTTGACTATAGTATTTTTAATGAGATTAAACAATCTACCTTGTCTAATACCCAAGGAAATTATTCTCTTGTTTGACATCAGACAAAATACATAGTTTATCAAATAAGTTTATAGTAATGTTGTGGATTTATGTTAACTTATTAATAAATAAGACATTTTTATTCATTATAGGAACATACCTAAAATTCCTTAATTTTATTTATTTTTTAATTATTAAACACTATGAAATTATCTCCTATCCCTTCTACTATGTATCACTAAACATTAGATAATTAAATTAAATTAAATTAGAATAAAATGTAATTACAATAAATTTGACATACTTGTCCTTAAAAATTGTGAAATTTTTGAATGCACTAAAATCAATAAAATAGAAATTGGTAGTATTAACATTCAATTATAATGCCATAGTGGCACATTCTTGCTTAAAATCTCATTCTTATTCAACTGCTACCACATTAACCACCTAATTACTTTGTTGTGAAAGTGAATATTATCACTTATAATAATCCTTTTTGAGATGCCTTAACTTATGATAGTAAAATCAATTTAATTAGTACCTAGAGGATAAATCAATAGATATACATTTCCACTTCTCCTTTGTTTGAACATCTATGACACTGTTTTCTTTTCCAACACTAGACTCATTTTATGTCTATTTGTGTTACTTTTGGATCAAATAGGAACTAACCTGATCAAATTTTATGTTTTAGATTTTTTCATCAAGTGTAAAGTCTCCAAAAAATATTAATATGGGGGGGGGGGGGGTAAATATATTTAAAAAAATACACCATGTCATCATCATTGTCCTTTTTTATTAATGCTACTAACTAGTCTCGAAGATATTTCATCTAAATAACGTGTTTTGAAAGGCACATCCTTAGACATATTTGTGGAAAATAGTAGATTATTCAATTAGATAACTATAATTTTATTCTAAGTTTGATAATTAATTTTATAAATGGTCCATATCACAATTACCACAATGAAATTATGGGCCCTAAGTATCATATAATATGACACATAACTTTAAAAATAATGACCCTCACAATATGAAAAAATTGTAGCATGTCTCACTTCAAAGTTGTGAAATATTTTATTAAAATATTGATATTCCATTATTTTTAAAATATTATGACTCTAAATATTATAATTATTTTTAATTAACTTCTACACTTCTCATAGAACCAAAATTTGAATATTGGCCATTTTACACTAAAAAAAATATAATGAGAAAATGTAAATTTCTAACCTAAAAACCAATGCAAAAGGATACAAAGGTATCATTGATATTGTACCAACAATATCAACTAGTTTTTTTCTCTCTTTACAAAAATCATTCCCTAATCTGTATATTTGGTGTACTATAAATCTATGTTTTTTCTTGTGTTTACCTTTATAGGATCATTCCATAACGTGCTTGATGGTTTAGAGTGTGACCTAATTTTAAATTAAAAAAATGAAAATCCACTCATGATAGTACTTTTAATTCTACATTAGATATTCCCTTGAAGCCTCTGCAAAACCTCACATTTTTAACTTGGATAAATTATGGCTAGTTATTTTTTATTGGAATTTTTTTTTTGTTCATGTTTCTTACACTCTACCTTGCTTTTCTATGCCCTATTATGATATGGTTATAATTTACATTATTTTCATGTGATTATTAATGGTATTTTCTTTGTCTTATAACTTTCTCACATTTCTCTTTTTATGGTCCTTTTTTTATCTCTTTCTAGATTTACTTTTCAAATCTCATCCTCCCTTGAACTATTCTTGCATGTCATTCTTTGGCCTCTTCCTATGTCATAAATTAATTTATCTTTTTAAACTCATAAAAGAATTTCCATTTGGTCACATCCTATTGGTATTCAAAATTTTAAACCTCCTAAAAATGGAGTTCATTTTCATGTAACTCACATTGTGACTACACTTTTCCACGCCTTGAAATTACATATGGGTTTTTTTACCTCTTCTTTACAGTTCATTACCTATGTATCTACTTAAGGCTTCCTAAAATCTCATACTTATTTTCTATTATATTTTTTATACCCTTCTCATAAGGCCTCCTCAAATAGCTTGCTTTATTCATAATTGACTAAGACTTTGCCAAATGATTGGATATGATACCAATGTTGTAAAATATGAATGAAGAATCAACAAAGAGAAATATATGGGACACGTTGAAGTGCATGTGAATCCTTATTTTATTATGAAAAAGTAAGTTACAGTATTTGGGGTAGTTTATAACTAAGCATCAATTAATACACTAATAATTAGTTAATAACTTTTAAAAAATATACCATAATTAGGGTTTGGAGGAAAGAGATAGAAAATAGGTATCATTGAATACTATCAAATAAGTACACACACATAAACATATTTAAAGTGCATGCATAGGGATCTCAAAAGTTATATACCCCCATTGTGTGAAGAGACACTACTGGTAAACCCTGATAGTGTTAGTTGTCACTGTTGTTTGACTATTGATAACATATAGGTAGGGTTTTAGCTCGTGTTTCAATAATTAAAAACTAAAAATTCACATATAGAGGATTTACAAATCATGAGGTGTCTTATGTGAGTAACAAATAATTAGAGTCAACTAAGTACATCATCTTTATTTTGTCCTATCATTTCTTAATCAAGCAGCTGGAATAAAAATTATCCATTTATATTCATAATTTTGTACTTATTACCATATTTTTAAAAATCTAAATTAGATCACAATTTTCATTATTTTATCTCTCTTAGGTGTAAAATATTCAAAACACTCAATCCTCTAAAATACTAGGCTATAATTAGGGAATACAATTCATTTGGAGACATTTATCACACCTTGCACAAAATTGAGATCATTTTTATATATTATAATATGTTGAAGTATACATAAATCTCTTCAACATTTAATGCTCTAAAAATATTAGGGGAAATCAATAATAACACCCAAGACTAATGTTGTGCCTAATTTTTAGGGTAATAATGAGGCCAAGATTGTTAGCATAGTTCCAAAATCACATGATAGGATGACATTTATGGATTATAATAAAAGAATAAAATTTTCACATTGATTAGATCCACCTCATCATATTTTAAAGATAATACCTGAGTGTAATGTCATAACTTTAACATAAACAATTTAGTGAGATGAAAATCAATTAGTACATAAATGCTATAATACCCATTTTTTTAGTGACTACCATCATTCCTCATGACATTCAACTAATAGATGCATCAAATTATGTCATAATTTTCAAGAACTAATTTAGAGTAAAATTATTTTGGTATATGTTCATAATTATAAATTTAATGAGTCAATAATAACACCCAATAAGTGCTTGTAAATGTTTAATAATCCATTGAGAAATCCTAAAGCTTCAAATAAACAAAATGCACATATGATAACACCTATACATCATTTGAAAATATAATCTATGTATGAGATTGATAACACCAATGACATGGTGTATATATGTGAAATAAAAGGTCCTTATATTACATTGTATTACCATAAAATACCTATTGATTAATCAAATAATAGTTTAACATATATACATGGGTTTTTGGTTACCATTACGCTATCATAGATGGAATTATGGTTGATAATGATTCTAATAAAGATATTATTTTTATTTCATTATTATCTAGTTGAGGATATACTTACACCTAAATCTAGTCACAAATACTTGATTATGTCATTTTTGGCTCTATTTCACTTTTATTAACTTGTGTACTTAATTATGACCTATTTTTCCACCTCACCCTATCCTAAATGCTTGTACATACATATTTATTTTCTAAATTGCTATATAACACCTAAAAAAGTTTATAAATGTTTAAAACACATATAAACATATATATAAACATTTTATATCCCAAAATTCACACATTTCAATTGCATGACAAGATCAACTAGTTAGGTCAATAGTGATAATCGATCTTGACCCAAATGGGACAATCTTAACCTTAGGCCATGTACCATTAAATTTGAAAAATTAAATACTACCTTATAGTTTAGTCTATATTTTTAGGATGGGTATCATGGTTTTTTCCCCTTTTGTATTTATATAAGGCACACTTAAGTCACTCATCTTACCAACTTGTAAATTTCAACACAAGGGCACACTTACATTGTTGTACATTAAGAAAAGCTTCCCTATTCTTCCCAAATATAGTTATAATCAATTAAAGAGTCCTCAACCAAGCCCAAATACTATTTTATCAGATCCAAATCAAATAATTATCAATTATTTAAGCCATCCCTAAATACATTCATATGGTTAAAGGAGCATAATTCCACAAATCACTTTAAGTGGGATAACTACATGGGCTCAAATTTCCTCTCTAGAGTATTGGGTATGTAGGTAATGTTTGTCATCATGGGGGTGATTGGGTTCATCTCACCCAATTAAACTCCACCTTTTTGTATTTATAGGTTTTTAATTATTACAAACCCTACTAGGGTCCAACCTTGGAGAAGATATTTGAAGGTTATTCATGTGCATCTGAAGGTTAAATTTTTACACATAGTCATGTTTTAAACCTATACAAATGAATGTGATTTAATTTATCTTAATTTTAATAAAGATCAATATAGACCAATAGAGGTTAGTAGTGGTAGTATATACTGAACCTTCTTAATGGTACTATCCTAGACCTATAATAGCTCTTGTTTTATTTGCACATTTTAATTTTGACTTTAGTTATTATGCAAGATTCACAACTCACCTCAAAAGAGGGGGAAAACATAGTGGCTTATATTAGATAATAATCTCCAAAAATATAATACAAAGTCAAAAAATATAGTTTTTACCTATTTGATCATTATTTAGTACCATATTTTACTTAATAGCAATCCATTTAGACAATAGCAATCCATTTAGACAAGTGATTAGGTTCGTCACTTCCATACAATGTGTTTTTTCCTAATTAGTTATAAAATAATAGATTTTAGAATTATCATAATGTCACTTAGTCTACAAATCAATTACAATATCTCTCATAAACATGTTTCAGGTTTTTATAGAGGGTTGTCTCATTTTTTTTTATAATTTGGGGCATCATGCATGACTTGAGTTATAAGTTATTACACAAGTTTTGATATGAAATTTATATGATATTACTCAACTCTAAAATATATATACACCTAGATATCAGATATGGGGCATGTGTGTGGCACATGACCACCTTCTTAATTAGTTTTTCAATAGTTTTATAGATGGAGTGGGAATACATTCCATCCTCCACATTTTATACATCAAAATCATATCATACCATATGTTATGCCAATTTTGTACCATTTTATGCTAGTTTTCCAATGAAATTTAACCTTATTCCATTTGTAATAGTTGACTCACCTTTTTTAACATGTTTTTATAATATAAAAATATATTAAAACTCATATAAGGATTTATATCTAAAATAACTACATTGAGTTTTGAAATGATAAAGTCAAGGCCAACTTGAGTTTTCAAATACACTTTATTTTAAATTAGGATTATGGAATGCATAGTCCAATCCCAGGGTCCTACCAAGGGTCCTACCTTCTCCAGTCGCCCATTTTTCACACCAAAAAAAATGGTTCACATACCCATTCACATGTATTCATTCCTTGTTATTATATATGTAAATTTTATTTTATTTAATTATTGATTTTTATCTTAAGGAACACTTTTATACATGTTTCATTATAGGTTATACAAGAAGCATAGTTGAAATTTTTGGACTACATTAAAGATTGTTCTTCATAGGTAAGTTCAGGTATGCACTTATCTTTTTAATCTAGTATTTTTCAATTTTACACATTAATATAATAAAAGGGGGAAACCTAGAAACATATATTAGCATTTATTTATTAAATTATGTAATTGTGACCACTCATTATAACTACTTAGTTCACACTTGATTATATAGTCCTCGAACACCCTTCCTTTAATTCTTATGTAGATGACCCTTACCTCTAAATAAAATTTTGATTATTATTTTCCTATTCCAAATTATAGACAATATAAAATCACTTTCAAAATTAACCACACTTTTAGTTTAACTACCTCTTCACTTCATGAAATACCACTCCATTTGGACTATGTTGCTCCCCAGTTTTATCTTATTTTGCCAACTATGTCTTCCCTCCAAATAATGGCTCTTTGCTCAAATTCAAAATTACTCAATGGGTCTTTCCACATGTTTCATGAGTCAAATATAAATTAATTTCAAAATTATCACTATAAAACCACATTTTATAACCATTATCCACTAGAGGCTCATATGATGGAAAAAGACTAAAACATATAACTACACATTGATACAAAAGCATTACTTCTCCAAAACAAAGTTCACATAGCCATAATATCCCTAAGATAAGTTTACATACATATAAATGGCCACATGTCATCATTTAATCCCTTAATCACATAATTATTGCACTAATATTTAACATTTTTCACCTTTTTTGCACATATCACCATAACATGGCATAAATACATGGAGTTTGATCCCAAAAGTATGTATTCATCACTTAACACTTAGGTTGTTGAGGTTTAACACAACTTTAACGACTAAACCCTTTTTATATTTTACTTAATTTATCATTTGTGGTCTATTGAGTTAGGGTTATATGTTAAGAATAAGGTACATAATGGTTTTATCAAGAGATCAAAAGTTTTCACATAGTTAAACATGACACACAGGTGTAATTAAACCTATCATATTAGTCAAAGATAACAAAACCATCACAAGAGAAAAATTATCCATAAGGATAACATAGTAGGGTTCCACAATCCATATCCCTTGTTTTTATTCCATATCTAAGTGAATAATTATTTCTAATTCCCAACATCATCACATAGTCAAATAGTAAATTTCAAAATTGTACTTACAATCATGAATTTTTATTTTCTAGCTAGGTTATTTCCTTATAATATTTCCACTTTTAGCATATTTATAAATTGAGTTATAAATAAATATATGTCATTTATCTCATATATGTAGCATTATAATTTTATGCAACAATGTCTAATTAGGATTAATATAACTTAATACTAAAATTTGACAAAATAATGGGCCAACCTAGTAAAGTTTGTATTTTACCAAGTAGGATAAAATACATTAGCTAGGATGCTACATCATGCTTCCTTTTCTAATTATGTTCATAATATACTGATCATGCTATTACCATCTATCAAAATCATAAATTCTAATGTTATTTTATTGGCCAAGATCATATAATCTAATTTTGATGTTTTTATGTATCCAATTGCATCAGCTAATTTTATACCATTTGGCTCAACCTTCCTCATCTATATTAGTAAGGATAGTATGCCGATATTTGATACATATTAATATTTATTCTGTATCCAATCCTAATAAAATTGAGACATTTTATAATTCCATATCTTTCTCTCAATATAGTACAACTCATCTTGGATTTGATTAATGGGATCACATTAAATAAATTTATAGGTTTCCTTCCCAAATTCCATTACTTGTGCTCATGAAAACCTCCTCACAACATATAAACATATTGATGCATATTTTATTTAATATGAACATTCCTCCTCCACCATGTATGGGCCATGAAGTTATCTTGGTCATGTTTGAGGATAACATTTTAAAATAGTGTGAAGAATTATCCATCTAGTTGATCAAACCATGGATGTTTCACTTTCACTCAAATTTCATATAACCTCTATGATCCTCAACCAAATTATACTTCATGTAGACTATCATATTTTATTCATTGGTGTCTAATTTCATAGTATTCGCACCAAGTGAGCATTGATTGATGGATGCCCTATCACTTGCATCACATCCTTATAAGTTATCAAAACTATTTGATATTCTAAGCCTAATCTTGAATCTACCCAAAGTGCATGCCAAGGCTATGATAAAAATAAAAATTCCCCCATTTATATGCATTTATATTCCTATCATGGTCTACCCTATTGTGTTTAGAGTTAAGGATATGATATTTAAATTTACATTATCATGTAACATATTGGTTGATCTCCCATGGACTCATCACATGAGGCAATTGGCGTCTTTTACATTTAAATGTGTTAAATTTCAACACAATGGTGCTATATAAAATATTTAAGGTGATAATAATTATTGGAATTTTGAAAAATTCCCAAGAGTGTGGTCTCTTTAAATACCTACCTTTGAGCCATTTCTTATAATTCATTTCTTCCAATATCAACACTTTAAATCTCATCAATTCTAATTGAGATTACAATGGCCATTATGATATTGTGGTAAATATACCACATAACCTCTTATATTCTTATGATGATGATCCTAAGGAGATTAGACTTGACATAAAAATATTAGACCTACCCTATAATATCATAACTCATTTGCCTCCTTCATCACAACCTCATTTGCAAATGAATCCATCTTATGAGTTCCCTTATGCCTAAGAGGCATGCTTCCCATCCATCCTTTAGTGATATTATGGTCAAATATATTAATATTTATCTTACTACACTAAACTAAAATATGTATATACCATTAATGACATATAACTATCTAAATATAAGCTAAGGATGTATAAGTCCTATGTTATCATTTTTATCTTCAACACTCCTATGGGAAAACTACATATTCTTATAGAATTAATCTAATTGGAATTGTTTCCCACCTTATGATTTACTTTAAATTAATCATCCTTTGATTTATGTCCAAAAGTATAATATGGAGAACATTTTATCTTCTAAAACACATGTCATTCTTATTACAATTGACCCCTTTGTATCATGCCTCAAGATAGATCCATGATTGGACCAAATTGGTTCATAGGGTTTTGCGATCCTTATAACTCACTTCCTCTAGATATGTTTGCCACATTGATTTTACATATACAAGGTTGAATCCTAAATAAGTAGTAGTGTTTTTTGGTTCTTTACATAGAGTCTACAGTCACTCACATCATGAGTAAAAAGAGTACTAGATATTTCTCATGAAAAAATAGATTAATAAGCCTATCACTCTATGCTTTGAATGTGTTATTTATTTGTTGAATTATAGGAAAATGATAGTATGATTATACAACTAGGTAATACATTTTACTATAACCACCCATGTAAAAATATGAACCATATGTGAGTTTTACATGGTGTCCATTCATTCAACTAAAGAATGTAGAGCCTATTTGATATTTTTAGTATAATAAAATCTATAAGTCCTAATCACCACCATATAACTAGGTATACTACTCCTAGGCATGTTTTTTGTTTCCATGGGACAAAAATGCACACTTTAACCCAATGTAAATCTCTTTGGTAGTACCTAGATGCATTTTCACTCTTTATGGTTATCTATAATATTATTAATCACTATATCACTCATTTTACCTAGAAAATTATTTCATGATCCATATTTTCCCTCTTTTTCTTTCATTTGAAGCACATATAGTCTAGTTTTGAGATTAAAAAATTTAACGTGGGGAAAGTCTATGAGCCTTTACACACCATGGTCTTTAGGTTATGCTATATATAATCCAAGGATAATATCTCTTGTGTTATTGATCTATGTCAGCCATTTTTGGTATTTCCATATCCATATAGAAGAGGAAAATAAAAATACAAAATAATTACAATCCAAATATCATCAAAAGGAATATACTATCATAAAAATTAGATCACACCAAAAATGTGATATTTTTGGCACATATCCTATTCTAGTAGACATTCAAAATTCATAATTGGCCTCATGATAGAGTAGAGTTCTATTTAAGTGTGGTAGGATAGTAGAATGGGTTAGGAGGTCTTTATCATTCTATCACTCTAAACACATTCCTACATTATAGTGCCATGTAATTTCTCACATAAGTACCTAGTATTCATAGTAAGTCAAATAATATATATGGGCTCTTGAGGAGAAAGGAACATGTTATGAGAACATAAGATACTTTTAATTTTATTTAATTTATCCTTCTTTGGATGATCTATCTTCTCCATTTATTATCCAAAGTTTGTGCCTATTAGGTAGAGTTTCATAGGTCCTTGGTGTCAATATGTCTTAGCTTAGCCAAAAAATTTAGAGCATATCACCTTTGAAGAGGATTTATACATCATCCATGTGGTGGATTAAATCCATATTTACATCATATCTCTATTGATATCCTCTTATTGGATATTGATTTTAGTTGATCATGTCCTTTTTTAGATCTTAGATTTGTATTATCACCATTATGATGTGACTAGGATTTTTAGTTTGTGAGTTACATTTTAAGACCCCATAAAATCAACCAAGCATTCTTAAAAAACACCCATAATTCTCAATATCCAAGCCATATTCTTCATCATACACATTTCCTTATATGATTTTGCTCTCTTCCATCATGTTTTAGTTGAAGAAATGATTTCAATTTTTCACTCATTGGAGTATTTTTCTTATTTTTACATCATGTTCTCATTCAATTTTTGTCAACTTCACTTATTTAACATAGGAAATTTTATTTGAAATAATTTTATTTTTTTATTGATGCTTGAATTAAGTTGAATTGACTCATCCTTAATTTCAAATAATAATTATTTACAATCATTTTTGTCTTCTTTAATATTTGATAAAAGTTGACTTCAATTATCTTGAAAACATTTATTTACAATCATTTTCATGTTTTTCCTTATGTTTGGTTAAGTATACTTGACTTGTATTATAGTTTTGATAACCTTTTTTACAAAAAATTAGGTTTACTTCATGTTTTATTTAAGTTGACCTTACTTGTCTTACATGCAATGACATTATTTTTTTATATCCTTGTTTAATTATATTATAATTTATTTTCTTACATTGGATATTTTTTAATCTTTATTTAATAATTTTTTTACATAATTCCCCATAGGATTTAGTATATTTTGTATTAGTTTTTCATTTTTATCATTTTAAATTTTGTTATTTTTTACCACACATTTACTCATATTGTATAGAAATGAATAAATAATACATTTTAAATTATAACATTTTCCCATAGCATGATATTAAAAAATTAATGCATGCTACAAATAAAATCTAACTCATACATTATAGCTATACATGTAAATAAAAATAAGTGAATCCAAAAATCTATCTCTATAAATATATTACTCATTTAATACATCAATAAATCATAATACATCAAAAATATAACAAAGTACATATTAGGATCTAGGCCTTTTGTCCACATTCACTCACATGAGGGTGAGGTGCCACATTCACCATATAATCTATATATCATTTAGATTGAGAACTCTAAATGTAGCATGTGGGTCCATGAATTTAATAATTTAACCTTTCCCTATAGTTGAGAAATATGAGTATGTATATTTTCACTTTTACCCATGTGAGAAACACTCTTAATGGTCAACTCTCACCATGGTGTTACCTCACCTCTTCCCATACCTCATAGTACTACAATTTTAAGATCAAATTATTTTCATATTTGGATCTTCTTAGTAGCCTCTCCTACTAAGTGAAATTATATATCATGTGTTCTAGTAATTTTTTTCATGAGATCTAGCATCCCTATGGTGTTGTGTTGAGTAAACACAGGGTCTAAAATATCATGGTTGTTGGAAATATTGCCATTGATGTCAAAGGTCTAGTATTATTGGTGATAAAGGCCCCATTGCATTTAATGTTTTTTGTAATAAATATATCTTGCCTAATATGAGTTAATACTTATTTAATATTAATGAATATATTTTTGGTTGCATATGAGACAAAAGAAGGGCCCATGGAGAAGTCGAAGAGCCACGGGGTAAAGACAAAAGAAGGATGGGATGCATTTTCCCATGAAGAGTCATCTTGGGGAATACCAAGAGTCACCAAATGAAGACAAAAGAGTAAGGGCACAATTTCTCATGAAGGGACACTTTAAGGAATATGAAAAGTCGCCAAAGATAAGGACAAAAGTGGGAAGGACATTTTTGGTCATGAAGGGTCACCACATGACTTTTCAAAGGCCTGAATATGAAGGGTCATACAATTTTGGTGCCATTTTCCATGAGGATTGAAGGGTCACAAAGGGGGAAGGCCAAAGGTCATTTGGAAAGCTATAAATAAAGGCTTGAGAAGCCATTTTAAAATATAGTTGAGAGAGGTTTATTTGATATTGTAATATCTAGCTTAGAAGAGTAATTGTGAGAGATGAATAGTATTTTTTATATCTAGATTAGAAGAGCAAAGGTGAGAGAGAGGAATGAAATGTTGTATTGAACTATCATTTGTTGAGATAGCAACATTGAGAGATAGGTGTGTGGTATACATAAAGGGGTTGGTGCTCCTGTGGGTTGGTGCTCACGAATAGTTGCTAGGTTGGTGCTCGACAAAGGGGTTTGAAGCTCATGTGGGTTGGTGCTCACAAATTATAGCTAGGTACTCGAAAAAGGGGTATGGTGCTCCTGTGGGTTGTTTCTCACAAATATACTTGAGATTGTTCTCCATGGTTTTTTCCACATTGGGTTTCCACGTTATATCTGGTGTCTCTCTATCTTGTGTGATGTTTATTATTTGAGTTTTATTGCATATCTTGAATGTTTGATTAAGTGGAATTTGATAAAGGCAAAGTTTTATAAGATATAGAATATACTGATTCAGCCCCCCCTCTCAGTATATTTTGTGCTTAACAATTGGTATCAGAGCAGGTTCCTTTAGAAAGGGTTTAACAACTTAAAGGTAGATCAAAGAAAAACATAAGATGGCCAAGTAACTAAAGAAGGAGAATCAAGAGTTGAAATATGTGGTTGAGGCTCTTAAGGAAAAGGTGTGTATCTTGGATTCTAAGTTGGCTATAGAAGTAAAAGAAAATAAGATATTTATTTAGGATCTTAAGAATCAGTTAGAGGTTGTAAATCCAATTTTAACATCAAAAGAAGAAGAGTGTAATTAGTTAAAGGTTGAGTTAGGTTCTTTAAAGGATAATCATGAGAAACTTATAATCAAGGTTGAGAAAGATCATGAAATATTAGTCCAAGGAAATAAGGATGTAGGTTTTGAAAGTAAATCAAAGAAGTCGATCAGGCAGCCTAATGCTTTTAAGTTTTCAAATTCTTTTCATGGTCATTGTTTTGTTTGTCATCATGTTGGTCATAGGGCAAGAGATTGTATGAGGAGAAGCATTCAATCAAAGGGAGATCTCAGTCACATTCAAGAAAAAGGTATGAGAAATATTGTTTGCTTTTGTTGTCATAAGGTTGGCCATATTGCTAAATTATGTCCAAAATAAGTAAAGATATCTTCAAAGTATGTCAAAGGTTACAAAGCCCCTAAAAGATATGAGAAGAGTCAAATTAAGGTTTGGAGACCTAAAATAGTAAAGGTTGATCAAGCTGAGTTTAAGAATGAAAATGAATTACTTGCTATAGTAGATAAAGAATCAGATAAGAAGGATTGTGTAGAATCTCTTGTTACATTTGAGCATGAGCTTTGTCAAGATAAGATAGTTGCAAAAGTTGAGAAAAATAAAAACATCATAAATGATAAGGTTAGTAAGTCAAAAATGTTAGACATGATTAAATGGATTCTAAAAGAAAAACACAAGAAGATCAAGGAAGAAACAGAGGAGATGTGGGAATCTCCTGAGATTTATTTCTAGAATCGTATTGTGTGGGGTGTCTCTTCTAGGCTTCAAGGAGACACTTTTAAGAAAAATTGAAGCATGGTGGATGCTATTGGGTCTTAGATATGTTGCATGATAAGAAGGTGAGTTGACAGATTAATTTGTATATCTTTTTGAGTGAATAGATTTTTGAAGAAAATTTTGCACTAGTGTTAAGGTTGAGGCTATTAGAATGATTCTTGCATATGCAGTGTTTAAAAGTTTTAAAGTGTTTCAAATGATTATGGTCACAAGAAATTAGAATGTTGAAAAAGAGCTAACAATTTTAGAAATAAGGAAAAGGATACACATGCAGATCTCATCAAGAAAAAGGATCAGAGTTTCAAAGCTTCATTCATCAGGAAGAAGGTTCAAACATGTTCATGGCAGAAGAAACAACTTGAAGATTCTATGTTGGTGCAAACAACTTTACATGTAATAAATAAAGATCAGCCATGGTTCGTTGATAGTGGATGTTTAAGGCATATGATAGGAGATAAGAGTAAAATAAGATCAATGGTGGCATAGTGAAAGTCAAAGATAAAACCACTGCCAGGATAGCTGAAAAAGGTATTTTAAGTTTGGATATTAGTAGAACCAAAGCTAAGAATGTTTGTAAGCATAATCTATTGAGTGTAAGTCAAATATGTGATCAAGGATACACCTTAAAGTTTCATGCAAAAGGTTGTGAGGTTAGAAGAAATTATTTAAATGAGTTGATTGTAGATTCTCAAAGGACAGGTAAAGATTTATATGCATTATTAGATATCTTCTCAAAGGCACAATCAAAGGACACATTCAAAGATCTGCAAGAGGAGTTGGGAGTAATTTATTTTACTTCTTACCATTGATGTTTAGCATCAGTTGAGGGGGAGCTAAGTGTTAGCTCTAGGTAGGCACTTTGCCATTAATGTCAAAGGGGGAGAATAATAGGTATAGGTATAGGTGCAAAAAATAGGTACAGGGAATAGGTACAGGTTGCTACAGTAAGGGGGAGTTACTATATGTTTTTAGAGGATAGTATGTGTAGGTGACAGGATGTGGTAGTTTCAAGATTGAGGTTGCCATCAATGACAAAGGGGGAGATTGTTGGAAATATTGTCATTGATGTCAAAGGTCTAGTATTATTGGTGATAAAGGCCCCATTGCATTTAATGTTGCTTGTAATAAATATATCTTGGCTAATATGAGTTAATATTTATTTAATATTAATGAATATATTTTTGGTTGCATATGAGACAAAAGAAGGGCCCATGGAGAATTCAAAGAACCAGGAGGTAAAGACAAAAGAAGGATGGAATGCATTTTCCCATGAAGAGTCATCTTGGGGAATACCAAGAGTCACCAAGTGAAGACAAAAGAGTAAAGGTGCAATTTATCATGAAGGGACACTTTAAGGAATACGAAAAGTCACCAAAGATAAGGACAAAAGTGGGAAGGACGTTTTTGGTCATGAAGGGTCACCACATGACTTTTCAAAGGCTAGAATATGAAGGGTCATACAAGTTTGGTGCCATTTTCCATGAGGATTGAAGGGTCACAAAGGGGGAAGGCCAAAGGTCATTTTTAAAGCTATAAATAAAGGCTTGAGAAGCCATTTGAAAATATGGTTGAGAGAGGTTGATTTGATATTGTAATATCTAGCTTAGAAGAGCAATTGTGAGAGATGAATAGTATTTTTTATATCTAGCTTAGAAGAGCAAAGGTGAGAGAGAGGAAAGAGATGTTGTATTGAAGTATCATTTGTTGAGATAGCAACAATGAGAGATAGGTGTGTGGTATACACAAAGGGGTTGGTGCTCCTATGGGTTGGTGCTCATGAATAGTTGTTGGGTTGGTACTCGGTAAAGGGGTTTGAAGCTCCTATGGGTTTGTGCTCATGAATTGTAGCTAGGTTGGTACTCGAGAAAGGGGTATGGTTCTCTTATGGGTTATTTCTCATGAATATACTTGAGATTGTTCTCCATGGTTTTTCCCACATTGGGTTTCCACGTTATATCTGGTGTCTCTCTTTATCTTGTGTGATGTTTATTGTTTGAGTTTTATTGCATATCTTGAATGTTTGATTAAGTGGAATTTGATAAAGGGAAAGTTTTATAAGATATAGAATCTACTGATTCACCCCCCCTCTCAGTATATTCCATGCTTAATAATGGTAGGTTGCCTCCACTAGAGTCCTCCACCACTATCACAACTAAAAAGTTAAAACCAAATCAACATAAAATATCACATTTATATTTAAATCTAAAATATATTTATTAGTAATGCCTATCATGTATATCTTGACATCTAAGAAACACAAGTGATAAAATAAAATAATACACATTTAGTTATTGAAAGTACTACCATCAACATAGCCACCCAATAAAATAGTGTTATCATGGATGTGTCTTGGTGAGAATAATTACCATATCCCTCAAAGAAACAATACAACCTATTGAGAACTTGAGGTAAAACTACCAACTTTATCACTCCTTCCTCCACTTGCACCAATTTTTGTTTCCTACATCATCATCTCACTACCATATAATAGAAAAAATCTCACTATAAGACCTGTAATAGAAACACCTTATCCTTCCACTCCTTGTAGCTCAATTAAATATCTATCCCAGTATCACAGGACTACCAACAGTGATTTTAGGTGTCTAAGGCCAAAGTAACCTAGAATTTAGTTGTAATTATGTAGTTATAACCATCATGTATGGTGGCCATTAATCCAACTCTGACCTCTAGTCCTTATTGTTGTTAGTTATGATGGTTATGTGTCTATGGTGCCTCTAAAATTTCTCCACATGATCTACTACCATCATATGGTATCTAAGGCTAGTGTATGTAGGATCACTTAGAAAACATGGTCCTAATCCCACCATATAAATCATGGTAAGTGATCATATATACTATAATGAATTCATGTAGGTCTACACATTAGGAACTTCACATATATCCAACTTTAAAAGAGTATGATTGGGAACATAATATGTTTCCCTCTACTCAAAATGTCATAAAATTCTTGCACTAGTTATATCCACATAATTTAACCCATGTCAAATATAGTTTCATAGTATAGCATCAAGTTGAACATCTCTATGACATACATCAAGATAGCCCCATCAACCTTATGAAACATAAAATATGTGGTCATAATTCTGATCAAAGCCTTATGTATTTCACTAAATCATGATATGTATACCTAAAATAATACCTATATGATGAGCTGACACTCACTTTACCTATCTGATAATATAACCCACTAGGCTAGTTATCATCTCTCATCAAAATTTTATAGTGTACTAAACACCATAGGAATTATTGTAATAGGAAGAGCCTAAATCACATGTACATCTCATCATTTTTATACTAAATCAACCAAGCACCTAACTCCATAAACCATACTTATTTTCCTATACATTAGGTATACCCTATGGTACTAGCCAAGGAAACCTTTCAACTTCTTTAGCCATATCATATGATATTGACTATCACTTAGTTCTATTTTACTAGATACACCCTATGATATTGATAATATATTTTCCTTATTACATTGGCCATAACATATAGTATCAACCATGCTTATACTTTATATTGTATGATATAGGTGTTAAACTATAGTGGCCATATTTAATACCTAATGACATTGGTCATTATTAGGAGGTTATTTGACATGGAAAAAAATAGGCAAGGGTTGTTAATCCCTACCTATCCTATAAGGAGGGGTTTATTTTAATAAAAACCTTACCCAAGATTTTGGTTACCAGGTCTTGGTATGTAGGGTAACTCAATTGGATCATTATTATTATAGACACCAAAATAATACACACCATGATTTTGAATGTTGTAGTTTCCCTTGACTACCTTAGGACCCCTTTGGGATCAATCTAACCCTTTGACCCCTAACCTAGCCTAACCCATAATTAGTTTAATTAAACTAGATTAAAACTATATTTTACCTATTTTAACGCTTCACCCTCAATCATCGATGGTCACTTTGACCATTGATGATCAAGGTACACCTCTTTAACCAAGAACATGCAAACTCACTTGCCTTGATTTTCTAAAAATAACTCTTCTAAATCTAGTTGTGAGCCATTGCAAGAGCAAGTTATAATTAGGAAGCCCTGTTCAACTTACTTATAAGAAGAGAGGAGCAAAGAGGTGAGATGGATCTACAACTATTATCAAGATATTGTGCATCCAAAATTCTCCTTTTGTAGGTCAATCGTTATCAGTAATCAAGCTAACCAACTCCTATGTTGGAGAGATAACTTGTTATCATAGCTCCACCAATGTGCCAACTATTTTTACTTTATTGGAATCATGTTAGACTCCACTAATGAGTCAACCACCTCAAACATTCACCTAATCTACTTTCTACAAGATAAGTATTTCATTTTTAGTATTCAGTTGCTTTCTTTTCTTTTTACACTTAGCCTAGTACCAACCCAACTTCTAGAATCTCACTTTGTGATCTCATCAATAAGCCTCTTTACCAACCCAAATCTATGCACAATAACCTTCAATAATTGCCTCAACCACTGATAGTTTGTTCAACTGCCAATGGTCACCTGGACTATCAATGGTCACCTTAACCACTAATGGTTAACCCAATTACCGATGGTCACTATGGTAGTAAAAACTAGTAATTTGCTTTCACCTACCTACCCCCAACCAAACTTGATTCTCTATGTTCCTATTTGTTCATAGACCCCATTCTAATTTTTTGAAGCATACCCCAACCATTTAGAACTAGTATCAATTAGCTAATCACTATTTTAATCATTTATAACCTATTTATTAACAAGCATTCTTATGTTCAATTTTAGTAAATTTTTATTATTGATGTAAGTACCTTATATTCTATTTTATAAACTTAATTATTTAAAACATGTGGAGTGATATCCCCTAAAGAAGTTCTTGCTTCTAGGATCTAGCTATCACTAGGTAATCCACTCAATTATTTGTCTAACAAATAAGTTTAATTTAGTGATTTTTTATTTATAGGTCATCCTCCTAAGCCAAATATGAGTTTTCCACAATCTTATGATTCAACGCATGCATTTTCAAATAGTTTTTTCAACTATACTCATACTTAGTTTCTTCTTTTCCCTTTTCCAATAATAAGCAAAAATTTACTAAATTTTTTTGGCATGATATATGGGACCCTTGTATCTTTACTTGGGTTATTTGTTGCTTGTATTATCTCTCTATTCTATGCTCATTAATGAAATTAAAAGTTTCTTTTGGACTTAAAATTAAGTGCATACATCGACTGCTTAAAATTTTAGTTCACATAGCTTAACTTAAAAGCAAAGTAATCTATCATAGCTTCACTCTTTATTTCACACACTCAACCAAACCAATTTTCATTAATTAAACATCAAACAAATTTGATACAAGGCCTAACTAGGATTTCATCACCTATCGATAAACTTACCCTTTCTTAGCAATCCCACTTGGAGGTCATTACCAAGGGGAGAACCAACTCAGCTAGTTGAGTATAATCTTTAGACATTAATATATATTGGCTAAGCACCTGATACCCTTATCACTATGGTATATGAAGTGACAAGGTAGGCCCCAATACCAAACCACATATTGATTTCAATATAGATTCCTTTTGAGAGCCTAAACACAACCTGAAACAAACATTAGACTACCTCTTTAGTACCCACTCTACAAGCCAATTTTAGTCACACAACTTCTTAAGGCATAAGCCAAAAGTGATATTAATTAAAACTCTAGGGATTAATGTATATTATAGAGTGTGATTTGATTTCTTTAATCTTTTTCTTATCTTCTCTTTGTTTGAGTAATTAGGAAATTTGTGCTTTCTATCTCCCTTATCTCATATGGTTCTCACTCACCAATAGCAAAGAGACCTTTCAGAGTAAAACCCATCACCAAGCCAACCTAGTTCTTATACCTCTTCTTCCATGGACTACATTTTTTGAACTAATAGATTCTCCCCACCCCTTAATAAGTCTTAATTTCCCTTGGGAGGTTACTCAAGGAGATGTGTATTTTACCACTTTCCTAGATAATAATCTCATAGCCTTACAACATTATCTTACAACCATGTCATATTGTAATCTAGATTTGGCCCCACCTATAGATCCACCTTATGGAATGAATCTCCACCTCATGGGGAGTACCTCTATTTCCATGGTTACTACCTAACCATTAACTACCCAAACTTCCTCATCAACCAACAACCCCTTTGAGACCACTATAGAAAACCAACCAACCCAAACTACCATTGTCCTTATACCTTCCACTCCTACCAACCACTCCTCCATAATAGGGATACCTACCTCTAGCATTACCAACCTTCATTTATCTACCCCCAATCCCTCAACCATTACTTAGCTTTAAATTCTTATGGTGTCCATACACCCTACCTTGTCGCCAATTAATACAAGGGTCACCACCCTTCTATCGATCATCAACCCAACTATCAATCCTATCCAATAAGCACCCCTCACACCAAACTTTAGATACATCCCTAAAATACAAGTGCATGTACCCCTACCCACTACCCAACCACCTACATCTACCTATCCCTATGTATCTTCCACTTAACCATTGGCATCCACTTACCAGTACGTGGAAACCTCCCAACCCTTTACCCACTATTAGTATGTCTCCCAACCACCACAATAATATGCATCTTATAACCTTCTAAGTGCACAACCCCAAGTGTACTTAATGAATATGATTATGGAAAATATGACCAATTTAGATTCATCCATCTTGGGTAATCATAACATCTTGTCATATGACCAAATTTGTAATGAACCTATCCATCCATTAGTACCCATTAAGCCATATCCTCCCCAATGGGAACTTCCCAAGTCCTCTAAATTTAAAAGTATGAATGATCCCCAAAAACACCTTAGGGAATTTAGGCATGCTTTTTATCTTATCACCTATGATGATTCCCTCCTTTTCCACACCTTTCCCATGTCTCTAATTGGTCTGGCATTGGATTGGTATAGTGCCATACCCAAGCACTCCCTTTTCTCCTTCACCCAACTGGCTCAAACCTTCTTGGATCACTTTTTGATCAATATCTCCAAGAAATTTTTCATCACCAACCTCTACTCTATTTGGAAGTTTGAGGATGAATCCAATGCCAATTTTTTAGCTCATTAGAGGAGCCTAATCAACTAACTTTCCTTCTCCATACCTTAACCCAAACTCATATATCTCTTTTCTTAGGCATGTGCCAAGCATATCTCCTCTACACTAATTGTTCAAATATTAATAACCTTTGATGAATATTTTAACATGGTGTGTAATTTAGAGAATAGAGCCATTGATGAAGGAAAGCTAAATCTCAAAAAACAAGAACTTAACCTACAAAACCAATATGGCATCTTCCTCCAAGTTAATCAACTAGTCAAATACCAATACCAAGAGCAAGGGAACCACAAATGTAGTTGTACTTAAATTTAATATTCCACCTTTTATCAACCAAAAAAATTCCTCTAGTTTCTCAAAGAAAAACATGAGGAACCAAAACCATAACAATCAAAAGTAATTCACTCCACTTGGAGAATCCTATGCTTCCATCTTGGAGAAGTTATTGAAATCCAATATCATTAAACTTCCTCCTATCAAACCACCCCATCAATTTGAATTTTCTCATCTTGAACCCAATTAGTACAATGGTAATAATCTATGTGCCTTCCATCAAGTGATAGGGCATGATGTTAGTTAGTGCAACACCTTCAACAGCCTTTTCCAATCCCTCATTAATAAAGGGGATCTTACATTGGACAACCCCAATTCACCATCAAACCAAGCCCTTGATATATTTAGGAAACCATTCCCAAACCATTATCCTATAAATAATGATATAAAAATTGTTGAGTGTTCTCATGATACCCATATGATTAACATGGTCCTTGATGCACTCATTACCAAATCACCAAGTACCCAATCTTCTGGTCCTCCACCTTCTCTATCTATTAAGATAGTGGACTTACCTTCCATTCCTTTAGATACTAAAAATAAGTAAATTCCATCTTCTCCCCCTCTACTTATTAAGTTATTGGAGTCTTTAAACACTCTTTTAATTGATATACTATAATAACCAACCATCACCACCTTATCTTTACCTTTAACTACCAAGAAAACCACTCCTTTATACAATATTCTTGAGGAGGAAACCCCCATGTATAATCCTCCCATAGAGGAGCCACATATATCAACCTTATATCCTTTGATTGAGGAAGAGGATGAGGTTACCATCCCTATGTCTCCACCTAAGGGCTTATCTTTCAAGTCCATTATTCAAGGAAATCAAACCAGCCTATAAACCACTCTCTAGTCTAGTGTAGAAATTCAAATTTATCTCCAACCTTGACATGTATTGATCCACCTTATATTATTAATTAGGGTTACCTTATATCACCAAATAAGAACCCCCAATGAACCAACCCACCACTTCTATTGTCTAAACTCTTTCCCTATCAACCACACTAATAACAACTTTTCTTAATTCAATAATCCCTCACCCATCCAAGGCACCCAAACCCTAAGTGACCAAATAATATTCTCAAACCAAACCAACCAAACCTATCAAGAACCTTGACACCTTCCCTACACCAAGCCTTCATCACCCATCTGTGAAGGTGGATCTTGCTTCATCAAAACTAGCAACCAAATGTCAAACCAAAGAAACCAAGGAGGCAAAACTACACAAACCAAATTTTACCTTCCTCAATATTTCCCTCTATTTTTGGGCCTCATACCTCTACCTTGATTAAAAACCCAATAATATCTACCATAACCCTACCACCTCTTTTGGTTACACCTTCACAATTACTTTTTGATGCACTCCTTTTCAATGCACTGACAATACCTAAGCTACCTACCTTGAGATCCTCCACCTTTAAATCATGATCCTTTTTACATAAACCAAGCCATCAACCAAGCATACCACTTTACCCAAAGAACATACCATCAAACCTTCTTCTAATCAAACTTTTTCCCTAACCATTAAAGTAAAGACCAATACATCTTTACCACCTTTAGTTGAGTTATATTCAACTATTCTCCATAGGTTATTACAAACTTAGTATTTGGCCTTACCTCTCATCAGACCCTTCAACCCTATAACTTCAAAAACCATATGGTATAATGACCACTAAGTGTGTTTCTATCATAAGACACCTGACCATGACATGAAAAAATACAAAGCTCTCCAAACCATTGTCGACTGACTTTATGATGAGGATGATTTATTAGCAGATGAGCTTCTTATGGGCCCCATAAAAATCCAACCAATAACCATACCTACCCAATGCTTACCTAATCCTCCACTCTCACCTAATATTGAAGATTATTCTAACCAATCTCCTACCCTAACCTCTCCTTCTATACATATTATCAATGTGGTCACAATATCATAACAAAAGGATAAGTGGAAGGATAAGGCAGTTATTCCATGGGTATATCCATCTTCCACCTCCTAACCAACTCAAACCCACCTATCTTCATCTTCAACCAAACCCAAGGTATCCATCTTAGGCACCTCTCTCCCTAATCCCTCAAAATCCATCAAGAGAGTTATCCTCAAGCAAATTCACTAGAACCTAGTGAAGATGAGCTTGTATGAGTTAATTTTTACCTCTCCCCATCATCACCAAGCACTAATAGAGGCTTTATAATTAGTAGAGGTTCAGATTGAAGACCCACAACCTCTATCAACCTTTGTCAATTCCCTTCAAATATCCAACCTTATTACCTTTAAGGATTTTTAAAAACCTTCAATCCAACCCTAAGGATCTATATCCCCCTCTCTTTATTACCACCTACATCAACCAAACTAGTGTTAAATGGGTCATGATTAATGGGGGAGATAACATTAACATTATCTCTTCCCATGCCTATAACCAAATCAACCTTACATATAGTGTCATGTCTAAAACCTTGGTCATCCTTAGTTACTTTAATGACACCATGACCACCACCCTAGGGATGGTTATCCTTCATATTCATGTAGGACCTCACACATTCCCTAAACCTTTTATGTAGTGGAAGGTGAATTCTAGTACAATATTTTTCTAGGATGACCTTGGATCCATTCCATGGGTTATGTTCCCTTTACCCTCCATAATTGCATTAAGTTTAAGCATGAAGGCTATGTTATCACCATCTAAGATGACCTAGGTCCTTTCTTGACATGCAAGATGACCTATCACCCTAACAATGTCCTCATACCCCCATCCTACACACCCTTAGTTGCTAAAATCCAACCTTCAACTACCAAAGTGGATATTATTTCCCATTCTACCAAAGAGGCATCAACTACCTCATCCATCCCCTATAATAATATCCCCACCATCAACCCTTTGAAATCAATGTTTCATCACCTTTCTCTAGGATAGTATTGCCTTTTATCCCTTGATGCTTTCCCTACTCCTTACAAGTATGGGTAACTCACCAACCAACTTAGATATGACCCCAATATCAAAATTATCATTCCCTTTAGACCTCCCTATTGTCAGACCCATTTTTTTATGAGGGTCTTGACAAACCCCTTAGAACTTTTACCACCTCTCTTTCCCCTAGGCCATTTACCATTGCTTTCTCCTACCTAGATAAACCAAGCTTCATTGAGACATACTTCCATTGATGTACTTGGAAAGGATTTGGTCTCAAGTGATATGAGCATGGCCCACATGAGTTAGTCTCTATTGATACTAAGAAGCCTCATGAGAATCATGGCTTTAGTTTCATCTTACCCAACAAAAAAAGGCCAAACCATTTACCACCACCATTGTTGAGTAAGATAGCCCTTCCTCACCAACTTCTCACCCATCTGCATGTGAGGATGATGACATCATCCCACCTAAATTTTTTTATCAACATGATCAGCCTCAAACCCTTGACTTATCAAAAGGAGGAGGCAACCATAACCATTCCTTTGACCCATCCTAAGATGATAGTAAATGACTCCCCTACTATTAACACTATTTAGTGCCAAGATGATGATTCTATTCTAATTCTAACCCAGCTTGGTGCCCTAGATTATTCACTCTAAAAATTCCTTCCTCCTAATACCTCGACCATGTTGAATAAATCCAACATGGATAACAACCTAGGCACTCTAGACAATCCCCACATTATCAAACTTGGGCAATTACTAAATTTTGAGGAACTTCAAGATTTTCCCTCTTTCCTCTAAGATAACAACATAGATTTCACTTGGTCTTACAATGACATGCCTAGAATTTACCTTGTCATTACTACCCATAACATAGTCATTAACCATGATCCCAAACCCATCAAGAAGAAGATCTAATGCATGCACCCTTGCATATCCCTTCACATCAAAGAAGAGTTTCAATGTCTCTTATCTATCAATTTCATTCAACCTATTGATTACCCCCAATGGGTCTTAAATGTCATACCTAGCACCAAATCCATATGGGACTATGAATTTTTGTGGAATTTGATGACCTCAACCTTGATTTCTCAAAATATGACTTTCCTCTACCAAAAATCAACCAACATGTTGATCTTATAGCCAATCATGATATGTTATCTCTCATGGATGGGTTCTTAGGTTACAATCAGATCTTAATTTCTCCCAAAGATCAACACAAACCCACCTTTACCACCCCTTGGGGAACCTTTTGATATAGAGTCATGCCTTTTAGGTTAAAGAACATTGGTGTAACCTACCAATGTGTCATGACCTATATCTTTCATGACCTTATCCATAATATTATCGAGGACTATATGGATGACCTTCTCAAAAAATCCAAACTCTAAAAATATCAATTAGCCATTCTTAATATCATCTTAGAATGCCTCATCCACTACCATGTCCACCTTAACCCTAACAAATGTATTTTTAGGGTCTTATTAGGAAAGCTTCTTGTTTTAATTATCTCCCTTAGTGGGATTGAATTTTATCCCACCAAGATAAAATCCATCTTGACATGTTACCTCCAACCAACCTTAAGTAACTCTTTAGTTTGTAAGGAAAGCTTCAATCCATTCATCATTTTATATCTTAGCTTTCAGACTAATGCCAACCTTTCCACCACCTTCTGAAGAAGGATGTCTCTTTTAAGTGGAATATAAACTACCAAAAGGCCTTTGATTCACTCAAAAAGTACCTTTTTTCACCACCTATCCTCACCCCTCCCAAGGATGATCACCCTTTCTACCTATATATCTCTACAACCGACCATTTCCTAAGGGCAATGATGGCCCACTGAGATGAACAACATAAAGAGCAAGCCATATATTACATTAGTCACATGCTTGTAGAATATGAGACTTGGTATACCCATACTAAGAATATTTTCTTAGATTTATTCTTTATGGATACCAAAATTCACCACTACCTTCTTAACCATAAAGCCTATGTCATAACCAACACTAACCCACTTAAGTACATGTACTCCAAGCCATACCAAAATTAGTGTATGGACAAGTGGCTCATGCTCTTAGAAGAGTTTGACCTTTATTTACTTTAGAAAAATTTAATTAAGGGGTAAGTCATTTCCAACCAATTGGCCAAAGCACCTTTAGTAGACAACTAACCTCCTCCTCTTGAGTTCTTTGATGAGTCCATTATAACCCTCTCTCAAGTGGATTTTACCTATCAATTTACCATGTTCTTTGATGAATCAAAGTGTCAACATAGTGGTGGAGACGGTATCATCCTTATCCCCTTTGAAGGTGACCCCATTCCTTTATCCTTCAATCTTAATTTTAAATTTACCAATAATATGGTTGAGTATGAAGCCCTAGTGATAGGCCTTTAGACTACCTTAGACCTAGGAGTCAAAATGATCAATATCTTTGGTGACTCCCAACTTATGGTTAATTAAATAAATGGCTCCTACCATTGTAAGAATGATGATTTACAATAGTATAAGAAACTAGTTGATGAACTCTTAGCATCATTTGAACACTACTGCATTCAGTCAACCTTATAATCTACTAAAAAGTTCACTAACATTTTGTCTTCCCTTACCTCTTAGATATTATATTCCCCATTATATTCTAAGATATTGGTCATTATTCATAAGCTAAAACAACCTTCTTATGTCAAACTATATTCTCCCACCATTTTTAATGTGGAATATACCCAACCTAACCTTTAGTATCAATAAACCTTCAACTATCTTAACCTTGACATAGTTCCTTCTGGCCTCTCTATAAATGCTCAATGAGCATTTATCTAGGGTACCTCACATTATACCATATTATGAGGTATCCTTTATAAATGTGGCTTTGATGGCCTCCTCTTCCATTGCCTATGTAGTCAAGAAGCCTCTTATCCGATTAAGGAAATGCATGATGGTATCTATGGAGGAAACTTTAGTGGACTCATTGTAACTAATCATATCCTTTTCCTTAGCTATTATTGGCATACCCTTAAACAAGGCTATTGTCATTACATGAAAAATTTTGTTAGGTGTCAACAACATACCAATTTTAATCATGTGCCTAGCCATAGTCTTCAAAATTTTACTAATTTTTATCCCTTTCCATAATGGGGTCTAAACCTCATTGGTGAAATTAACCCCCATTCCTCATAGTGACACCACTCTATCATCACTGAAATCAAGTATTTTACCAAGTGGGTAGAGGCTATTCCTCTCATCTCCACCAAAATGGAAAATATTATCAATTTTATCAACCATCAAATCATCTACCACTTTAGTGTTCCTCATAATATTATCACTTATAATGGTAAATATTTTTAAAATATGTAAGTCTAGGGTCTATTAGATTCTTCAACATTAAGTTAAGCTTCTCCTCACCCTATCACCCTTAAGGTAATGGATAGGTATAAGCCTCTAGCAAAACTCTTGACAACATCCTAACTAATATGGTCAATGCATTTGGTTGGGATTGGCCTTTGCACATTTCCTTCACCTTGTGGGTATATCATACTAACATCAGAACCCCTATGGGTGATACCCCTTTCTCCCTTGTGTTTGGAGTGGAGATTTTCTTGCCTCTAAAATTACAAATCCCATCTCTTCACATATCTTTATGACAGATTATTTCTAAGGATGATTATCATCATCACCATTTAGCCCAACTTGAGCTACTTGATGAGCATTATTTATTAGCCCTTACCTGTCTCCATGTCTATCAAGAGTGTGTCAATCATGCCTATAATAAGTACCTTAAAGTGCAAGAATTCAACATCAAAGACCGCATCCTAAAGGAAAACCAACATGTCACTAATATGGAGAAAATAAAGTGAGGAAAATTTTATTTCAATTGGTTTGGACCTTATATCATAACTCATAAGTATGGATCAAGAGCTTACCAATTATACTCTCTCAAAGGCCACCCAAAATTTGAGCCCCTTCAATACTTCACATCTACATCCATTCTTTTGTTAAGAAGGATCAAGCTCACCTTTTGTCTAACTTAATCTCATTCCTTGCTATCTACCTATATTCCATCTCCCTATTTTAAGGGAAATTGATTAAAACTAAATCATGTGATTATCTATCACTAACATAGCCTTATCTTAAACAATTGGTATCACAGCTCTACCCATGGTACTTTCCACCCCTTTACCAAATGGATTCCCATGATCATTATCACCTAAACCTCTTTACACCTAATTAACCTTCTTGTCATTTTAGTTTTGCCTTTATAAAGGTGAACTACTAACCTAGTCTAAGAAAGTCTATGTCAAGCAAGATCAAAGCAATAAATAGTAAAAACCCCTATCATTAACAATCATGGGTCACTCTTAGCATTCATAGACTAATCCCTTGAAGGATAACTATTAAAAATTTATTCAAAATTGCCAAAATGTAAGGTGGACTACTCCCTTAAAGGAAAACTATCAATAAGTAAAGCAAATAAACTTATACCACTCCCTTGAAGGATGACTAAGTAAATCATTTTGGGAAAAGCCTAGAAATTTCTTGGAAGTTTCATGCACTGATAAGCTTCCCATATACAACAATAAAATAAAAAGACCCATTATCATAATCGCAACAAAATTAAATTAATTTTTAAGGTTACAATCAACTCTCAAGCAACATAATAAGGTAGAATCTATAATTGGCTCTCACAAGTAGATTTCTTGCATTGATCAGTGTACACATTTCAACATACACTTGTTTATAATGACTATTTAGATGCCTACATAAGAGGCATACTAGTCTCACTATAAGGTTCTATTTTCACCCATCTCCCATTTACTCATTATAATCAAGGGATTTTTTTATCTTACTTGACATTATGTAGTCAAGATACCTCTTTAACTAACTAACAAATGCTAATGTGAATCATTCAAAGGGATTATGTTTGTTAAGACACTCCAAATTTGGTTTTATTTTAGTCCTTATTAACAAAGAAGCATCATACCCTCTTCTTATCCTATCATGACTAGTTGATATCTTCATTAGAATTTTTGTCTCTTGATTATATTCTTTTTTCTCCCATCTAGCATTGTTAGATACCTTACCTAATGTGTTTTACCATAAACAAAATAGCATAAACCATAAGCATAATAGGTATATCCATGTGTTTCATAAAGTAGCATCATAATAATAAGCATAACCATACCAATCATAATCAAACCATAACATCTATGAGCAATTAAAGTAACAAACCATTTTTTTGCCATAAATCTAAGTCTAAAATAATGCAGTATATACTCATTAAAATTTTGCATATCATAAGCATAACCATACATCAAAATCATATCATGCCTAGCTAATCCTATATTAATGTCTAGCATCCATAATATAAGCATCATCTATAAACAATATAAACGTCACATCTATAAGCATTAAACATCAACATCAAACCATAAACCTTAAACCATGAATATGAGCATAAATAAAAATCATATAGCTTGTGAGTCAAATAACATAATAGTACAAGTAGATAGATATGTCTCATTCTCCCAAAATGTACATCTTATTACATCATCTCATAGGATGGAATCAAAATGATATACAAAATATCATAATCTAGATATATTTATACCCCAAGGGCACCACTACTTCCTAGAGCACCACTAGATTCTAGTGCCTACCCACCTATTATACCTATCTCTCCCCTAGTTGTCCTTATCTATCTAAATATATATGCTGCCTACTACCCTAGTGTCACCACACTGGCACCACCTACCAAGCTAGCCCTATACTCACCCCATCAGGGCTCTTATGGACATTGTGTCAAAAATATAGCTTATAGTACCATATCTCCTCCACTATAGCTATGTATCATGTTGTGGGGATGGTTCTTGATGGCCTATCTATGTTTTTACTACTCCTCTCTACCTTAGAGATTCCCTCTCTTGGGTCACCAAGCCTAGTGAGGTCCTAGCTTGATCCCTCTTACCTATCATGGTAGATACCTAACACCATAGGGTAGAAAATTGATCTTATAGTATAGCAATATATCCCTATAATGTGGCCACCTACCCCTATCACACTTTAACCTATCCATATGTAGAAAACTAAAGCCATTCTTACCTTCCATCATGGTTAGTCAGATCCATGGCCATCAACCTCACACCTCTATCATCCTAACTAATGTCTATAGCTACATATATATGCTAGCACCATGTTGTGTACACATGTGTAAACCTAGCATCATCTATTTATTCCCTATCTAACATCTCCTCATAGTCTAGCAAAGTCAACATAGGATGTGGGTTTGGTAATAATATATTAGAATCCTCTTGCCTATACCTAGGGAATAGACCTAAAATACCCTATACCAAGCCAAAATTCCTCTTAACCCTCTCAAATGAGATTAAATCAACCTCCCCATCCTTCCTATCAAGTATCCATCTATAGTTCTGAAGGGAGAGTGTCTACATCCTATAACTTGGCCATATTAGAGACTAAACATATGGCCTCTAAGTGATGTCTCCTATCACTAGTACACTTAGTGTACCCCTAAACCACTCCGAATCATGCATTCCACCTCCCAAAATTGAGGTATAAAAGTCATCCTTCCATCACATAAATCTAATGGGGATCTCAATCTATTTGAAACTAGCCTATTACAACCCTACTAGCCTCAACACCTAAATGTGCTCATAGGCCTAACAATGCATAACTAGGCTAACATTGATACCATATGTCCTATGGGCCCTAAACCCCCATAAATACTTGTATATTTATACAATAAAAATAGGCACCAAACCAAATACAATATGACCTAACAATAGCTTGACCACACTTCCAATATCAAATAAGGGAACATCCCACTGCTCAAGTCGAGAAGCACAAATCATGTAATAGTCTCCTCTCACCTAGATCCCTCCCATACAAAGTGTTGTACTTAAACCCCCTAGCCTCCCATCTGACTTGATCACTCTCATATTTTTATAAAATCTCAATTTGATCATCTTACTCTTCATGTTCTATATGGTAGACTAGATCACCTCGAAGCATAAGTTGGGTGATCCTATGTTCATCTTTGGGTAAGATAGTCATATCCCTAGTCAACAATAGAAAGTTGTTCATAGCAGGATTCCATATTTTGATGATCACTATGACTATGCATGTAACCCAAGGCACATGTTGATAATGCCTCATCACTCCAAACCCCATCTCCTCCATTGGGGCCCAATCAGTTGGGGTCATCCCCTACTAGATATTTATGAAGATACATAGTACTCAGTCATGTATTTGTATCTACTCCTTGGCCTACACCAAATCAAAAACATAGCTTAGTCACTTGCACCATTATTGACTACCCAACCCTTTAAGTAATGGACCTATTTGTTTACCCATCTTACTCATTTATCCAATACCTATCAAAATTTCCCTCTAAACCTTCATCACCAACCTATACCTAACATGTAAACATTCCATTTTCCCTAAATTTTTAAACACTTAGTAAAAACCTTCTCTACCTTAATCAATAATAGATGATCATGGTGACCATTGATGGTCATGGCAACTATCAATGGTTAAGCATCTTTTTTTCTAAGGATGTCAACCATCGATAATCAACCCTGACTATTGATGGTCACTGTGGGTGTTCTAAGCATAGAATACCCAAACCTTATCTATCTTAAAACCAACCCAAAATATGAGAAAAATAACCAAAATTTATACCCTAAACCCTTACCTAACCTAATTTACCTACCCATCCCACCAATTCTTAATTTTATCCATAAATTCACCTAAAGCCTACCCAAAACCTAACTAGGCCATAACAAACCAAACCCACCCATTCCAATGTACCCTAACCTCCCAACACAATTCAAATACATGAAATTACACCTATCTATCAATGTTAGGAAAACCCCTACCTCATTTTATGACCTCTATCAAGGAGTCAACAAAAGACCTACCCATCCTCGTTCATGCTTATGTACTCCCTACATCTTCACTATTCTACTAGGTCAAATATCCATCTTAGCTAACAATCTCCCTCAATAATCCCTTTTTACACAAAGTGTCAAAAACTAGAGCTAAAAGTTAACCAATCACCAAAGTTTAAATGGGTAAAAATTAATTCTAATTTTACTTTTAAACATTAGGTTTCTAGGGTTTCCACCCTAACCATCAATGGTCAGGGTAATCATCGATGGTCACCCTTGAGTACCCTAACTATTAATGGTTAATATGCTCACCTTATTACATTAACCTTAATAGATACCTCTTTAGCAACAACCACCCATTTTTTACCCACCCATGGAGATTACCTTCTCCACCCACCTTGACCACCTCATCCTCTCGTTATTGGTCCATTTTGACCCAACTAGCATGTATTTTACAACTCTTTTTACCTGGTCATTTGATCAGAGTGACAAAATTACCATGTTGACCCTTTTTTAACTTATGTCACCTCATACTTACCTAACTCACTTGTGTTTTTTTGAGATCACTTCCTACCTCAGATACCTATGACACTTAACCAATTTGTGTTTTCCATGGGAGCACTTCTTTCCTTGGATACCCAAGAGAACACTAACCAGTGTACCCAACTACCACATCTCAATACATTAATATGGTACACTAGTCACTTATCTTTCTATCACCCACCTTTATTTTTACCAACTTGGCAACCTAGTCTATACACAATATTGATGATTAAACCTTTTGTCATAGTTTGCATGCTTTTTTTCATTTTAGTGCCCAACCTAACACCCACCTTCATAACATCCACCTTCATCATCACCTTCACTCACCTTATCAAACCTACACCTAATTTTATTTTACCTTATCAACTCTTAGTTTTAGGGGAAATACCTCCTCCCATATTTGGAACAACTAGACCTTTGACTAGCATCCATTTTTATTTTGTAGCTAGTTGATTCTATGCCATATTGAAAAAGGGGGAAATGTAGACACTATAAATCTACACACCATGATTCTAAATGTCATAGTTTCCCTTGACCACCTTAGGACCCCTTTGGGACTGATCTAACCCTCCAACCCCTAACCCAACATAACTCATAATTAGTTTGATTAAACTACCTTAAACCTAACTTTTACCTATTTTAACCCTTCAACCTTGATCTTTGACTGTTAGGTTAACCGTCGATGGTCACTTTGACCATTGATGGTCAGGGTGCACCTTTTTAACCAAGAACATGCAAACTCACCCACTTTGATTTTCTAAAAATAACTTATCTAAATCTAGTTATGAGCCATTTCATGAGTGATTTATAATTAGGAGGCCTAGTTCACATTTTGTTGCAATTCTTTTGCCTTACTTATAATAAGAGAGCATAAAATAAGTGAAATGGATATGCAATTTTTAACAAGAGCTTGTGCATCTAGAATTCTCTTTTTATATGTCAATTATCATCAACAATATAGCAAACTAGCTACTACATCAAAGAGCCAACTTACCATCATAGCTCTACCAAAGTGCCAAGTATCATTACTCTATCATAATCACATCAAATTTCACCAATAAGCTAACCAACACAAACATCCACCCAGTCTACTTAATTCAAGATAAATATTTGGTTTTTAGTATTCAATTACTTTCTTTATTTTTTGTACTCATCCCATCACCAACCCAACTCCTAGAATCTCACATTTTGATCTTATCAATGAGCCTCTCTACCAACCTAGATCTATACATAGTAACTTTTGATGATTATCTCAACTACCGATGATCTTTCCAATCTTTGATGATCACCTTGACCACTGACAGTGTCCTTAACCACCAAAAGTTAACCTAATCACCAATGGTCATTGTGGTAGTAAAAACTAGTTAGATGCTTTCACCTACTTACCCCCAACCAAACTTGATTCTCTATGTTCGTATTTATTCACAAACCCCCTTATAATTTTTGGAAGCGTACCCCAAACATTTATCACTAGTATCAATTAGCTAATCTCTATTTTAAACATTTCTAACCTATTTCTTAGCAAGCATTCTTGTGTTCAATTTTAGTACATTTTGATTATTAATGCAAATACCTTCTGTTCTATTTTATAAACTTAATTATTTGAAACATGTGGATTTATAGCCCCTAAGGAAGCTCTTCCTTCTAAGATATAGCTATTGCTAGGCAATCCACTCAACTATCTATCTAACAAACAAGTTTGCTTTAGTGATTTCTTATTTATAGGTCATCCTCCCAATCCAAATAAGATTTCTCCACAATCTTCTGATTCAACACACACACAATCATACAAGTTTTTTAACCATACCCATACTTATTTTCTTCTTTTCCCTTTTCCAATAATAATTAGAAATTTACTGAAATAATGACCATTCCATAAAAGGGGACTATTTAGAACATTTCATAAAAATTGTTCCATTATGAATGTGTTTACCTAGGAATTCATCATATAATAATTTGACCATGACATATAGTTGATTTAAAACATGTCAATTTCACATAAGAGTGGATTCAACAATGTGTATGCAATAATAGACATAGATTGATCAATCAAGATAAGCAATAATGATATATTGTATTCATTGATACCCAAGTTATAAACTACCTCATCTAAAAAGACATAATATAAATAATAAAAGAGAGAAGGGTAGAGAGAAATAAAGTAAATATCTTATTGTAACAAAGATAAAAATGAATGGTCTAATTTATTACATTCACTTAAACCAGTCCTTAGCCAATCATGACCTAACACAACTAGAGCAAACAAGAGTTTGAGGGAAACATTGACTAGGAGAAAAAATATAACCACCATAAGACACATGCATGAAATGATAATCAAGATCCATAGTACTTGAGGAATAAAGTTATACAAATTCATTAATATGAATGGGATACACCATAATCATTCATTCATAGACTTTAGTTACAATATAACAAGACTTAGAAAACTAATCTATAAAGTAGGAAAATGTTGAAAGAAAATGGGCATGCCTTCACTATATTAAAATCATCCATCCTAGATAAAGGCCTCAAAAAATAATATATATATGATGGTTCTACCCCCATCATTTTAAATTCACCAACTTTCCAAAAAAAAGCCATGCCTTGACTACCAACTCAGCCAAGACTACATACACCAAGGTCAGACCTATATCAGGTGATCTAATCACTACTCAAAATTACCAATTGATTCCTTTCACTTATTTTATTGATCATGGTCAGGCCATGCATAGCCACTATCATGTAATATCTTGTTTTAATCTTGTAACCACTTACTAGTCTTGGGCCTAATCTACTCATGATTATTGCCATGATATCATTCCTTGATCACCAGGTGATTACTTTGGGATCCACTAGTCAATCCAAAAAATTTCATTTATCACTTTATACATTATGGTATTTTACTATATTCCTTGTTTTTATGAATGACTCTATTGTTTTATTACCCTGAGCTTAAACTTTTATTTCGTTAAAGGTCCAAACTCCCTGATGAATGCATACATCCAAATTAATGGCTCAAATTGAAATATGAAACCTGCATGATCAAATAAAATGGTTAAGCATAAACCCTTATAAGAGGTGGGGAGGCATGAGAATTAAAATGATTTAATACTAAATAGATAAGCCTTAACTAATTTTTATCAAATGTGAGAAACAAATGAAAGATTTTACCATTAGGACATAAACATTCACATTAATTAGTTTTTGATTTAAACATATACCCTTTCATATGTACAAAATCATAAATAGAGTTATACTTAGTTTAGTATGAGCATCCTAAAATTAAATAATGTCATCATGAATCCCATTTGACTAATATAAATTAGAAATCTAATCAACCAACATCCTTTTTGAGCCTTTGACAATTTTGACATTTGTGATGACCATCAAATTTAAGCCTATCAAGTGCCACATGACACATTATTATTATCCCAAAGGCTCAAGGTTAATGGATTAGTGATGGGTAAACTCTTATAAAATTTAATCTTAAGGTAATATTGATGTCATCAAGGTGACATATGATAGTCCCTCATTAATATGTGTCTATGGTATGGGTACACAGGATGATTCCATGTGGAATCATCCTAGAGAGTTAGGCCTCTAAGCTAGTTTTTATATCAATCTTTCCCCCATGATCCCAATATCATGAGATGTCTTCATGTGGTGACCTCTTGGGACCTCAATCCCATGAGACTATTATACTTTGCTAAAGCCTCTATTGACCTGGGCTCCTAGGATGTCACCACATGATGGCATATTAGGCCCTTAAGTCCTTGGGCCATAAAACTATTACATGTTAATATATATTTCATTGAGTTGGGTCTCTAGGATTATACCACATGGCATGATATCAAGGATTGGTAAAGTAAACTCAACTTAAATTTTTTTTAGACAATCTCATAACTTTTGAATAATCTGATAATGACATGTGGAAGGGTAGGGGAAATGAAATACTCATGATAAAACAAAATAAAATGCTAAGTCATTGAGATAAAATATTTAAATATGACCAAATTAACTTGTCCAAATTTGACTTATCATATTTTGATCTTACTTGAATCAATTTAGTAGACTAGGAGCTCGATATAACTCAATTTGAGTGACTCAATATTAAGGGACTTGAGCTCAATGGATAAGGGCTTGACCAAGATAATCTTAACACAAATAGAACCTAGGTTTAACACAAAATGAAAAGATAAATGGGATATAAAAATTTAAATGACGTTATCCCTAGGGAAATTGAGAATATGATCTTAAGCCTTATCAAAAGAAAACTATTTATAAACCATGACAAATGATCCAATTTAGACTCAAGATCATTTGAATGCTAAGGGTACAAACTAGGTTTATACCACAAGGATGACTCATTGACTAAAATATGAATAACATATCACCCTAGGGCTAAGAATATAATCAAAATAAATCTAGATTATCCAATCCAAACTTGCTCAAGTAAAAAGAGGGTCCCCATTTTTAGACTAAAAAAGAGGCATGTTGCACAAACAAAAAAATTGTGACTCTTACTGTATACACATAATATTTTTAACTTTTATTGATTACTAACACTTTGTATCTTGTAGGAACCCATCAAGTATTAATATATATAAGTGCATGCCTTAAGGGGTGCACTATGAAAGGGGTAGGTAGACCACTAGTGCTTTGTAAGATTGTTGTCCCTTTTTTCCACTTGCCATTTACACACTCATCTCCTAAAACCATTAACCCTAAGCTTATTCTTCTCAATCCTACCCATTCTAGTTATTTTCCTCTTTTCGTCCTCCTTTTCTTACCTTAATTTCCTTTTGGACTGTTGGCTTTACTAAGTTGACCATGGTTGACCTTGTACCATTTAGGAGTATTTTTCACTTTTTGGGTTTGTTAGCCTTTTGGCCAACCTAGCTCAGACCTAGTGAATTGTCCCCAAAAACATAAAGGGTCAACCATGTTTGACCTTATACATCCAATGTTTCTGGGAGGACTTAGGGAAAGATCCACATATATATGAAAGTTCATTTGCAACCATTTATAGATAATAAAAGTGAAAAATAATAAGTGTGAATGAACATATTCTTATTGACCATTCTACTTGAGGAATAAATCTTAGGGTTCCATAATTTTTTTGGAGATATAAATCTTGTATTGTGTAGAAGTATTTTGGATGCATAGATAAGTTATGTAGACTAGAGATGATTTGTCTTTATTATCCTTACATACCACAATAATATCTTGTGAATCACCTTGTCTAAGGGAGATATTGAGGCTTGGTGGGTTCATTTTCAAGTTAAGTATTCCTAGATTTATTTCTCCTTTGTAAGAGTAGATAGATAATGCAATTGTGATTCTCTCCCATGCATTAGGATTTTATATACATTGATGTGAGTATACATATTTTATGCATGTTTAGTTTAGTTTATTTTTTAAATCAAAATGAACATGTCATTCTATCTTAGGTTTTGATGGGCTAGATGACCATCAAACTTGTTTTACTTTATTGTTTATTAGACATAGGTGAAATATTAAACCTAAGTCTCTTTTAGGGTTGTTGTATGATTGTGTTAGAGTATAGGATTTGGAACCCTACCTCACATGGTGTATTGTGACAAGTGATCCCCTAATTAGGTCTAGTGGATCTTGATATTGGTTATGCCCCCACTTAAAAAGTGTATTCCCAATTAGAAGTGTAGGTATGCTCTATCTTTTTTGAGCTAGGATCAATTTATAAACATGATGCATTTTTTATTGAATATATTATCATGAACCCAATTTGAAACTAGCCATTGAAATATTTATTTCACTTTATTTTATTCTTTTTAGAATTATTTTTATCATATATTTTTCATACTAGATCGACTCTATTAACCCAATCTAATCTTTGTGCTTAGGTTTTCAAGAACAAACAACTGGATTAACTCCAAAAACCTAGTATAGGTTTCCAGACTTCCAATTCACACTCCTAGGTTGACCTAATCAACCTTATACACTTTTAAGCATCTAGATTTAGGTACTAGGTCAACCCTAGTTAACCATATACATTTTAGCAATCAATATTAGGATTTTTCAAAGCTTGATTGACCCAGTCAACCTATTTAGTAGAGTTTTCAAGCATATTCCAAGGTTCTTTATTAGCAATCTTCATTCTTAGCATCTCTAATCCACCAAGGTTCCTTTATATTTGTATACCTCTTCCTTTTTTATCTTTCCTTTCATAATTTACAATCTTCAAAACTACCCCTACATAGTCAACTAGATCAACCATATCGACCCAGTTCTATGTTTTGTATGTTATCTAAATAATTGGGTTGACCCTGGCCAACCCTATTCAGTTTCAAACCTTGCTTCCATAGTACAAGTTTGACCCCATCAACCATATTCTATATTTTTTACATATAGTATCAACACTATACCCTGTTTCAAGTTATAATTAATCTCTATATGCTAGTAATTAGTTCACACCTTTCTTTTATTATCGATTACATGCTTATAATAGTTCACATAGTCTAATTAGGGGGTTTTTAATTAATCATTTAGTTTCACTATTTATATTTTATTTAAACACAACCAAATCACATAATCTAAACAATAATTTTAACATTTGTCTACCCAAGGCCAACCCACTTGGATTTCATCACTAAGGGGGAAGCCAACTTGATACTATGGTCAAGTATAAAGCTTGGTTAATGATATATTTTGGCTAAGCACCTGACATCCTTATCACTATGGTGTTTGAAGTGATGGGGTAGGCCCCAATACTAAGCCTATATCATTGCCACTATAGTCCCTTTCAACACAAACTACTTAAAACCATCCTTATATTGCTATCTAGTTCCTTGATTTATAGCCAACTTCTCATCACATTTAAAATCATATTTTTAATAATCTAATAAACATTTTAGGTTGACTAATTAGTTAGCTCTTTACTTTCAATTTGATTATTTGCTATTTTCTCAATTATGTGTGTAAAAACTTGCATTATCCAACATTAGTACAAGGTTTTGTATTGTGTGCCTCAATTGGATTAGCTATCATTGATCCAATTGAGTATTTTTTTCCCTTCAACTCTTACTTTCCTAGATTAGCTACACAAATTGTCTTGCTTCAATTCATAACTTGTTATCAACCTTTTCATTTTCCCTATCTATTGTACTTGGTCAACCCAATTGACACTGTACCTTTTTTTAGCCTCTATGCACTATATAAGATGGACCCAATTAACCTTGTACCATCTAAAACCCCTTTTTCCTCTTTTTCCATCCTCTATGCACTATACTGGATCAACCCAGTCAACCCTATATAGTTTTACAGTTCCTATTTTTTGCTAGGTTGACCCAATCAACCTTGTACTATTTCAATCACTTCTTGGTTATTTGCTTTCTCATATTTCTTCCTTTCCCTTCATCATGAAAATTTTGTTTAATAATGACATTGAATTATAGTCAACAGGCATGATGAACTTTACCAATCCTCATAGGGTCTCCTATAGACAGAGTAGGAATTCTCTCTTGAATGCTAGTAAAGTTCATATTTCCACTCATAAAATAAACTATGCCCCCCTAATACTTATTTGAATCATAATTCCCCTCTTTTCTTAGAAGACCAACCTAAGTTAGTGTATACTCCTAAAATGCTCTTTATCATCTCTAAATTTCCTCAATATTGAGGAAAGGATCCTTAAATCATTTACAATCTTATGATTAGTGGTCAATCAAAATATCCTCACCTTCTCCTACATTATTAAATGGATTTGGGGTCACCACTTTCTTTTATTATCAACCTCTTCCTTTGATTATGACCCCTTTTCATACCATGAACTCTTCTTATCTAACTTCTTCCACCTTTATGCCTAGTATCTAAATTAACATGTTAGGTTATGCATCTAATGGGCCTATTTTAGATCCATTATCATTAATCCATATACTAGTGCTTCATTTTATACCCAAGGAAATCATGCTTCTAGTGCTTCTTCCTCTCAACCATTCACTAGTCCATATTTTTCTACATAAGCAAATTTTTCCACTAGTGCATCACATTCTCAAAATTCTTCTCAAGCTCCTATCAACATAAATAATGGTACCTAAGCCACTAATAAAAAAACTAATGCCAAATATAATTATTCTATTAATGGTAATCAAACACATAAACTTTTATTGTAAACTCTCAATCAAATGAATTCATTTTAAGCTCATAACACAAATCAAATGATGAGATTACAAAACCACCTTATTCATCTTCAATCTCATCCATAACCAATGGCCTGGTGCACACATAATAAAAATGTTCTCCCTCCTCCTCTTCAATATTCTCAAGGCAATCTCATTCCTTATCCTCCTTTAATCAATAAAAACATCAATCATCTACAAAATGAACCTCTCACTACTCAAATTGTTAACATTGACATAGGAGGTATAACACCTACAATTTACTATAATGGATCAACTTATCCTACCCTTCATCTTAATAAAATTTTAAATAATTATAAGGATTGGGTCAAATTAAACACCTTTGATGCTACTAAGCTCCTTGCCAAAACCCTCACAGGTAATGCCTTGGATTGGTACAATCAAATTAAACCTCATTCCATTACTAGTTTGGAGGATTTAGTGAATGCTTTAGTACAAGAATTCTAAACTAGTAATCTTACCAAAAACACTTTGGCCCATTTCATAAATTTCAAAAAAAACAAAAATTAAATTACTCAAGCCTTTGTTAAAATATGGAAGACTTTTTCAAACAAATGTGAACATAACATGGCTAATCATAATCTTTTCCATCTCTTTACCAATACCCTCTTTCATAAATTACAATATCAAGTCCACACTCTCTCTCCACATACCTTGGATGAGGCTATTAACCAAGATAAACATCAAGATTTCCTTATGTATCAATTTTATCCACCCTAAAATTCTATGGTTCCTCATCTATTACTAAAGAACAAAAACTGTAATATTACTAATGATGGTGTTATAGATTATTATGACACCATTCACAATGTTAAAGTTATCTATCCTAACCAATCTTTGGAACCAAATCCCTCTTCTCAAAATTATACTAATTCTCATTTATATTCACTAAAAAATAGTAATATTTACAAACCTCTATCCTTAATTGAATTTCTTAAATGTATACCTAAGCCTTTTCCATGAGATCTTGACCCTACTCATCATATGAAATCTTGGTATGATCCTAACAAGTTTTGTTGGTTTCATGATAGTTGGGGTCATTCTCATGAGACCTGTAGATAACTTCATAATTTAGCTATGGATTTTCTTCTTGAACCTAATTTTTATAATTATTCCATAATCTATAAGCATCAACAAGCTTATGAAATCACTTTCAAGGATTATAAATCACGTGACAAAACTCCAGCCCTAAATCAAGAAAATACTCATTTAGCTATTTATAAAGACCCTCTTCCTAATCACCAACCTATTTAATACACCCAAGATAATCCCACCCCTTCCAAAAATAATTTATTAAGTCTTGTTAACCCCACTTTCAAATAAAATATGTTTAGCATGACTAATATGCTAAGGGTGGTGGCTTTCATGGATTCCCAACCTATCTACACTCCATATAGAACATATCATGTTAACTAGGATTCTTCTTCAAATAATTTAAATGAGTTTGGAAAAGATGAAATTATTACTTTTGATGGTCCAATTTACAATTATCCCTTGGATAAAACTTCCCATTCTATTTATACCACTCTTCCATCATCTTCCAATACTAATGATAATCAAGTTTATACTAACACTTCTTCCAATTCTCAAAATTGACTTGAACCAACTATTTTATTATCATAACATGATTTACAACCTTGTTTTAAAGCTTCTTATTCTTCTTACCAATAAAAATTCCAATGTACTTTAACTCCTCCTTTCGAGGACCTCCTTAATCATTATGCACCTATATCTAACAACCTTGTTATAGGTTATGATGAGTGGGATCCCATTATGAAGCTCACTAATCTCCCATCCCAAATTCAATTCTTTGAGATTATGACTTATCCCCATCATATATATCATCTTATGAAACTATTATTCAAGATGAATGTCCCTCATCCTCCCCTAGCAGGATGGGAGGCAACCTTATCTAGTTCCAAAGATAGTATATTACAATAATGTGAAGAGATGTCTATCAACATTGATGAAACTATTGATACTTCTCTTTCCTTAAAATTTCCCATTGATTCTATGATTCCCAACAAGATTTTGCTTTGTGTGGATGATCCTCCCTTATTCATTAGCATCTAAATAGGAAATATCCAAGTTAAGCATTCATTGATTGATGAGGGTTTCAACACATGTTTTTCTTCTCTCAATTTCATTAAGACTCTTGGATATTCAGAATACAATATCAAGTCTACATGCATCACCTACCAAGGATATGATATAAGGCAAATTCCTCCTTTAGGTTGTGTGTGGCTCCCCATTACCATCCCACTGATCACTATTCATATGAAGGTGATGATGTTTAACTTTCCCATTTCTTATAACATGTTGCTTGGTAGGTTATGGACTCAATGTATGAGAGATATTACTTCTTCTACCTACCAATGCATTAAATTCCCTCATAATGGATCCATTTATAGGATTAAAGGTGACACTAACTATATGAATTTCAAATGATTCCAAGATCATGGTGTCTTCAAGATTCCCCCTCTTGATCCTTTACCTAGCATTCCATTGCATGAGTCATAACATCTCAACTTTCTTAACTCAACCTGAGGTTATAATGGGCATCCTGAGCTCATTAGTAACATTCCCCTTAACCTCCTAGATTCTAATGATGATTATCTTGATGAGGTTATCCTAAATATTAAAACTTTTGATCTCTCACCTCATCTCATCTTATAGCTTCCTGCTTCCTTACAACCTCATTCTCACAAACCCCCTTGTGACAATATTCCCATAGTCTTAACCAAGACTAGTCATTTTATTCACCATACTTCATAAAATGAAAAAGCTATACCTAATTGTGTCATTTATCTTCACACCTTGGATTAAAATGATGTCTATTCCTTAGATAATCTATTGTTAGGTGGTCTTGTATAAGCCTATAATGTCAAGATTCTTTGTTATCATTTTTTAATTAAGTCTTTTCATGCATCTCATTATTTTCCTTCACTTATAGTTCCTAATTTTTGTATTTGCCCCCTTTATCATAGGGTAGAGATGTAATTGACACCTCCAATTTCTAAGGAGCTATGTAGAACTCTGTTCATGGATGATTTTATAACCAGGCCTTACTATTCTTATAGGTACCTTAACCCTCATAGTTGGTTTACCCTTGAGGTTAGTGATACTCTCCTTAGATATTCTATAGATCCCTATGCTCCCTTAGTAGAGCCCACTATAGTTGAGCCTCTTCCCACTCCTGCTATAGTTGAGCTTATTCCTACTCCTACTATTACTGAGCATATCCCTATTTTTGATTCCATTACTCCTTTTATTAAGCCTAGTTCCATTCCTTCCTCATCATCACCCTTACTTGGTGATGGTTTGCTTACTTTTCCTAATATGGCTCCTCTTCCCACTAAATGGGTTGATGAGTGTTCTTTTTATTCTTTCAATCTTACTAGACCTCCTTCCATGATTGCTTCTACTAAAACCACTCATAAGCATATTTGTTACTTCCACGAGATTTATAATCATTCTTCCACCCATTATTAAAAGTTGAGATAATATATTGATACCTTTCATCCTTATTCCCCATCATTATATGAATCCATACCTCCCCTAAAGGTACTTCCTAAATATTTACCCAAGTATGGTGAGGTATATTGTCTATGACATCTAGACGGCACCCATCATACTGATCATTACCAGATCCTTTAATAACATCTTAAGGATCACCTTATAACCATTCTTGGACCTTATACCACTCCTCCCATAGGTCATCCATACAATAAGAAACCTCCTTATTCTCCCATGGATCCACCTCCTATGGTTCCATCACCTCTTGTGGTGCCTTTTGTTCCTCCACCTGTGGACCTTCCCTTACCTGTGGATCCTTCTCCACTGGTGATTCCTACATCTCCCATAGAGCCTACTCCCATGAATTTTCCTAAATATCCCTTGCCTAATTTCCTTCCTCATCATGATTTATCAAGCATTCCTACTTTTTCTATGGAGGATATTAGAAGAGAAGTATTTTCCCAGTATTAATTAAAGATTAATGAGACATTAGCATCAGTATGTCACCGGTTTCATAAAGATTTATCCAATGTCTTGGATAATGTATGTGGATAGATTTATCAATATTTTATGATCACATTCATGTTGCTTTCACATTTTCATTTAGGTTGGATGTATACTCCAATCTTATCTTTATCTATATATTATATCATTTGACATTGTGTCAAATTTTTTCTTATCATATATGGTGATCTTACTTATTGTACTATATCCTACTTATCATTTATATTTTGCATATGATTTTCCTTATTTATCATTTATTTCTCTTTATTTATTAAGTTTTCTCAAAACTATTTTCTTATGTCTTCATGATTGTTTGCTTTCTTATCTCTATTTTTTCATGGTTAATTATCATTGTGACTTGGTTACAAAAATCCTATTACCTTTCGGCACTATCTCCTTTTTACCATGTGATTAGTTAGTAAACAATCCTACTTATTACTATCTCCTTATGCCAATCCAATTTTTAGATCTCCTTTTTCCCTTCTTCCTATTCCATAAACTAAGCATATACATAGTTGAGACTTGAGATAACATGCTAGTTCATTATCGAGCTTAAGTGTCCTAGCCAATATTTGTCTTTAGTAACTTATATTCCTATAAATTTAGCATACATCTCATTCATGTGTATCAATACATCTCCCATGATTGGTCATTCCAAATATGTATAAAGGATGAATCTTCAAAATCCATAAAAAGTTAAAAGCCAAATCATTTTACAAAAGGCAATGATACAAAAGGCAAAATTATTCTTAAAAGTCAAATCACACTAAAAGATGTGATTCAAATCACATCTCCTTCTATCAATCAAAGTTCAAACCCTAAAATTGGCCTCAAAATAGAGCCAAAGTCATTTGGGATATGGTAGGCCAATAGATTAGAAGAGGAGAATAAAAAGATCTTTTTAGTGATACCTACTTTCTCACACAAGTACCCAATCTTTGCAGTAGACCGACAACTCTATAATGGGACTTGATGAATAAGGAAAACATCATGGGAAATTAGGTCCATTTTAATTTTTATTTTACCAATATAGCTTCATGAGTTGATCTTAGTAAAACACCTATTTACCAATAGATATTTGTGTCTATAGTGAATAGGTTTCTTTTATACATAGACGACCACTAGTCATTTAGTATCTTCTCATGTCCTTAGTATGCCTCCTATTACCTAAGGTATTCTCATAAGATGCATGTCTTATTTTTTACACTCCCTTTTTCATTCCCTATATCCCTCATATTTCCTCTTGATAAATATTATTTCATCTACTGATCACTCCCCTTGGGATTTCATTTGTGAGTTGCTTTGTAAGACTATGGATAGGACCTGACCATCCTCAAAAATTAGAAATTTATTCCTTCTTATTACCCACATCCTTGATTACCTAATTCTTACTATTTATTCCACCCCAGTGGTTTTCTCTTTGTGAGTTGCACTGTAAGACCACATATAGGACTTGACATTCCTCACAAAATTTTCCAATACCCAAGTCACAATCCAAAATTACATGTGTCAAATATGAGATAATAATCTATTTATTATGAAGTTACACATCATTGACATGTTTCCCATCTTTATTTAGTGTGTTTTATGATTAATTAATTTTTATTTTTCTTTTATATTCTTATTTTTTGAGTGCATGTAAGAATACAACCATTTCTTGAATTTTTCATACTTCCCATCTTGAATTAGTGTGATCAATTTAAGACCAAATATTTTGCTATTTTTTTTTTTTTAGTATAGACTTATCAACATGATATAGTATGATTGATTAATTTAATTAATTTGTTTTTATACTATTTGTGCCCTTTTACATACCTTCCATTTTATTACATTGTTTTCATACTTCCCAACATGAATTAGTAAGATTTTACTTGTTTTAATTTGGTGCAAAAATATTTCACTTTGTTTTAAAAACAAATCCCTTTTTACCATCTCTTGGTTCTTTATAATTAGTCATTTTATTGTTATTACACATTTCCCAGCTTGAAATAGTGTGTAGTATATTCTTGATTGATTATATTTTGCCAAGTCTTTTTTTCCTATTTATTTTTTTACCATGAATGTGTCTTTAATAATGCTAGAAAAGAAACCACATCTCATATATTTCCTATAACATATACAACAAATATAAAATATATGTGCTAAAAATAAATATATAAGCATCCATAGCCATAACCATAATAAAACATAATGACAACATAAACAACCAATAACAATATGCCAAAATGATCCATCACACACATATTATATATATATATATATATATATATATATATATATATATAATGATAATGAGTCTTGATACAATAAATACAACCATATACAATGCTCCAGCTCTATGGTTGGGCTCCATCATGTCTATCTTGTGGCCTAGCAACACTATTCACTAAGGCCTCATTCTAGATCCTTTGAATATTACACTATAAAGAGGTTGTTTGAGATCATAGTACCTCTACCTATATCTATAGGTATTCTACATGCACCTGTGACTCCATCAACTAGGTCTAGATCTTTGTCATATGTTCCACTATGGCCAAATGCATATCTCTCTCCTTTACCAAGGCTTACCATGCCCACATCTCACCTTTACCAATCTCTATTGGTGGCTACATCCTCTCTCTCTCTCTCTATTCCTATAGTTGTCTTGATACCTCCCTAACTAGTCTAAACTAGCTTGCATAAGCTGGGATAGATGGTAGTTAGGGTCTTCTAATATAGTAGGGTCATATGGATGTAGATTCTTATCTAGGATGTCATGGGGTTATCCCCTTACTAGGGACCCCCATATCTCCTTGAAATCCTCAACTACACCTAAAAAATCACACTAGATAGATATTAGATCACTGTTATATCTCAAAATATATATCTATCTCTACTTTTAAATAAAAATATAAAGCAATAATTTAACCAAATTTTTCTACCTATATGTGTCTTAGCTACTATAGTCTCACCATCTATTTGAATACCTATCAAAGTCTTCCCATCTACATGTCCTCTTAGTACCTCCTTTATAAGCTACCTCCTTAGCTCAAATCCCTCTATCATGGCTCATGTCTATATCATCTTGTGCCTAATTAGTCTATATATCATCTATCACTCATTTGGCTCATATGTTGGCTCATTAGGGATGACATCAATCTATGATATCTCTTATTGTCTTCATCACCATCATGTCATCAATATTCATATCTCCTCTTACTATGGAAATGATCTTGGTACATCTGGTATCTCTACCTCCACTTTCCTATCCTCCTACTCTACTCCCCATCATGCTCGACTAGTATATAGTTTCTCATGATGTGGTATGAGTGTCAATCTCACTATATATGGTACTAGTCCTCTCCTCCCCCATGGCTTCCTCACATTCTAATCCCACTATTTAGGCATCAGTATTGGTGTTACTAGATGAGGCAAGTCCATCTATCCTAGTATGTGTGCCATCAGATATGGTTCTCTCCATCAAATGTAGTGTTCAACCATGTTTATCCTCATTATTACTAGTGTAATTATGTGCCAACTCACCCATGTAGTCATTATGTCTCCATAAGGTTGACACACTCTATCTATGTGTCTCATTGATTATAGCACTAGCACATGGGGCATGACCTGTGCTACTTGGTCCTCCTCCATCTCCATACCGAAGGTAACCTATCATTGATTGTATTGGGTAACCTAGATGGTTGATATATAGGAAAACTCTCTTATATCCAAGTTATTAGCAATATAATTAGTCCCATAGTCTTTTGACCTCTAACCAACATCTCATATAGATCATATACAATCTATACCTATATGATAGATCCTAGATCATATAGAACTTGCTCTTCTAGCATCACCCTACTCAAGGATACCATGAACAGTGGTACATTGCCATCTAACTTGTGATATAGCACCCATTGTGTCATAATCCTTATCAAAAATTTATAAATATTTGAAATATATGATGTATATGCACCGTTCATATTGACTCTCCATCCTCCTAAAATCATCTTTGAGCTTATAACCCACATGACTAAGGCTCTTATCTCCTCTATGTTGTCTAGTATCCCTATGGTCATCAATGTTCTTACTATGCATAGCTTGAGGATGGTATGGACATCCTCTAGTGTGATGGCCACCTCTATCACATCTCCATCCACCTCTCATCTAAAGGTGTTAGTCAATCATTTCCATAAATTAAGGAACATGACTAACAAATCAGCACTCATGGGTATCCTACACATATCAACTATGCCTCCTAAACTTATGGATATTAGTATAGCCCCATCTCCATCTAATAAGAACTCCAATAAAATTACTAACAAGGACACATCCACCAATCTCTAAAACCTCCATCATCTCTACAACTAAGAAATAATAAAGGATCTATTAGCTCCTTTATGGCATGTATAGTCATAATACATTCTTTTTACATATTTTAAATAAAAAACAAGCCTAATTGCTTTTAAACTTATTCATGTTATTCATTTTACCCTATTTATAGCCTACTCAGTCCATCTTGCCCTCTTTTGGTCATTTTAGGCCATTATATCCATATTTTAGCCTTATGTATGTTTTTTCATGCTTATTTTAGTTCTTTGGTCAAATTAGTTTGACCAAAATTTCCCTATTATTGCCTTAGTTGACTCCAAAATTTTCCCCCTCCTAGTGTTATGTTGTCATTTTGGACCTTTCAAATTAGTTGAAAAAATGCATTAGGTTGGTATCCTAAAATATTCATAGAGTTCAACCATACCTACTGGGTTGACACTATAGATTCTACCAAGTTTTAGCCTACTAGGTCAACTAGGTTGACCTAGTTCATTTTTCCTATCGACCCCTTACTTTTTTCTAAAAAAGTGCATTTTTTTCACTTTCTTCATAATTACTCTAAACCCATTTCCCATATAGCTATTTTCTACCCTTATAATCTAATTTTTTTCCATTTTGACATATAGAAATGTTTCAAATTCAAAATTATTGAAAATACACTTAATTCACTATAAATTCTAAAAACTAGTTTAAGATTCATAGTTGCATACATGTAGTGCACTCATCACTACCTCTGGTCATCCCTCTCATCTAGATTTTCATCTCCTCACCATCCTATCTTATTTGATATCTAGAGTTCTTTTTCCTCTCCTTCACAATTCAAAATAACAAATAACTTGTCTTTTTCCCCTATTTAAAAACACTTTTCAAAATTCAAATTCTTTAATTATTGTTCTATAGATTCCTTCTTTTATTTATATCTTTGTTTTTACTCATATGTTTTTAAATTGGTAAAATTCATTATATTCATGATGATGTGAGATTATTTTTCACTATCATATGTCAATCTTATAAAAAATTCATTTTTGGCTATTTTTTGCACTAACTTTTATAGGTTTGCCAAATGTTATTCACATTGGATACCTTCACATCTCTTACAGTCTACTTATTTATCTACAACACTATGGTAAGTAAATTTATGTGTTTTTAAGTTCTATCCTTTTATTTATATTATTTTTGGTTTACTACACTTATCATTAGTATTATGTGTTATCATGTTTTATCCTAAAACACCATCCTGTGTTGTACTCACATGACACGCGATGAGCTTCAAATGGAGCATATGTATACACATAATATTTTTAAATTTTATTGATTATTGAAAATCTATATCTTATATAACCCCATCAAGTCTCAATCTATATAAGTGCATGCCTTAAGGAATGCATTAGGAAAGGGGTGGACAGACCATTGGTGCTTTGTAAGATTTGTGTCCCTTATTGCCACTTTCCATCTACACATTCATCTCCTAAAACCATTAACCATAAGATTATTCTTCTTAGTCCTACCCATTCTAGTCATCTTCCTCTTTTCATCCTCCTTGCCTTATTCCCTTTTATATTGTCAACTATACTAGGTTGACCATGGCCTACCCTATATAGTTTAGTGGTATTTTTCACTTTTTTAGGTTTGTTATCCTTTCAACTGACCTAGCTTAGATCTAATGAATTATCCTTAAAAACATATAGGGTTAGCCATGGACAACCCTAGATATCCAACATTTATGAGAAGATTTAGGGCATATATATATATATATATATATATATATATATATATGTTCATTTCCAACCATTTGTATAGAAGAGAAGCAAAGAAGAATACATGTGAATGAACATCTACTTATTAACCATTCTTCTTGAGGAATAAAGATTAGGGTTCCATAATTTATTTGGAGATATAGATATTGTCTCGTGGAAAAGTCTTTTGGATGCATAGATAGGTTGTGTAGCCTAGAGCTGATTTGTCTTTGTTATCTTTACATATATATATATATATATATATATATGTATATATATATATATATGTATATATATATATATATGTATATATATATATATATGCTCGTTTCCAACCATTTGTAAAGAAGAGATGCAAAGAAGAATACATGTGAATGAACATCTACTTATTAACCATTCTTCTTGAGGAATAAAGATTAGGGTTCCATAATTTCTTTGGAGATATAGATATTGTCTCGTGGAAAAGTCTTTTGGATGCATAGATAGGTTGTGTAGCCTAGAGCTGATTTGTCTTTGTTATCCTTACATACATATATATATGTTCATTTCCAACCATTTGTAAAGAAGAGAAGTAAAGAAGAATACATGTGAATGAACATCTACTTATTAACCATTCTTCTTGAGGGATAAAGATTAGGGTTCCATAATTTCTTTAGAGATATAGATATTATCTCATGGAAAAGTCTTTTGGATGCATAGATAGGTTGTGTAGCCTAGAGCTGATTTGTCTTTGTTATCCTTACATACCACAATAATCTCTTACAAAGCACCTTGGCAAAGGGAGAGATTGAGGCTCGATGGGTTCATCTTCAAGGTAAGTATTCCTAACTTTATTTCTCCTTTATAAGATTAGATAGATAATGCAATTGTGATTCTCTCCCATGCATCAATAGTATGTATACATTAATGTGAGTATATGTCTTCTATGCATATTTAGATTAGTTTTTTTGTTTCTAACCCCCACTTTGTGCTACAAGATTTAGTTTGTACTAGATTAGATTTATTTTCTTATTTATTATACATAGTTGATATATTAAACATAAGAATCTTTTAGGGTTTTTGCATGATTGTGTTAGATTATAGGCTTTAGAAGCCTACCTCACATGGTGTATTGTGACAAGTGATCCCTTAATCAAGTCTAGTAGATTCTAATATTGGTCATGCCCCTACTTAACAAATTTATTCCCAATCAAAAGTGTAGGTATGTTATATCTTTTATAAGCTATTATTTATTTATAGACATGATGCATTTCTTCTTGCATACACTTACTAGGAGATACTTCTGAGTATATCAAGAATACATAAGCTACAGTTCTCATTAAAACACAAGCATTAGTTATAAGTAGACATATAAGTCAAAATAAAAACATGAAGGCATAAAATTCTACTTGAACACATGAGATACTAAGCTATATTTTTTCCTAAATACTATAGGTGTGTGAGTTATGTGATTATTTTAATTATTTTTGATGCACACATAATAAATCAAATTTTACCAAATGATAACCTATGAAAGAGGGAAATATATGTTTAATTTATATGGAGGGGATTAATGTTGTGGGAATTCATATCCTAAATATATATATACCTCTAGTCCCTTCCAAAGGCCTTACTCCACTTATAACTAGGCTATAAATATTATGGTGGAGGCTTCCAAGATCACCCTTTTGAGGAGTCATTTCAACTTTTACATTTTAGTTTAACTTATTTTAAAAGATATTTTATTTTATTTGTCCATCCATGGAGGATTTGGGACCAAGTCATGGATTCAAGGAAAGAATCAGAAAGATTATGAAAAATAAGACAAATTAGAATTAAAGTGGTGCTAATTTTTTGTCTTTAGATATTTCATTTAGTGTATTTGATAGTCTTTAAACAAGAAAATAGGCCTTTCTAAATCCTTATGTTCCATTCCAAATAATTGACCTTCAAGGTTATGAAAACACAATATTTATGCAATTATTCAAATAAGAATTTTCACATTAATGCATAGGAATGTTATTAGTGTTGCTTACATACAAGCCAATCATTTATCAAATGTTGTCAAAGCAGGGGAAACCTTAGGTCAAAATAATAGGGTTAACTCAAAAATAAACACCACACAACTAAACCAATCATTTAAAATTAAATAAAATGGGCATAAAGAAATGAAACATAACCTAAACTAAAATAAGGGACATGAAGAAAATTAAACAAAAAATAAGAAAGAAACAAAAAAGTATTTATAGGATTTTTGATAAAAAATATTCTTTGATCAGTTAGCCACTTGATTTCTCCATATTTTGAGAAACGAAAAGAAAATTATTAATTTATTCTATGTTATCCTCTATGATAGAATACACTATCCTATAATAATTAGTCAATATCCAATTTATGCAATTTAAGCAAAATCAGACCATGACATTTAACATTATGCATACATCTAATTTGATTAAGTCATGAGCGATATTTGAAGAGAAATACCTCTTTCCACACTTATAATTGAGATAAGTAATAAGGTTGAATATACATACATACATACCAAAATTATGTGTACCTAACTTGGTAAAGGAATTTGTTTAGATGTGGCTAATGGATACATCAATTTTTTGGCTACTCTTAGACTAAAATGGATGCTTTGAATACATACTATTCTTCCTTATTTTTGTCAAAGAGGTATGGGAGTGGATGTTCCCATGTCATAGACCTAAATTTCTCATCAAATGCAAAAGTATGTGGATACCTAGATTGGATTAGATCATTTTTAGATTATATATCTATTGGCTTCACGTCTCTACTTAGACCACTATGTTTATGATCTTATATTTGTACCTCAAACATATTTTTTGCCTTGGACATGGAATATGTTGGAATTGGGAAATTAGGGATGGTTACAGTGTCATCAAAGGAACTCATGAGTTACTTGTTTGTCTTTAACTCAAGTGTAAATAATAACTCTTCTTCATTTGGGATAGAATGTTATTGATCTTATATTCTCACTTTAACTACCTCTATTATTGGGAAGAAAACATGGATACTTCCAATTGATTTGAAATTAGGTTTGAGTTAAGGAGAGATATATTATACTTTGAACTCATCTAACTCACTTTACTCATATCAATAACCCACTTCTTATTGGTTTTATTCTTGTTGGCCCAAGTAATTTATTTCATCTAGGATTTATTTAATTTTATCTTATTCTAATAATAAAAGGGATGTCAATTCATTGTCACAAATTCTTCTATCATCCTAGGCTATCTCCTCAAATACATGATCAGAGTTAGAGAAATATGGTGCTTGCAATTCATAGTATGCATCTTCCTCATCTAACTAGTCCAACTCCTCAAGTTCTTTTTCTACCTTAGTTTAAGAGAATTCACATTATTCTTATTGAATAGGTAGCTCCTTATCCATTTTCCCCTCAACCATTGGGTCATGTTTTATAACCAACACTTATGATTCATTAGAATCATCATCAATAATGTTTCCTTCTCTAAATAATGGACTAGGATTAAAAAATGCGACACCCTCAATCAGCATGACCATTTTATCTAGGTGGCTGGTTCTATCTTGTCATGATCCAAACTATGAAATTAGGATCCTTGTGTCATAGTTTTGATTATGCATCATCTGGTGAGGATTTACTACAATAAATGGCATTAAATTAGAAGAAACATTAAAAGAGGATAATTCACTAACACCAAGGAAAAATATTGTTGATTATAACATTAATTAACATGATTATATGTGTTAAAATTGGTGATGTTATCATTCATCATTAGGAGATTAGCTTACACACAAGGTTGAGACAACACCTAATTGTAGTGGACAAATTAGTCATCAGGTAAATTATATTGACTATCATCTCAATGAATTACATTATATGTCACCTAATGACTCATGGGTTAATTTTTAGGTATACATCTTGAAATACTTTGGGAATAGACCCTCGGTTATCCTAATGGTTAATAAGGCTAAGTGAAATATTCATAAGACATCAATTGTTGTTTTATAATGCAATCATCTTTATAGGCCAAAGCAAAATATCTTAGGGTAGATATGTCTATTATAATGAACACATAATTCAAAAGATCTATAACATTGAGGTAAATTGATATGGTTTCATCTTCTATTTGTAAGAAGGGGTCCTTTAACCACCTATAAAATTGGTGGAAGTTATGGTTAAATGTATTAATTTTCTCATTAGGCTCTTTGCATTCTATGTAAAAGTGATCAAAATAAAGAGGGGTCTATGGGCACACTAAAATGGTTGAGAGACAAATTTTAAAAGATGGCCCAATTGGTGATGCACCCTTATAGTATACCAAGGTACCAAGAATAGCTAGTTTGATCTAGCAAATGAGGGAACAGGTGACAAGAAACATTCTCATGTTAAATCCACCTTCTGATAATGGCTTATTTAAAATATTAGACATGTTCATTAGTATTATTGACCCCACCATTGATTTACTTTGCACAAAAATTGTTGGGGTTCTTGGGCAAGTCATGGGAAGGTCTTAGAACATTTACAAGACAATACATCTTCCTAACCAATCTTAGGCCATTAGACTACTAGGCAAAGATCTAAAACAAAATAAAAGTTTGAAATAGTATTTTAGGCCCTTCTTATAGAACCAAACATGTTGGGAAGTGTTTTTACATGGAAAAAAATAGGTAGAGGTTGTTAATCTTTACCTCTCTTAAAAGGAGGTATTTATTTCAATAAAAAAGCTTTCTCAAAGGTCTTGGTATGCAAGGTAACTCATTTCACTTATTGTGACCATTACATACAAGGGGCCTATTTAGAACATTTTAGACAAGTCATTACATTAAAAATGTGCTTACCTATGAAATAAACATATAATAATTTGACCAGGACATATAATTAATTTAAAACATGTCCATTTCACACAAGAATTGATTTAATAATGTGTATGAAAGAGTAAACATAGATTGAGATGTTAAAATAAGAATTAACAATATATTGCATTCATTGATACCCAAACTCTAAACAACGTAATATAAAAAAGACACAAAAGAAATAACAAAAGAGAGAAGGGAAGAGAGAAAGAAAAGAAATATATTGTTTTAATGAAGATAAAAATGAATTGTCTAACTAAGCACATCCACTAAAACTAATACCAATCTGAGCTAGCCCTAACATAGCTAGAACTAAAGGAAGGTACATTAGTTTGATGGAAACATTAAATGGGAAAAGGATATAATATAAGCACCATAAGACATGCATAATAAATGATCACCAAGATCCATAGTACTCAAATCATCAAGATATAGTATTTGATTAATCAAAATTGGATTTGCAATAGTCACTCATTCATAGACTTTACTTGTAGTAAAATAAGACTTAGAAAAATAATATACAAAGTAGGTTGAAGTTAAATTGGAATGGCCTAACTATATTGAAATTATCTATCCCTAATAAAGGCCTCTAAAACATAATATATACATGATGGTGGAATCCCATCATTCAAAATTACCCAAATTTACAAAATAAGAGGCCATGTCTTGACTAGAAACTCAACCAAGACTATACATGCTAAGATCAGGCATAGACCAAGTAAGCCTATTAGACGTACAAACCATTGATAGGGGGAGTGAATTAATAGTGAAAATCACTCCAATTCAATTTCCAAACCCTTCAACCACTTAAGCATTCAATACAACCATTCATGAAGCATCCAAGATGCTTATAATAATAAACAAATAGATAATGCAAGAGTACACACACAACATAATATATATGTGGGAAACCCTCTTGGGGAATAAAAACCACTCTCAATCCTAAAAACACATGGATTACTCGTCCTATAATATTATCACAAACATGATACTGGTTAAGTCCTTCTAACTAGAATTTGGTGAAACACCTATTCCATAAGGAGCACCTACCCCTAGGATGATCAAGTCCTTTTAGCCACCTGTTGGTCAAGTCCTTCTAACCAACTTTAGTTAAACACCTATTTCACAAGGAGCACCTTCCCCTAAGATTATTAAGTCCTTTTGACCATTTATTGGTCAAGTACTTCTAATCTGGATGTTGAGTACCCTCTCAACACCTATGAAATTAACATCTCCTAATCACTAATTTATTGTCAATTTGATGGAGATATAATGTATATCAGTTCTCTTTAGATCTATACACTAAATAGTCCACACTCTGATATACCTCTCAAATCAACCACCAAGATCACACAAACATCATTTATCCTTTGCTCATCCTTAATCTTCAAACCTACAAGAGCATTATCTTTGATATTATAAATATAACCTATAGGTTATACACATAGTCATCAACTGATTCTGCTCTACAACCCATCCACTAGGCACACACCCTTTCCTTTAATCCACAACTCTCACACACACCTCTTCTTAGGTCTCTCACATCTATTCAACAAGCCTAGAAATCATCACATTTAGTTTAACCTTTTATAGAGTCTTCATTATTATTATGATCACAACCTTTCTTGTCATCCAAAACACATGCCTTCACCCTTAATGCATCTAACATGGGTCACCTTTAAACACAACCCTCTTTCAAATAGGCATAAGTCACCTTTTAGGTCCTATGAAGACCCATTTACCTCTTTGACACTTCTCTAAGCAAACTAAAAACACTTTCAAATACATGTACACATGCCACACAATCTATAGGTCCTCCTTAAGTGATAAAAACCATATAAGTACCCTTTTACTAAAGCTCAATTCACTCAAAAAACATTTTGTGCACATAGCCACCATGAAATAACACACAATCACCTTCTAAGCCTTTGATCATAAAAAATATGATTGATCAAGCCTTAATAATCAATAAAAATGGTCTTAATGGAGTCTAAAACACTCTCTAAAAATTATCTCATCTTGAAACATCAAAATACAATTAATAATAACTCTATTACCCTTCTTGGATTACTTTCAGAGCATGAATGAACACAGTCAAATTTGGAGATCAATAACATTGACTGTATAAACATTTATGCCTTAAAATAAATATTTTAAGATGTACCTTTCAGTCTTATAAAACTTTGATTTTTACTAAAACATAAAATTTTCCATAGATCAAAAGTTATGGCTCAAAACCCAAGCACTAGTCTTTCCTTCATTAAATTCAAATATTTAAATCCAAACAGTCACAGTTAAACCTCGATCACTTAGAACACATCTTGTGTTATTCACTCAACTTGCATCATAGATATTCTTCAAAAGTATCTTGAACTTTAACTTGCAGTGCTCTACTATCTAAATGTTAAACCTCAAACATGTTGACCTCATCTCATGTACCCTTGTAATATTGACCAAATGCACACCATAAATCTCTATGGATTAACTAGGTCTTTATCTTACAGTGCTCATCATTAGATCTTGATTATGAATCCTAGAATTATGACACTTGTAACCCTCATGTGTCTTTTTAACACTTTACTATCATTCCATGTGCTTATGCCACTTGGTATTCTCATGTGCTTTGTTGACTCTTTGACTTTAACACATATCATTGATATTCTTAAGTATAAACCGCCACTCACCCTTAATATTCTATCAATTTAGCGATCTTGTGACACTTGTCACTAGCACGTGTAACCTTTGACATGTTGACTTCATGCACACCATTTATCTCAATATGTATGATTAAGTGATCACTATTAGATCTTATAAACCAATGAGTCAAACTTCAACGTGATTAGACTTGATGGTCTTTGGCCCATCATAGTTTGCTAGAGAAACTTTGAAGATTTATAACTTGAGATATAAATCACTTCAAGACTCCAAATTTATAGGGTAACTTCTTGTCATTATAGACAACATATCCATAAACAAATTTAACTTAGTTGACTCTTTTAGTACCTATATAAAATTTACAAACTTGTTGGTTCATTCATATCTACAAGACATGTAGTGATGTTTTAACTAAGTATAGGAACTTAGTGAACTTATGTCTAAGAGGCCAAATTTGCACCCACATATCTTTTTCTCCACTCAATTTCATGACATAAAACTTGGACCATAACAACTTGGAACTAATTTTATCACACCCATATGACCAACTCCCCTTGACTCATCCATATGTGGTAATGGTGATGTTAGTAAACTACCTACTATATTTTTTCTACCTTAGAACCAACTATGCCAAGATAAACATAATGAAGAACCAGATAAACACAATGTATCTCCAAAATCTCTCCAATCATCCTTAAAATTTTATAGGACCCCTCACACATGCTCAATACATTAGACCCATCCCTAATCATGCCAAAATTGAAGATCAACCAAGCCTACTTCAAGCATATTAGGACAAGCATACTGTACACTTTGTCATTGACACTTAGATTATCAAGACACTTCATCCACTCACCTAGACACCTTCATGAAATCATTGAAAACCCTCTAACAATATTCCCCTTTGTCATTAATGTCAACACCCATCATACAACTCACCTTCCCTCTCTCTCTCTAACCACTCTCACAATAAGAAACTTTTCCCCCTTTAACACAATGACAAAGTGTACAGAAACTAATCTTGAGGACCTAAAAAGACTGAAAACAAGAGAAAACCACCTTACAAGGATGATGAAAACTCCCCCTTATCTTGAGCCTACCTATTCTTTCCTTGATAACTTTCTCTTGCTACATGCCGACATTCTCATCAACCAAGCACTGCAACCAATGAATAAAGAACGTACAAAAGCACTAAAATCTTATGGAACTCACCAAGAAACATTTGAGAGGGTCTCCCCCTAATATCTCTAATCCATTTCACCTCTTGATAATCTTCAGATCTTCACACACCACAAAGAACCACCACACAGAATTACTAGCCTTCTCTCTCAAGCCACCTCTAGAGAAAGGTCATGAACTTGTTGCTCCCCCTTAACTAAAATACCTATTGATTCATAGAGAAATAAATGACACCCAAGACTTATCTTAGATACTCAAATTTAGATTTTGATAATGGTTTGGTCATAATATTTACAAGTTACTCTTTTATAGGCACATACTCTAAATTAATACTTTGATTACTCATTTATTCTCTTAAGAAATGATATCTAATAGGAATTTTCTTTGTTTTTAAGTGCATAAAAAAATTATTTTAGATAGGACAAGGTCCATTTTGTCTTACCTTATAATCTTCCAAAGTTTGTTTCATCCACATGACTTGTGTGAAACAAGACATAACTCCTATATACTCAACTTCTTCAGTTGATAGAGACACTAAGGCTTGCTTCTTGCTTAACCAAGACACTAAAAATTCTCCCATGAATAATACCCCACCAATAATACTCCTCCTATCATCCACACATCCTACCTAATTTTCCTCAATATATGATTTCAAAGTGAATTATTTACTCTTAGGATACCATAAACCATACTCTATGGTGCTTTTGAGATACCTGAAGATCATTTTGACTGATTTCAAGTGAGATGCTCTAGGATCATATTTAAACCTTCCTACAAGACCAATTTCTTGCATGATATCAAGCCTAAAAGTAGTAGAGTACAAAATACTTCCAATCATAGATCTATACAAAGTTTGATCAACTTTGGGTGACTCATCTAGTTTACTTAACTTACATCTTGTGATCATTAGAGTACCCATTGGATTATAATCCATCATGTCAAACTTCCTTAGCATATCCTTGATGTATTTAGCTTGTGAAATTAATATCCCTACATCAAGTTGGTTAATCTACAATCCTAATAAGAAAGAAAGTTCTCCCAACATTGACATTTCAAACTCAGTCCTCATAGTATCTATAAACTCTCTACTCATATTATCATTATTAGATCCAAAAACTATGTCATCAACATATATAATCACTATCAATTGATTATTTCCTTCTGTCTTAATGTATAAATTACTATTATCTACCTCTTTTTTAAAACCTTGACTCAAAAAATACTTATCTAACATCTCATGCAAAACTCTAGGAGCTTGTTTAAGACCATAAAGAGCCTTATTCAGTTTACAGACAAAAACTTGATTATTTGACATGAAGTGTCCTTCAAGTAATTCAATGTCGACTTCTTCTAAGTTTCCATTCAAAAATTTAGATTTCAAATCCATTTGGTATACCTTAAAACCTTTGAAACTTGCATATGCCAAGAAGATTATAATTGCTTCCATTCTTGCCATAGGAGCAAAAGTCTTATCAAAATCTATTTCTTCAACCTGAGTATATCCTATACACACCAATCTATATTTTATCCTTATGACTTCTCCTTTGTTATTAATCTTGTTTTAGAAAACCCACTTGGTACCTATCACATTTTTATCTTTTGGCCTAGGAACTAAATCCCATGTTTCATTCTTTATTATTTGATCAAGTTCTTCATCTATTGAACCATTCTAACTTTCATGTTTTCTAGGTTCCATGAATGTTTTGGGTTCAATCATGGATGATAGAGCTGAGTCTTGTTGATTTTTATTGAACAACATTCTCCTTCTAGTCTATAAACCTACACTAACATTTCCAATAACTTGAGAGATTGGATGATCTTTCTAAATTTTTGTAGATGGAGCTTTAGAGTCTTATATTTCCTCCTCCTCTTCATCTTCATCATTTGTTTGAATATATAACTCATCATTATTTGCAATAAAATTTTTAATTGAGTCACTTGCTTATAATTTTGGCTTCTTAACTCTACTTATCTCATATATCCTTACATTTTAACTTTCAACAATCTTGTGAAGTCTCTTGTTGAAGCACTTATAGGTAGTACTGATAGAAGAGTAGCCTAAGAAGATGCCCCCATCAGACCTTGAATCAAAATTTTCAAGATTATTTTCATCTCTTTTGATGAAACACTTGCTTCCAAATATTATATTTTTTTTGAAATTAGTTGCTTTATTCTTCCATAAATCATAAGGAGCCTTATCACCATTTACTTTGATTTAACACCTATTTAGGATGTAAACTAAAGTGTTGGTTTCCTCCTCCCAATAACCATCTAATAATTTGGTATCTTGAAGCATGGTTATAATCTTATCTTGAACATTCCTATTATTCCTTTCAAAAAAACCATTCTATTGTGGTTTTCTAGCAGTAAAATATTATCTCCTTATCCCTTATTTCTCATAAAATTAATAAAATTCATGAGACCAAAACTCACCTTCTATATCTGATCTTACACACTTGATTATTTACCCTTTATCATTTTGAATAAGTTTTTTTAATTCCATAAATCTTGAAAAAGATTCTAATTTTTCTTGAAGAAAAAATATCCAAGTCATCTTAGTAAAATCATTAATGAGAAGCATGAATTAGCTATTACCTTGAATACTTTGATTTCTCATAGGTCTACATAGATCAGTGTTGATCAACTCTAATGGATTTATAGTAGAGATCTCTTTCGATTTGTATCTTCTTTTGGTTTACCTCCCATGAAGACATGTCTTTCAAAGAGAATGAGTAATCTTAGAAATCTTGGACATATGCCTTATCAACCCCTTTGAACTGATCTTTACCATATTATTAAAATTTATATATCCAAGACTTTTATGCCAAATCTAAATTTCTTCCAATGGACTCATTAAACACTCCTTAGATTCATGGACTATATACATGTTATTTATTTTATTAACATTTGTAACTAATTTTATAGATTTTGCCTTTCTTAATTCACATACATCATCATGAAAAGTTAAAACATTTCCTTGCTTACACATTTGGCTCACACTTAAGAGATTATATTTCAAACCTTATACATGTAAGACATTATCAATCCTAGTATGACCATTTTACCAAATCATAGTTCCTTTTCCAACTATGTTAGCAGATTTTTTGTCACCAAACCTTACTGAACCTAGGTTGGTCTTCTTGAGAGAGATAAACTTGCTTTTGTCTCTTGTCATATGATTTGAGCATCCAATGTCTATGAACCATCTATTTTTACCATCTTATTGAGTATTCAAGGCTTCTTGAATAAAAATTGACTCTTCCTTTAGTGGACCACTTGAATTTTGCTTCTTTTATTCTTCAATCTTAGACTTAGTCTCCTTGAACCATTTGATGGTGTCAATGACTTGTATATCCTATTTACAAATTTTTTTTTGTAGTTCTTGTCTGTATGACCTTATTGGTTATAATTATACAATATGAGATCCCTTTTGATCTTTGGAGAGAAATCACAGTCCCTATATCTATGACTAAATTGATTTTAGAAGAAGCAATACCCATTGAAGACATTATTCATATTTGACCTTCCTTTCTCTTGACTATTACCAATCCATGAATTTTCATTCTTGACCATTTTAGTGTAGTTGAAATCACTTTTGTCCTTGGATAAGAGCACATATGATTAATTCATGACTTTATTTTCCAATTATTCCATCCTTTGGTTAAGGTCTTTATCCATCATGACCTAAAAATTCTTGACTTTTGCTTCTATATCTTTCACTTGCATCTTCACATCATCCATGCTTGAATTGATGTTTGATAAAACAAATAATATTTTGTCTTGAGGATAAGTAATAGTATCTTTGTCAACCATTATACCTTTAATCACCTTCAAATGGTTAAACTTGAAATAAGGATCAAATTTAATACCAATTATTAGAGGTACAAACCATTAGTGGGTGAATTAATGGTGGAAAACAATCCAATTCAATTGCCAAACCTTTCAAACACTTAAGCATTCAATACAACCATTCATGAGGAATTCAATATGTTTATATCAATAAACAAATAGATAATGAAAGAGTACACATACAACATAAGATCTATGTGAGAAAACCTCTTGGATAATAAAACCCACTCTCAAGCCTATAAACACATGGACTACTTCTCCTATAAGATGATCACAAACATGAGACTAGTAAAATCCTTTTGACCAAAATTTAGTGAAACACTTTTTTCAAAATGAGAACCTACCCCTAGGATGATTAAGTCATTCTAACCATCTTTTGGTCAAATCCTTCTTATCAGATTTATTAAAACACTTGTTTCACAAGGATCACCTACCCATAAGATGATCAAGTCCTTATGACTGCCTATTGGTTAAGTCCTTGTGGCCTAGATGTTGAGCACCCTCTTAATACCTATGAAATGAACATCTCCTAATTACTAATTTCTTACCAATTTGATGGAGATATAATGTATATTATCTCTATTCAAATCTACACACTAAATATTCCACACTATGATCTACCTCTCAAATCAATCACCAAGCTCACATAGACATTATCTATCCTTTGCTCATCCTCAATCTTCAAACTTGCAAGAGAAATATATTTGATATCAAAAATATAGCCTATAGGTCATATACATAGTCATCAACATGCTCTATTCTAAAAACCATTCATAGGGCACACACCCTTTCCTTTGCTTCATAATTCTCATGCACACCTATTCTTAGGTCTCTCACATCTATTCAATAATCCTAGAAATCATCACATTTAGTTTCAATTTTTATAGAGTCTTCATGATTATTATGATCACAACCTTCCTTTTCATCCATAACACATTCATTCACCCTTGAATCATCTAACATGGGTCACCTTTAAGCACAACCCTCTTTCAAATAGGCTTAAGTCACCTTTTAGGTCCTATGAAGACCCATTCACCTCTTTGACACTTATCCAAGAAAACTAAGAACAAAATAAAACTTTTGAAAACATGGACCCATGCCACAAAATCTCTAGGTCCTCCTTAATTGATAATAATCATCACAACACCCTTATACTAAAGCTCAATTCACTCAAACAACATTATGTGCACACAACCACCATGAATGAACACACAGTCAACTTCTAAGCCTTTGATCATACTAAATATGATTGAAAAAACCTTAATAATGCACATAGATGGTCTTCATAGAGTTTAAAACACTCTTTGATGGTTATCTCATCTTGAAACATCAAAATACCATCAAGAACAACTCCATTACCCTTCTCAGGTTACTTGTAGAGCATGAAAAAATACATAGTCAACTTTGGAGCTCAATAAATTTGATTGTAAAAACATTTAGACCTTCAAATGAATATTTATAGATTTACCTTGAATTCCTCTACAAATTTTATTTTAAATACACCATCAAATTATAGATAAATAAAAATTTATGGCTCAAAAACTAAGCACTAGCATTTCTTTCATTAAATTCAAATATTTAAATCCAAACAGTCATAGTTAAACCTTAGTCACTTAAAAAACATCTCATGCTATTCACTTAGCTCACTCAAATCAAACCATCAATCTTATTCATAATTAGATTGAAATTTAACTCACAATTCTCTACTTTCCAAACATTAAACCTCAAACATGTTGACCTCCTCTCATGTACCCATGCAATATTGACCAAATACGCACCATCAATTTTTGTAGATTAACCGGGTCTTTATCTTGTAGTGCTCACCATTAAATATTGATCAAAACTCCCATGATTATGATAATGGCACCCATACCATAATTATTAACACTTTTTTGTTAATCTATGTACTTTTTCCACTTAACAGTCTCACATGCTTTGTTGACTCTTTGACTTTAATGCATGACATTGATCTTCTCAAGTATGAACCACCACTCACCATTGATCTTATGTCAATTTAGAGAGCTTGTGACACTTGTCATCAGTGCATGCAACCTTTGAAATTTAACCTCACATGTGTTTTTGATCTCAATATGTATGATTAAGTGCTCACCATTGGATCTTCTAGACCAATGACCTCAGACTTCAACATGATTAAACTTGATAGTCTCTAGCCCATCACAGTCTACTAGAACAACTTTGAAGTTTTATAACTTTAGATAGAAATCACTTCAAGACTCCAAATTTATAGGGTGCCTTCTTGGTATTATAAAAAACATCTCCATAAAAAACTTTGACCTTAGTTGACTCTCTAAGTACCTATATTAAATACACAAGCTTTTTAGTTCATTCATATATGCATGGCATGTAGTGATGGTATGGATAAGTATATGAACTTAGTGAAATTATGTCTAAAATGCCAAATTTTCACCCACATGTCCTTTTCTCTACTCAACTACATGACCTAAAACTTGGGCCATAGTAACTTAGGACTAATTTGATCACACCCATATAACCAAATCTCCCTGACTCATCCATATGTGGTAATGATGATGTCATCAAACTACCTACTTAGATATTTTTACCATAGAACCAACTATGCCTAGATGAACATAATGAAGAACTAGATAAACACCATACATTCCCACAAGCTATCTAATCATCCTTGACCTCTAATAGAACCCCTCACACATGTTCAATACTTTAGACCCATCCCTAATCATGACAAAACTAAAGATCAACCAAGCCTACTTCAAGCAAACTCAGACAAGCACACTACACACTTTGTCATTGACACTTAAACTATCAAGACAATTCATCCACTTATATGGACACCTCCATGAAATTAGTAACAACTCTCCAACAAATCCAATCACTACTTGGAATCACCAAGTGATTCCTTCCACTCATTTTTTTGATCATGGTCAGGCCATGTGTATCTTCTAACACATAAGAACTTGTTAGAATCCTATAACCACTCATTATTATTGGGCTTGATCCTCTCATGCTTATTTCTATAATATCATTCCTTGATCACTAGCTAATTACTTTGGGATCTACCATTCCATACAACATTTTCATTTTTCACTTTCTATGTTATGATTTTTTACTATATGCCTTTATTTTGACAAATGGATCTTTTATTTCATTATCTTAGGCTTATATTTTTATTTTGTTAAAGTCTCAAACTCCTTGATGAAGACACATGTCCAAATAAATGTCTAGGATTAAAATATAAACATTTTAAGATCGAATAAAATGGTTAAGTGTAAATCCTTTGAAGAGGTGGCAAGGCAAGATCATTAAAATGATTGTATCATAAATAGATAATCCCTAATTAATTTTTATCAAATGTGAGAAATAAAGAAAATATAATACCATTAGGATAGAGACACTCTCATTAATTAGATTTTGATTTAAGCATAGGCCCTTCCATATGTATAAAACATAAATATATTTATCATTAATTTAACCCAATCATCCTAAAATTAAATAATGACATCATGAAGCCCATTTGGCTGATGTAAATTTGACATCTAATTGACCAACATCATTCTTGGGCCTTTAATAGTTTTGATGTTTAGGATAAGTATCAAATTTAATCTTGTCAAGTGTCATATGAAACATCCTTATTGGCCCAAAATTTAGGGTTGATGTTTTGGTGATGGGAATATTCTCATCAAAATTAAGCCCAAGGGAATAGTAACATCATTGAGGTGCCATATGATAGTCCCTCATCAATTTGTGTCTATGGCTTGAGTAAATAGGATGATACCACATGGAATCATCTTGGAAAGTTAGGCATTTGAGCTAGCTATTATATAGATCTCATCCCCATGATCCTAGGATCCTAGGACATCACCACATGGAAACCTCTCAGACCCTTGGGGATATATGAATATTATTATTTGATAGAGCATCCACTAATTAATCTCCCATAATATCACCACTTGGCATCAAATTAGGCCCTCAAGTCCCTATGGCCATGAAACTATTTCATGTCGATTAATCCCTCACTAAACTAATCACCAAGCTCATGCCACATAACATGATCTCAAGGAATGAGGAGGTAAACTTGACTTAGAAACTTTTTAGACTATTTATAACTTTTAAATAATATGATAGTGACATGTGGAAGGGTTGAAGGGAAAAGAAAGACTCATGATAAAAATAAAGTCTAAGGCTAAGGCATCAAGCTTTAATTTTTAAATATGGTCAAATCAAGTTGGATGGCTTAAGATTAACATGTTTCAAACTCAATTAAATCAATTTGTCAAATTAAGAGCTTGACAAAACTTGAATTGGATTACTAAGGCTCTATAGACACAATATCAATGGATAAAGGCTCGATCAAGATAATATGGACACAACTATAACTTGAGTTTATCCTAAAAATGAAAAGGCTGATGGGATATTCATATGTAAATTACCTTATCGTGAGGTAAAGTACCAAGATGATCCTAAGGTTTCTCAAAGGTAAACTATGTATAAACCATGCCAAATAACCCAATTTAGACTTAGGATCATCTGAATTACAAGGGGTACAAACCAAGGTTATACCATAAGGATGATTCACTAGCTAAAATATGAACAATATATCACCCCAAGATAAACATCTAATAAAGATAAATTTGGATTAACCAAACCCATCCTAGTCAAAGAAATAAGAGGGTCCCTATTTTTACACTAAAAATGAGGCATGTTGTGCAAGTAACAATAGTCAAACCCTACAATATCAACCTTGTATGCCACTTTTATACTACACCATACATAACATATATTATTGGAAAGTACTTCATATAACAACTACATTGGCCATACCCTATGGTAAATACAAGAGTTTTTCATTCCCCTTAAAAACTATATTTACCAAGCTGATACTATCTTTTGAATGTGATGATATCTTCTCTTAGACCTAATTTTGATTTTTCTCAACTAACCATTCTTTTTTCCTATTATTTTATTTGTTTTAAATTTTTTGGGGAAAATTTTGTTACAAGGATTTACCCCAATTCATATATTTCCTAATCTAGTTCATTTTTAATGAAAATGAATAAATAAACAAAAAAAATTATCACCTATCTATAGGGGTATAACCACGATACATCCCCCAACATGTTTGCCTTCTTTCTATTGATCAATGATCTCTTAAATAATGGAGATTAAATAAATAGAGATATAGTTTTCTAAAAATAGAAAATGCATAAATGAATATGTTCTACCTATTTATAGGAAAATTTTCAAATTTCATAGATTTTAGTTATTATCATAAGATTTTATTTTTCCAATATCTTTATTTCCATACGTCTTTTTCAAGAACTGAAATAAGCCTTAGAATCTTAGGGATAGATTATTTTTAGGTGCCATTTTTTTTTTTGTAAATTTCTTGATTTTTATCTTTATTTTTAGGTCTGCCTCATGTTCTTCTTATTCGACACGTTCCATCATCTATGAAACAAAAAAATCATCTAAACTAAGTAAGGTAAGTGAGTGTATGTATTTTTATTTAATTTCAGTTATTTCGACATTTCTTTTTAATTATTCCCTTTAGCATTTCTATGTTTATTTCCCAAAGCACATGTATACATATAATATTTTTCATTTTACCATCTACATACTCTTTCTCTTGTAGTGACTTGTTGATGAATCAATATCCTTGGGTGTACACCTTATAGGGTGCACCTAGAATAAGGTGGGAAAGGCTTGTGGTGCTTTGTGAGAAATTTTTCTATTCAATTTTAATTACACTATTATTACTATTATTTTGACCTCCTCTAAGTGTCTAGCCATTAATTCCTTTTATATACTTCCTATGAAAAAATTCTATTATCCCTATATCCTATAGTATTGACCTAGTTGATATCATCTATTTTGTACATTCACTCTTCTTGATTTATATTAGTCATACCGATACAATTATGAGTATGTTTTTTAAAATTTATACTATATATGACTATTTAATACCATATTATGTTAGCCAACATATTTCAACTATATTGGTCAGGATTATACTACTGACTTGGAGCTTAGGGTTGATTTTGGGTATTAGAATTATATATGGGTCATATTTCATTCATATCATATAATATCATATCACACTCATTCTATTTTATTTCACTCACATTTATACCCTAATTATACTACTTGGGAGAGTTAATATTTCAAAACATTATATTGAGGAGTCTTGACTTGTGGTGTCATTAAAGCTCAATAGGAAGAATCATTGGGAGTTCTTTGCTAAGGATATTTAGGTTTTCATCCTACCATTTGAGGTATTCAACCTAAAACATACTCTTTTACATCTCCACTTGATCTAATATGGATATGTAAGTATCCATGGGTCTATACCAATGTAATTATTTATATCCCTACACTCTTTCATTTATTTACTTATATTAGATATTTATTTATTTTATTTATGAATGAATGCATGTGTTTACTTTTTTATGTCTTCCCTATACCAAATTTTTTCGTGTATAATAATTAGAATAACTAAAAAATGTCTTAAGTTCTCATGGAATGCAATACTTTTTATTAATTAAGGACTATGCTCACTCCTTTGATATGCTTATCTATTTGCTTACAAGCACATAGGTAATCAAAATTTGGACTTATTATTATTATTATTATTATTATTATTATTATTATTATTATTATTATTATTATTATTATTATTATTATTATTATTATTATTACCTCAATGCATTGATAAAATTCACATAATTCAAGTTGAATTTGGATGTTATTACTAGAACACTCTCTTCTCATTAGACATTCGATATTTATTATAATCATCTTTAAACAATATTTTTCTTCCAAAAAAAACCCACTAACTACCTATAGTCTCTCAAATTTGATCATGAATACTTGATAATGTCACTTTTTCTCCGTTTTACTTAATTTTACTTGAGAATTTAATATGGTTGTATTTATCCACCTCACTCTATCCTAAATACTTGTAGGACTATCCAATTTTAAGTTATTTTTTCACATACAAGAATATTATTATTTATAAAATACCTTTGTAAGAATTTGTATGGACATCCCATATCCTTAATTTAAAGTGTTACCTTTTAGGAAAAAATTAACTATAATGGAACAATACTAATAATTGATATTGTCTTTATGGGTTGATCCTATCTTTTATTGTAGTAATGGATATTTTTCAATTTTTTACCTTCCCTTATAGGTTGGTTAATAATTTAAGGATATGTATCATGAGATTTTCCCATTTTAGAGTGCTATAAAGGCACATATAAGTCACTTATTATATCACTTGTTAATTTAAATATTGAGTCTTACACTATTGTACACTAATAAAATCTTCCCTATTTTTCCCAAATATGATTCTATTCACTTGAATTAGTCTTTATCCAAGCCAATAGGTTATTTTATCCAAGTCAAGCAAAACATTATCATGTATTCAATCCATCTCTAGATGCATACATGAAATAAAAGGAGAATAATATCACTAATCACTTTGAGTGGGAGAACCACATAGGTTATATTTACCTCTTAGGATTATTAGATACATAAAAAACAATAAATAATCATGTGTGTGATTTGGGTTAAGTCAACCCATTACACTCCCCCAATTTCTCTATGCAGGTTTTCAACTATTGTTAGCCCTGTTAGGGTTTCAAATTTTAAGAAGTTGTTTTAAATTCATTCACACACAATTGATGGTCAAATTTATACACATAATTTTATTTCATGTATGCATATGAAACTATTTTTATTATTATTATAGGACAAAATTGACCAGTACACGAAAATAATGGTAATTGATACTATCCCCTTTCAATCAATCTTGGCATTGATTGGTGATAGTTATTATTTATATTATACACACATAATCATATCTAAGTGATCATTTCCATCTATCTTTCATTCAAACATAGTAATCCTATATAAATAAAATAGATAAGTCTTCTTGTGTCATTCCTATATAGTTTATTTCATTTGTTTGTGAATTGTCCATTTTGGTACCTTACTTCCATCATTCGAGTTACAAGGTGTTTTATATAATCTGATATATTTATATTTTTATAAAATTAATTATATATAATACACTAATTAAATACAAATTATGATAAAATATATGGGTTAACCGAGACACTTTATTCAATCATTTCTTTAAAAATATTTATCCTATAGTTTAGATAAATTTCTAAGCATATTCAACCTTTGATTTAATATTTTATACTAAAATAGTATTTTTTTACCTCTGATTTAATAGCTAACACTTAAATCACTTCATTTTGACCTCATATTTGATATCTAACATTGAAATCACTTTATTTTGGCCTTGGAGTTTAAGTGAACTTATTAATCACCATATAAAAAAAATTTACATTTTTTTACAGAATTTATATTTTCAGTTTGTTTATTTGTTTTTGATGTGAAAAGCATATATGGTTATATTAAAAGAGCATTTTTTTTCTTAGATATCATATTTTTCATTACATTTTATCTTCTCCTAATAAGGATCATCATTAACATTCATGCAATAAAATGATTCAAATCACATGATTACATATAAACACCATTCAAGTAAAAAAAATTAAAGTCATGTATGAAATTATAATAAGAGTAATTTTACATTAATGATGTTATAAGACTTAAAATTTAAAATGTTTACTTAATTATTCTTGTTTAAACATTTTAAAAGTTACAACATTTATTCTTCTTTATATATTTTACTAGTTAATATCAGACTGCAATAGGAATGCATGACTCCTTTCATTGTTCCTCCTCATTGACCTCAAGGTTGTAATAGCAACCATCATTCTTCCATTATTTTCCCACAAATTATGTTGGATTATTTAGTCTATGTTGGTAATAATAGAAGATGTAATATGTCACATCATGGTGGAAGTCAACATGTTCCCCCTCAACCCCCTCCACCTCCCATGAGGCAAGAAAGTAAACATAAAGGATATGATTTCATTGATCAATTAAAAATTACCCATGAAATTTTTTTCATTTTGTAGATACTAAAGAGTTCATTGGTCCATAAGGATATTTTATATGTTGCATTGTGATACAATATTACTTATATCTATACACAACCTACCCCTTTTGATTCTATCATGATCACCTTTAAGTATACTAAAATTATTATTGTTTATGTGGAAATTTTTTTCTAACACATCATGTAATGACACAAAATATTACATTCTTTTTCTAAGTTAAAATAAAAAATAATGAAATAAAATGAGTATTAATTGATCATGGTTCTGGAGTGAAAATTTGTAGTGGCTATTTCTTATAACAATTGGGTATTAACATTGAAATTATCCAACAAATAAATCAAACTACCAAAGGGATTTATGAATACTCATGACATTTACTTGGAATAATATCTCTAGATATAACATTGGGACATAAAAAAGTGTCTACTTTATTTCATGTTATGCCCAATCATCTAAATTATATTTTGCAATTGGGATTACATTAGATAGATATGATGTCAATAGTATCATCTACATTATATAGGTGTATTAAATTCATGAATGAAGGATATTCATATTTATTTCCAATAAATGATAATTCTTTTATATATTGTAAAATTGAGACATCTCAATCAAAGTTGGATTATCTATATATCATCCATCCTTCTCAATTCATTCCTTGGGAGAAAAAATAAACATATAAAATTAAATATTAAAGTATTAATAACAATCAATTATAACGAGAGAAGTTAAAAATGGAATAAAAATAATTACATTAAGCACAAAATAAACTTGAGTAACTAAAAATAGTATAAGAAAAGGTAAAAATATAGCTTCAAAATTTACAATTGGAACAAGCAATATTTCATCATAAATATTAATTACAAAAGAAATAATTAGAAAGATGAAATTATAAACTAAACAACTTGAACATGAAAAGTTAGGAAATAATAAATGAAGCTCCAAATGGAACAATAAATGTTACATAAGGCACAAGTGGAAAAATAAATTATAGAAAATAAAATTAAGATACTTTGAACTAATAAAAGCTATTCCTAGTCTCCATTTATCGATTAATTTAAAAGTACAAGATGGAAATGTTTTAGATAATTATGATAGTAATGATGAAGCTAACACGGTTATTATGATAGATGATCAACTACATAATTTAAATTTCAACCCTTCAGATGAGTATTTGTCTCATACTTTATTCACATCAATTGGTCTAGAGGTATACCATTATGATTTAAAATTAATGACTAAAGATTGGATATATTTAAAGAACAAGAATTTTAGGTATGCATGAAGATGATAATGTGATTTTTTTTGTAATAATAGCTCTCATATGGAACTTTTGGAAAATTTAGTGAATAATTTGGAAATATATACTAAAAATGTTTCACCATTGTTAATAATAATGCAACATTAAGATACACCAACTATAATTTTGTAAATGTTGTTGGATAAAAATATTATTACATTAACTCTAACTATACACCAATCAAAAAAATGTATTTTTCATAAATTAGATATACCATATTATGCCTACCATATAATTATGTGACATAATACAAAACATTATGGAACAATACAAATATAATTCATAAATACTTACATGAGGGCATTATAAGATTAATAGGTAATCAATAGATATCTCTTGTTGTAGGGGTTCAGAAGACATCATCTACATATATGACACATATAAAATATCATCAACAAGAGGAATTAACCATTATATTATACATGGAAGGATATTATTACAAACACAATAGCCTTATATTAATAAATGGGAAACTATTTATAGTGTTAGATGATTATAGCAAATGGGACATATTATCAATGAACTACATCATAATGTAATTTGCAAATAATATCTTGGATATATATACCCAATATATTTTGGATGAAATTTTGTCAATAAAAATTATGGGTTGTGATCATTCACATTTCATTTGATTTGCATTGGGGTATTCATGGTTACATCAAATATAAGTTACAATAGATATTAATAAACAATGCATCACTTATTCTCATGAAGGATGAATAATTCACATACCACATGATGGTAATAATGAAAAAAATGATTTAATCTTTTTAAAGATAATACATATAATATAATAAATAAATTTAGAAGGAAAAGAGGAGTATACCATGTAATTAGACTACTCTAAAGATTTCAATCTTGATGAGGATGACTTATTGGATGACAGTTGATTACAAGAAAAAAATCTAAAATTTTAAAAAAATTAAAATAATCAAAAAATAAAAAAACAATATTGTACATATATTCTTGATTAATTCATTATGTTATTCTTCCATTTATTACATGGGATCTATTCAATCAATCTTCTAGCAATTGGCTCTTTGTGTCACAATTAACATACCACATGATGGTAATAATAAAAAAATGTTTCAATCATTTTAAATAAAATATATATTATATAATAAAAAAATTTAAAATTAAAATAGGAGTATTCCATGTAATTATACTACTATAAATTTCTCAATCTTGATGAGGATGAATTATTGGATGATAGTGGATTACAAGAAAAAAATCTAAAATTTTAAAAACATTCAAATAATAAAAAATTTAAAAAACAATATTGTACATATCTTCTTGAATAATTCATTATGTTATTATTCCATTTATTACATGGGATGTATTCAATCAATCTTATAGCAATTGGCTCTTTGTGTCACTTGGCTCTTCATTTCCAATCCCTAGATCCAAATAGTCTAAAACAATGAAATATGCTACCAAAATTTTCCATTTATGATGTTGTTTTGAAAATTTGAATAAATCAAAGTTAATTTTTTCATAACATACAATATTATATATAAATATTAAAGGTTGACTTCCATTACTATCCTAAACTAGTCAATTCTATAATGCAAGGTTTTGACACAATCAATTTAAAAATTGAGCAAACAGAGACTTAATACATCTAATTTTTTGATTTAACACCATTTTCAGTTAACACAAAAACATTATTCATGAAAAATGTTTCCCTTGTGTATTTTATTTCTCATACATGTGATTAAACACTTTGACAAGTGTACATTTGATGACAAAAAGGATGTTTAATCATTTTTATCTCTCATATTCACATGAATAGTAAGGCAATTTTTTCATATAAGGTTATGCCATCATATTTATTGCATATTTTACATCAACCCATGTTTTATATTATTAATATCCATTCCATTTCTTATACTTTTTAACCATTGGTTTTATCTTCTAATTATCATGGTTCTTATTTCAAAATTAAAAAGTATAAAAAAATCAAACATGATAGAAATGCAAAAACATTAAAAATATTTTAAAAATCCAAAATATGGACCTAAACATGAATAAACATTTATTTTAAATTATTTTCATATGTTATTTGTTTCATTATTACTAGATATCATACTCTTTTTATATTACACATGCATTTCATTGGTATTTATGAGTATTATGTAGGACATACAAATTTTACATGGGCTAAGGTGTTAGAATCACCTCTACCCACATGTAATTTCATATTGGAGGCATATTTTATAAAGGTTAAAATATTTACACGTGTTACCATTCTATTACTCATATATATATATATATATATATATATATATATATATATACAAGTGTCTTTCTAATATATCTATCTTATATTATGTACATGGATATGTTATTTTCTAGGATATGATCACATTACATATACATGGTGTAGACTATATTTATAGTTATATGAAAGATCCCAAACTAGGATTGAAAGCAAATAAAATTGATTTCCACTACTTACAGCATTCAATCAATTGGACAAAGATATAAAACCGAATGTAACTGATACTATAGCCCCAAATGTCATAAAATTATTACAGATTGGTCTCAAAACCCAATTATTATAACAACAACCAAACTAGAAATAAAAAACCTAGGATTGCGTGCTCTTGGCCTGTTGTGTCCAGAAAACACAGTCGCCGACGTCGGTCTCTGAGGATGCCGACGTCGGTCGATACCCTGCCACCGTCGGTCGTCTGAGGGCAACCTCTGCCTGCGTCTGACTCCCTGATTGCCGGCGTCGGTAGATAATCGGCCGATGTCGGCCTATATGCCGATGCCGGTCTCTGTATAACCCTGCAGCTGAACTATGCCCTTTCCTTTCTCTGACCCTGTTGGTACGGCCTGGTGCCAATCTATCTATCCGTACGGATTTCTGTACCCGAACCTGATATGCAAATAAAATATATAAATCTGGAACCTAAACAATGAATAAATACCTGGAACCCATTTGCATAGGCTGAACCCTGGTATACTCTGTGAATGGCCTCTGAAGCTCCCGAACTGACCAATATGCACAATCTAGATTCTGTCTCGAATCCACCTCTGACAAAGCACTGGGTTTTTGTCCAACTCCTTGCCAATCTACTGAAGGGTTTCGTCCTCAGAGATTCCAGCTGAATCACCGATTCAAGCTTCTTAGAATAATTTTGCAAAAGAAGATATTAGATAATGCAAATGCTTTGCTTTCCCCTTCTTTTAAAGCCTTCCAAAGAAACTTCTAAAAGAAGTTAATTTTATTTTCATAATAATTTAATTAATTAATTAAACCATTTTAATAGAAAATTGGGGACATTACAGTCATCCCTTCCCGGAGATTGCTTGTCCTCAAGCAATTCGCTCCTGATACCCAATACCAACTACCTGGATGCCATATTAATCTCAAAAATTTGCTAATTCTTCTGTCAGAAACACCAGGCTGGAAAATATCTGTGACTACATTCACCTTGTTTCTCCTAGAGAGTAGTGTGATAATCCTCAATATGTAATTAGCAAATTCACCATCACATACCTTAGACTTAGAAAAGGGCCGCTGCGCTACTCTGATTAACAAACTCTCACAATCCCCATAAGGATGTAGACTTATAATTGGAAAGGAAAATGCCCTGCAACAAATAGAATTAGTTACCACATCATCTATAAAATGAGACTCCATCCTGTGGGATGACCCCTCCTTAGGTCCTCCATCTTACTCTGCCTTCAAGATAATCTTCCTTCCCCCAGAAAGGAATTCTAACTGCATACGGCGGTGATCAATAATGTAGCACCCAATACCCTGTAACCACTGCATGCCCAAGACCACATCATTATCCTCTAAAGGAAACACATAAAAATCATCGGTCAAAGTGTAATTCCCTATCTGAATGCTGAGCCATGGAATCCGTTTGGTACAACCCAATACTGCACCATCTGCCACCTTTACCCCGAAACCACCAAACTTCTCATACTGTAATCTACGCCTTCCCACTAACTTCCGATCAATGAAGTTATGTGTAGCACCTGTATCTACCAAGCTCACTACCCACTTACCCTCAAGTGTACCTTTCAACTGAAAGGCATGAAAATTAGGATAACTGGAGAGAGTAGCCATAATTGCTTTGGCTGATGCCAAAGGCTCTGGGGTGTCTAACTCCAACTGTATCTGATCCTGCTCAATATTATCCTTAATGTCTGTATCAGGGACCTCCTCATCTCCACACTCCGAAGTTACCTTAATCAGATGAACCTTTCCTTTACCCATGCAACGGTGGCCTGGCTCCCATGGGTCTTTGCAGGAAAAACATAACTTTTTCCTCCTCAAGTCATTCCTAGTCTCCTGATTCATCCAAGGACTTGTAGAGGATGGCCCTTCTTTAATTTATGGTGTGTTGGCCTTCTGTATAGGCTGAGATTCTGCAGCTATTTTCTTATCACCCTGATAAGAAGTGGGAACAGTGTCCAGTCTCAATGTCACATCAATGGCATCCTTAAGAGTGGCTGGTTGGAAAGCACGTACCAGTCCCTTAAGTCTATCCTGTAATCCCTCAATAAACAACATCACACTCCGTCTCTGAGGCATATCAGGTACCATAACTGCAATACGCTGAAACTCATTAATATAAGTTTCTGCGTGACCACTCTGTCTAAGATGAGCCAACTCCCTGTAGTAAAGTTCTGTATCCTTACAATCAAATCGTGCAATAAGTCTCTCAGTGAACTCAGCATAGGAGTGAACTAAAGCATGATCCTGAGTGACCAATCCATGGTGCCACCAATCATATGCGATCCCCTCTAGATGTAATACCACAAACTGAATGGCTTCACGCTCAGGCATGGGCCTCAAAGAAAGATATATGTCTAGCTTGTGGACCCAAGCTCTTGCACTAGTCTCTCCAGAACCATTATATGAAGCCAATGTAATCTTCCCTGTAGCTCTATTGAGGTCATGATTATGCTGCTACTGTGGTGGCCTATTACCCCGATCTCCCCTGAGTCTAGCCGTGTCTCTACGCTGTGCACAATACTGGGGAAAAGGAAAAACCTCCCTAACCTCTGGGGGTAAAGCTCTCCATTCTGCTGTCGCTGCCAAAATGGACTCTTGGAACCCCATCTCTGGTGGTTCCACCTGTACTGGTTGTCCACCTGGTACAAACTGAGGCAGTAATGGTCTATTAGGAGTAGGTGTATGATGATGATGTCACCTAGAGGAATGACGGGAGCTCCCCACCGAAGAACGGGAATGGTGACTGTGCTGACTGGAATGATTGGTATGATCACTACTAGTCACTGAAGCTGATCTATTCCTTCTTCCTCTGTGTCTATCCACCTCTAAACGCTCCATGGTATCCTGTAATCGGTCTAGAGCTTGAACAATCCTAGGCTGGGTAGTGATGAGGGTCCTCATCATCTCCCTTTCTTCTTCATCCTGGTTTCTATGGGCATTCCTCTGTTCTTCGGCCATGATAGGTCGCTGTCCTAAACCCAACTCTCGCTCGTACTGAGCTCTACTTCGTGTAAAATATCTATGGCTTCTATCAAATCTTCCAGGATGCATAGAAATAAAATAGTTTTACCCCTACAGGCTGGCAAGATGCATGGCTCTGATACCACTGAAAGATCCCAAACTAGGATTGAAAGCAAATAAAATTGATTTCCACTACTTACAGCATTCAATCAATTGGACAAAGATATAAAACCGAATGTAACTGATACTATAGCCCCAAATGTCATAAAATTATTACAGATTGGTCTCAAAACCCAATTATTATAACAACAACCAAACTGGAAATAAAAAACCTGGGATTGCGTGCTCTCGGCCTGCTATGTCCAAAAAACACAGTCGCCAACGTCGGTCTCTGAGGATGCCGACGTCGATCGATACCCTGCCGCCGTCGGTCGTCTAAGGGAGACCTCTGCCTGCATCTAACTCCCTGATTGCCGGCGTCGGTAGATAATCGGCCGATGTCGGCCTATATGCCGATGCCGGTCTCTGTATAACCCTGCAGCCGAACTGTGCCCTTTCCTTTCTCTGACCCTGTTGGTACGGCCTGGTGCCGATCTATCTATCCGTATGGATTTCTGTACCCGAACCTGATATGCAAATAAAATATATAAATCTGGAACCTAAACAATGAATAAATACCTGGAACCCATTTGCATAGGCTGAACCCTGGTATACTCTGTGAATGGCCTCTGAAGCTCCCGAACTAACCAATATGCACAATCTGGATTCCGTCTCGAATCCACCTCTGACAAAGCACTGGGTTTTCATCCAACTCCTTGCCAATCTACTGAAGGGTTTCGTCCTCAGAGATTCCAGCTGAATCACCGATTCAAGCTTCTCAGAATAATTTTGCAAAAGAAGATATTAGATAATGCAAATGCTTTGCTTTCCCCTTCTTTTAAAGCCTTCCAAAGAAACTTCTAAAAGAAGTTAATTTTATTTTCATAATAATTTAATTAATTAATTAAACCATTTTAATAGAAAATTGGGGACATTACATTATATGATCCACTAATGCTATCAATTGTACATATTAGATTATACTTTTATTATCTATTGTGTATGGCCCTTGGACCTTGATTTCAAATTTTCTTTAACATCTCCATCAAATCATTATTTTCTATGTGAGACATTTAAACATGTCCATTATTGTGGCTCTTAGCCATATTTTACATTACATATACATGGTGTAGACTATATTTATAGTCATACGATCCACTAATGCTATAAATTATACATATTAGATTAGATTTTTATTATCTATTGTGTATGGCCCTTGGACCTTGATTTCAAATTTTCTTTAACATCTCCATCAAATCATTATTTTATATGTTAGGCATTTAAACATGTCCATTATTTGGCTCTTAGCCCTATTTTTTTGTAAAAAAATTAGAAATTTTAATTTCTTGTGACATTACTAATGGCATATTCATGTGTCCCTTAGCCTTATGTGTGATATATTTACTTATGTAAAATTTAAACATGGTCCTTGCATGTGACCATTGGTATTATATTTAGACATTGTGATTATTGATCTTGTTGAGTTTGATCAAAGATATTATCCATACCAATCATTAAATATTATGTAAAACTATTTTATTAAAACTACTACATTAATATTTATTCATACATTTATCTAGATTTGACATTTTAGGCCTTTTCTCATATGTTACATACATGATTTTAAAGATACATATTTTACTATGATGACATACATTTTGAAAAATGTTGTGATATTAAATGATTAGATATTGATACACATGATATAATTAAATTTTATTTTAAGATGATTTAATTGTAGGATACATCCCTCACCTCAAATGGGGGGCATGTCAATGGCATTTTTATATAGAGATAATTGTCTCTAAGCAAAAAACATTTTAGCTATAGAATATAATTTCAAATAATTCATAATGGTTCAAAATGAAATTGTTGATACATATTATGGGGGCATATGGCATGCATATACATTCACATTAAAAGAACAAATTATAGATTCATGTAAAATCTTATAACATAATTTAAAATTTACATCTAAATGTAGTTATAGATTTCACATTTATCTCATGGGGATGATATAGATTCATGACATAATTTCAATATTATTTTTTATTTGTTGTCATAGTAGGAGCATGGATGTTTGTAATTATATATTGATAATGCATATAGGAAATAAGGAAAAAAGTGAAAATTAAATATAAAATATGACATTTACCTTGGTTTTAAGTGGATTATGAGCCTATAAAATGTCTCATTATATCCAAGTAATGAGTATATTTATCTAAATTTATCTCTCTTTTAATGGATTTAAACATGAATTTTGTAACTTGTTTCTAATATAAAGTAGAGAATGAATAATTTTACCTTAGTTAGTATGTGTAAGTCAATATAACTTATTTTTACAATTATGTTCTAACCTTTTGTATAGAAAATCCATCAATTTTGTATGTACATTTTGCATAGACATAGTATGTTTGAATACTATGATTTTGGTAGACAAGAAGACCATTAAAGAAAACTATGAGATAGTTTAGACTAGATTTAAATTTTATTAGTCCAGATCTAGAGCCTATCATTATAGATCTATAGTCTACTAGTATGGCTCCATAGTCTTCCAATTTGGCTTTGGAGTATACCCATCTGGTTCCAAAGTCCATCGGTCCAGCTCTAAAGTGTGCAAATTCAAATTTGAAGTCACTCAAGCTAGACACAAATACCATGAAAGGACATTTTGGCATTGGTTTACTAATGGATATATCATGTATTCTTGATCAATAATATTCTAATCCATCTTTAGGATAATTACCAAATATAGTATTCCTATTATAAGCATTGTATCTATACTAATGTTTTTTAAAGGCATCGCAATGAATATTATGGAAATTGGTCACCAGATCATATATGACTACAAATTAAGATAATGTAAATATAAAAATCTTAAATATCTCTACATGAAAACCTAAACACTTCCACTATTTCATCTTGGAATGTGGAAAGATGTTGTAAATACTTTTCTATTTTGAAAATAAATTAGATTTAGTTATAAGTCTTGTTATAATATAACTATTTTGGTCAGGAATTATAACCACATTAGGAAATATAATTAACATCTCTTGGTTGATTAGAAAGCTAAGATTTTAGTAAGTAAGATAGAAAGAAACATTGAGATTAAGAAAATTTGTTGAAGTATTTTCCATATTGTATGCATTTTATTGAGTTAAAAAATATTTCATGTTCCTTAAAGACTATGTGTGATTTGCATTCTATTCCAAGGAAAAACAAGGGCCCACGCAACTGAGGGACTATAATTTTTTGTATGGTATTTTATATTTTAGTAGAGTTAGTTAATATTTTATATCTTTATACACAAAAGTGTGATTAGATGTAACCTACATGTGTGTGTGTGTGTGTGTGTGTGTGTGTGTGTGTGTGTGTGTGTGTGTGTGTGTGTGTGTGTGTGTGTGTGTGTGTGTGTGTGTGTGTGTGTGTGTGTGTGTGTGTGTGTGTGTGTGTGTGTGTGTGTGTGTGTGTGTGTGTGTGTGTGTGTGTGTTTATGTTTAATATAATTTCAGTCTTTTGAATTCCAAACATTTATTTCTAAGAATTTACTTTGAAAAAATTATTTCAACTCAACAAATAGATTAATGTGTGTTTTCTCCTTTACCAAAAAGTGTGTTCATTTATAAATAGTTTCTTTCATAAGCAAAGTGTGTTTCTTTTTAAATAAATCATGTTTACTTCTTTAGTTAGCATTTAAATATGTATTAGAGTGTTTTCATTCTAGGTAATTAGATAGATTTCAATTCAATAAATTAGATTAGATCCTTAGGATAGATAATCCACAAATCCCCCCAAAAGTGATAATTTTTAGTTATTATATTTAACACCTTACTAAATATTACCATTAGATATTGACCCTAGTTAAACATTACAAAAACCAATATGAGTTAATTTAATTGAAGAGATTAATGACAATCATCATTTTTGTCACCATTGTCAAAGATTTTCTAGGTGTTATAGGGTGTAAATATTTAAAATGATAATTTATTAAGAAAAAATTCCCATATAATCAAATAAATATATGAATAGATAAAGAGATTTGAAGGAAATATAAACTCCAAATATCCTTCAATGGAGAACAAGTACTAGTAAAACACAAGAATAAAGTGCCCTAGAATATATTCTAGGAAAAGAACTTGAGATTATTATTGAGGAACACTTTTTAGCCTAATCTAAACGTTGGGATAATTCCCTAGTTGTAGGTGAATCCTTTTAATAAAAGTAATTAAGGATAATATAGTAAACTTTCATCCACTTATGATAATTCAAACACCTCCAAAGAGAACTGTTTGTAACATTTTTTTGGAAACCACGGGATATAATCTAAGAAATAATCCATTGAATAAATTTATAGGAGGTAGAACTCAACTAAGAGGTATAAATTTCACCTATCCTATTGTCCTAGATGAGGATGAAAATGCAAAAATGAATAATATATCCCCATCCATTACTATCTACTTTTATAGGATTAGCTATAGAAGACCCTAATCAAATTCTATTTGAATTTAAGGTTTTGTGTTAGACTTATGAATAAAAAATCAATAATCACAAACTAAAATTGTTCCTTTATACATTCAAGGATTAAACCATGAGATTGTTTATGGGTTTACAAACAAATTCCATTCACACATGGGATGAGATGGAAAATGTCGTCTTGGATAAATATCAATATTACTGTAGGGTGAGGGATAAAAAATAAGAATTATTCCACATAAAAAATAATAATATGATAATTTAGAATACTATCTTAACCACTTATTTTTTGCACCCAAGAGATGTGGATAAGAGTTAGAAGAATATTTAAGCAAAACAATTTTCTTAAAAGGACTAGATTATGATGATAGGGAATATCTAAACCTAATGTGAAAAGGAGACATAAACAAACTTATTCTTAATGATATATATGAACTATGCAATAATTATTCAAGAATAAGGGCTAGTGTTAGGAAAATGAAAACATGAAAAAGAAGCAACGATGTAGGATAACTCATGGAGGAATTTTGAAATATCAAAATAGTCATTTTGGTATAATTAAACACCATGTTGGATGTCTTGCATGAAAAATATAGTGTGACTACTAAACCAATGGCCATGTATTGTATTAAATGTGGGTTAAAGCATGAACTTAGAGATTTCCCTATTGATAGGACAGACATGTGTGGTATCTATGATATAAATGATTATGATACCAAAAAATATGATATCTTATCTACTCTCAAAAACCAACTAAAATAGGCTACCCAAAAAATAGAATATATCAAATTTATACAAAGATAGGCAAATCAATTTTCCCATAAACAAAACTAGATTCATTTTGTTCCAAGAGCTCCTTGTAACCCATGGATGATGTCATGGGATAGTCATTCACCTCCATAGGCATGGGTACCTCTTGATAGGATAGAAATGTGTGGTATCTATGATACAAAGGATCATGATACCAAAAAATATACTCTCTTACCTACTCTCCAAAACCAATTGAAATAGGCTACCCAAAAAAATAAAATATTCTAAATTTATATAAAGATAAGGAAATCAATTTCCCATAATAAAAACTAGAGTCATTTTGTTCCAAGAGCTCCTTATAACCCATGGATGATTCTATGGGCTAGTCATGCACCTCAATATGCATGGGGACCTATATTATGGGGTACACAAGGGTGGACACCATATTCATGAATGCCTCAGCCTCACCAACAAGATTGGATGCCCCAATACAATCACCAATCATGGGAAAACCAATAATGGGTACCCCAATAATCTTTCAGTTAGGAAAAGAGATTTACACTACAATAAGTATTGATACTTCCCCCTACCAATTGACCTCCATAAACAAAACAATTACTCAACCCTGATTACCTACACAACTAGTAGTAAATCCAAAAAATAGATAGATAACTCTTGTATATGGGACTAAGAAAGAAGGAACCTTAGGGGTTAGTGTCATTAAATATAAAAATGTCTATTTGATATTAGTTAAAACATTGAATATCCCCCAAATTACCATAATTGAGGTCCCAAATGAAAACTAGATCTCCTGGATGAGCCAATCAAAGAAGAACCTAATGTGAAAAAGAAAGATCTCAATAAACTAGTAAAATTCATCTAACCATTCCTTTTCTATAATGACTCAAGGATGATGGAAGCACAAGTGAATCTAATTTAGTCTAAGAAGTGAGAAAATTGAAAATTAAAATACAATTGATATAATATATAAGAGACATTCTATAACTAAATAGATTCATTAAAGGATTGTGTATTAAAACTATAGGAAGAAAAAGACAATATCTTAAAACTATACATTTGGATGGTAAAGTTACTAATTTATTAGCAAGAAAATTAATTATACTTAAATATGGGGACCTTATACGTCCAGTCATCACCATGACTATTTGAAGGAAATAAATACCAAATGTAATTATGTATCTAGGAGTTTCCATCAATGTGATGATAATCGACACCTTAAAAGCACTATCCCTTATAGGTGTAAAACCTACTTGTATAGTCCTATATATTATAGACCATTCCATTTCCAAATTAGAATGAACCATATAAGATGTCTCTATAATCATGGAATCATGGGAATATCATATATATTTCATGATAATCCAACCCAAGGGTAAAAAACTAGGATATCTATTAGTCTTAGGAAGACCATGGTTGGATACAATAATAACACTTATAGACTATAGGCTAGGAGAGATGACCATTTCAAATGGGTTAAATTTAAAACCAATTTCTTTATACACACTAACAATCCATCTATAAACTCTAAATATCATGTATGGGTGGATGAACCATAAAAATTTAGTAATATCATGTCCTCATTGTTCGTGGTAGTAGTTATAAATCATGCAAATGAGATAAGGAAGAATTGACAAGAAGTATTGAAGAGACCAGCCTAGATCTAGAGTCCATGAATCTAGCTCTAGAGTCTACTAATGTGGTTCTATATCTATTTAGCATTTATCCAAAGTCTACCAATTTGGCTCTAGAGTTATCCAATATAGCTCTAGAGTCTACTAGTTTGGTTCTAGAGTCTACTTATCTAGGTTTGGAGTGCACTAGTCTAACATCAAATTCCACTAGTTTAACTCTAGATTCTAGTAGTCTAGATTTCAAATGTGTTATACTACCTTATAAAGTTTACCCAATTAACTCAAAATCCATTATTTATGAAATATATTATCATATACTCTTCCAACAAAGAATTATTATGTGGGCAGATGATAGTTAAGACACATTTTTAATAGCCTTCTAATGCCCCTTAGCTGGGGTAGTTTTGAAATGGGAGTATTTTTTCAAATACATAGCCATTTTACATATAATCCTACCACATCCTTGACTTTGAAAATATATAATGAGTGAATATAGGTAGGTTAGTTCCATTTATCCTAAATCCAAATAAATATTGTCCAACCAAGAAAAATGTCGAGTATAAATAATTGGTTGAATAATGAGCAAGAAATAAAAGCCTTTGATATCTTAAGAAACCATATAAAATACTTTACAAAGGAATATAGTGATATGAAATTAATTCATCAAAGTATATTCACCCATAATATCTATATAGCGAATACCAAACCAATTAGACATGTAACAACCCCACTAGATTATACTAGAATAAAGCAATTTTTTTGAATTAATTACACATATTCATCTATATGAGAAATCTAACTCAGTGATCTTTAAAAAATGTATTATATTAGTTAAACCCATAATTTTTATAGCTAATAAATTTATAATGATCCCCATGATAATGATAACAAATCATGTACAATGTTGAATAAATAATAAAGACTACATTTAATTCATTAATTTAATAATACATTTTCAGCCACAACTGATACAACATTATAACCACTATTTTAGATGTATAAATGAATAATTAGTACATATTTAACAATAATAAAGTATTAAAAAATAATAATATAATGATACATAGCTCCATAAAGCATGACTTCTCCATGAACTCAAGTATATATCTATAATCTCAAGTGTAGTCTCTTGTGCAGTACTACTACAGGGAGGGAGAGCAACATCTGAGTGATTTTTCATACCAACCATGGGCCATCGATCCACCACACTATCTCCAAATAAGGAAATGGACATCCTTTCACATATGGTTAGATAATGCTGGTGTGAGAATCTAGATTGGCAAACTAGAACTTGTGTGCTATAAGATAACTAATAAATGATGTGTACCATAAATAAATATATTCTAACATGACATCGTACAAACATGTAAACTATATAAAACACATGAAATGATAATGTTTAACTATAAATATTACTTTGACCAAAAATTTTAAATAATTAATGATCTATAAGATCAGTTAATTTCATACACTTGACTCAATCATATTACATCTCATTACATTGATGGCACTAATTAAGCTAGTGGAATCCATCCACTACCTATTTAGTGTCTTAAATGTGAGATTTGGTTATTTATATAATAATATAAAAAATAATATATTCAATTATAATATTTCTTATTAGTAGATAACAAATATGTTAAGTACAAAAATATCAAATACATACATCTATTCCATCAAATGTAATGTAGTGAATCTAATAATTACCTTATTTATTATAGAGTAATAAATAAAATCATAAACAATCCTTAATATAAACATACCATCCAGGTAATAATTATACCTAGACTATAAGCTATTCAATTTCAATATGTAACTTAAAATTTTATTTCAATCACTTAACATAACATTGATCATAGCTTAAAACATCTTACTAAAAGAATGTACAAATAAGCTCATTTTAACACATAAGATCAAAATGTCATATATTCAATATCCAATATTTTCTTGTATAAATGTTTTCCCAAAAAATTATACACACTTAGAATTTAGTCAAGATAATCAAACCCATATATATTTGTCATACCATGATATATTTTTAATTATTTTACCATGTGTGTGTGTGTGTGTGTGTGTGTGTGTGTGTGTGTGTGTGTGTGTGTGTGTGTGTGTGTGTGTGTGTGTGTGTGTGTGTGTGTGTGAAAAATTACTCCCACTTCCACCTACCCTTCTACCTGGTTCAATATTTTGATGAATGCTAGGTTTTTGCATAGTGGTAGTTATGTCAACCTATGGCAGATGATGCAGAGACATGCCAAAGTGGAAGATAATAGTGGAGAGATAGATAAATATATAGGGGAGTAGAGATATGGGTTATTGGAAGGCCAGGATTGGATCACTGATACACATAATCATCCAAATTTCTACTTTTACTATACCAAAAGTAAGTCAAACATTTAAAATACCAATCCCTTACCAAAGGTTTGCATGTATATAACAATAGATTATATACACCCATATGCACTTGCTAGGTTTACCATCACTACCATATTGGATTTGGGTAAATTTTTTTGGGGAAACAATACTTCTAAATTGACCATGTTCTAATTCATGGTGGTTTTACTTTTTCTCTTGAGGATATACATTTGGCCTATGCCAACCTGAAGAGATATTTGTATAGATCTAATACATTTTGGAGTTTCTTAACATGCAAGTGGATTTTGCACACAAACTATTTGATAAAATGACTGAGAGAAATTTCAAATTCTAGTACACAATATTTTCAAAGGTAGAGGCAAAGAAGATGAAAAAGTTTGGGGATATTATGAAATTGTCTAGTCAAGACATTATGGAATACAAACAAAGAGAGGTCTCAATAAGCTATATGGAAAAGTTAGTGAGTGAGTCACATAATCTTAATTACTATCAGAAACAAAACCGCAAGTTGGAGAATGATAGAAAATTGTTTGAAAAAATGACATCAAACCATATTTATGTAGATCTACCTAAAAATTATACTAGATTAGAACTCCCTGATGGCTTGAGAAAAAGGACAAATAGGAAAGGATTTTAGATTATGGTTTAGTCCATCTATGGGAAAAATTTATACACAAGTGTTCATATGTCAAATTATGTATTATTTCTCAAATAATAGATTAAAAAGGTTAATGGGATTCTAAAACCTCTCCAATATCTCATATATAATGGTAGAAATCTAGAAAATACACACGTGATGTCTGACTATGGTATAACCAAAGATTATCTATTATCTCTAACATTGTAGCTATGAGGTGGAGCCATGGGGAATGGCAAGGCCACAACATTTTTATATAAAGATGATGCTAATTCCTATAGACTAGAAGGGTCATACCATAATGATGTCAAAAAGAATGGAGCAAAAACAAATCAAAAACCCACTCTACTTGCCAACACTTATATAGTGAAACAGGTAGAGGTGGTTTTGATTATCGATAGTTAAAATAATAATGTAATAGTATACAGAGAAAATATTGAGTAGGAGGTAGTTATTTATAGATTCAATGGTTATTGTCCAACCATAGAGGCATTATTCAAATGTGTTCAATTGACCTAGTCAAAATAATGTCAAATCTCCCTCTGCTCCAAAGGTTTTTGCATTGTACAATTTTTTGATGACGATGAATACCAAAGAGTTTTCTTAGATAGAATTTGGTTTTGGGGGTCTTTATACCTATACCTCACTCCATGGTTTCTATATTTTGACCTAAATACACACTCAGTTACATTTATTCCAGTCTGGGTATAACTTCCTAACCTCCCCATATATCTTAAGGGTACTTTCAAATAGATAGCAAATAGCTTGGTCAAGTTTGTCAAAGATAATGTTAAGATAATAAAAGTAGTATTATGCACTTATGCACACATTTGTGTTGAAATATACCTTAACAAATATCTCCCTAATAAAATGATTATTAGATGTGGAAAAATCTAGCATACGTAGTCTCTAGATTATGAGAATACTACCTTTCACTAGTGAATTTGTAAGCTTACTGGGCATCTTCAAGGTACATGTCCATAGGCAAGGAATACACCAGAAAAAAAGAAAAGACTTAAACCTACACATAAATGATGGTCTTGTCTAGCACAAGAGGAAGAGGTGGATGTAGAGGAGGACCATGTAGAGGAATGTTAATAAAGAGAGAAAATAGAGGAACAAAAAATTAGTGAGTAAATTGCACTATCCATGGGGGAAATTAGGAGATTGAGAAACAAGCCATGGGTACCAAACCATTTAGGTCAATACTTAGAAGCATGAATAAAACACATGAATCTAAGAACTCTTACTCAGATAGATAAATAACAACCCAAATCAACCTAAACCCAATGCAAGCTTAGTCACTTCTAGTCTATCAAAACATAAAACTACAAATTATAAGTGTAGATCCATCACTTGGGGTGTGGTAGGAGGTAAAAAAGAAGAAAGTAAAAAAGGGTAGGATTGAATATTACATGGGATCTCCCTCAACTCTATGTATTATTATTTGAAGGCCAATGCATCTTCCTTTCCTCTATGGTTTTTTATTTCTTTATTCACATTGATTTTTTCCCCCTATACATTTGGAGATGTTCTTTTCTCTATTAGGTTAAAGCTTTTGTCTCCTTGGTTTTAGTGATAAGTCATCTATCTCATCTTTCTCTCTACCATTTACTATTGTCATTTTTGGATGTATCTTTTCACCAAAATGGAATAAAAGGTACCAAAACTTTTTATTTTCGAATGTGTGTGTGTGTGTGTGTGTGTGTGTGTGTGTGTGTGTGTGTGTGTGTGTGTGTGTGTGTGTGTGTGTGTGTGTGTGTGTGTGTGTGTGTGTTGTTTGTGTGTATTAGAATTAAGTCCCAATCTACATATATAACATATATGTATATATTAAGCATATACTCAGTTGTGTATAATTTAATGAAAAAATAATATAAACATTTAATTTTATATCCATTATAAATATGTTATACTCTATATGGAATTATTTTATTTCAACAATCCCAATGATTATATCATATATAATCAAACACATATACTTAGATTATTTAGGCAATAATACACTTGTTAATTTCAACTTAAGGTAACTAGAATGTTTCAATATTGAACTTAAACAACCTTCACTGAATTATTTAAAATCAAATATAATACTTAATACATAAATGTACATTGTTGCATACTAATCAACTTAATATTTTTTCTCACATATATTCATAATACCAAACAATTCCAATTTTTAATACTTCAACTAAATAAACCCAAAATATTTCTCAAATATCAATTCCAACTTATAGCCAAAACAAGTTTTATCAATTCTATTGATTTAAGAGACATAATAAAACAATTCAATTCCTTTAACTTTATTATTTACATACTAATCTAATTTTATACATGCAAATCTTAAAATAATGGCAAGGAAGTTTACACAGTCATCTAATTAAACTCATATCTCTATTCTACATAGTATGCTTCAACTTGACTAAAGATTCTCTCTCTCTCTCTCTCTCTCTCTCTCTCTCTCTCTCTCTCTCTCTCTCTCTCTCTCTCTCTCTCTCTCTCTCTCTCTCTCTCTCTCTCTCTCTCTCTCTCTCTCTCTCTCTCTCTCTCCATATATATATATATATATATATATATATATATATATATATATATATATATATATATATATAATATTGGTTTACACATTCAAACACAAATATTCACCACTTATGTATATCTAACAAACTCAACCATATGTTTGACTCAATCTAGAGGTTAAATATTTATATATCCAGAGGATATAAAATCCGTATAATAGAACTATCCTCTATAAAAATGTAAGACCTAATAAACAAAAGCCTAAATCATCTCAAATTGATTTCTCATATATATATATATATTACACACACACACACACAAGTATGTATATATACCCTAGGTCAACAAAGCCATGTAGGGTGTATACACATACCTTTGTATATATATCATATCTTGTGATATACACATTAATGAAACAAAACCAATTTATTTCATTTTCGAAATGTATTATATGAATATTCAAATCCCTAAAAGGGTATGTGTTATCAACTAGGTATGTGTATATATTTAAACAACAAGAAATACTCTTTATATATATATATATATATATATATATATATATATATATATATATTCAATTTTTAGTCAACCCTACAACACACATTATTATTCCTTAAGGTATAATAGTTAAAAACCTGAAATTTTCAGTCATGAATATACTTCAGCCTAGTATATAATTTTTTACTTAACTAGAAGTGCCAACATCCTTCATAATAGAATTCCCAATAAAATAGGCACAATCAAAGTCTTTTTTATCATACTAAAATTTGAATATGTTTAATCTTTTATTTCATAACTAGGGCTAAATTTCACTTAAGATAATACATAAATTTTAATCCATTCATCTCATAAATATTTTAAGGACTAAAGCTTTACATAGTCTAAGCCATTTTAAGATTTAGGTTTCAAAGGATATAGGTTTGATTTTGTGGATGGACAAGCCATCCATAGGGCCAAACCTTTAACCCTTGAATAATTTAAACAAAATGATACTACATAAAACCCCAATGTAAACATACACAAAATTTATCCTCATTACATATAGAAAGTTAAATACATCACCAAACTAGTTTATTTCATCAATATTCATTTTTATCCTTCAAGAATAGCTCAAACCTCTTCACCCTTCTCTCTATCAGTCATTATCTCTTTGTGTCATTGTGTTTGTACCCTCATAGGATTATCTCCACTTCCTTTAATTCTCTTCCATTGTCCCCATATTCCCCAAACTTATCTGCCACCATTATGGCTTAGTCTATGCATGTAACTAAGGATCTAACTAAACTAAAAAAATTTCATCTTTTCCTCATGCAAAATACCCCCAAAATTCAAATAATGGTTTTGTTAAGTTCTTATTTACTCCAGTAGAATATTAGTTATAAATATTGATAGTATTGATTATTCCATCATTAACAAATAAAATAATCATTATATACTCCTTTAAAATATGCATGCTCATTGACCCCCAATAAACATATATGCATTCAATTTTATAAAAGTCATCAAACATTACCATTTGATGCAATTTAAACTAAAAGACTAGTCCAATAAACAATATTATTCCATATGACAAGGTCGATATAGCATATTTCTATTCAAAAGACCATTGATAATATTAACATGTCAAACGACATTATATTTCCTAAAGTTACTACAACAAATCAAAAACTTTCTTAATAAGTTATAAACCCATTGATTAATACTATGACTTCTCCTAGTCATATCATTGTTAATATAATGAGCATATTAAAACCTTAGTCAACACTAAGTTAAACATAATGATGTTTCTTTTAATCATTTAACAATGAAACTACATATATTGACTTGGATATGTCATGATTATAACAATAACAATATTCTACATCTGGAGGTTTAATTAAAATATATTAAATCCAAAAACTTATTAAATAGTTGAGATAAATATTTATATAGATATATGAGCTCATAATATCTCCTAAAAAATAGGATAGATAAAAATAATATAAATCATAAAATCTCTCAAATATTAAATGGGAGTAACAATTACTAAGTTTAAAATATTGTTAAGATTTAATAACCTAAATAACATACCAATATATCTATGGTAAATAACCATATTATAATTAATGATGATTAATTTAATATTACTCATTTATTATCTAATGTTCAATCAATCATTCTAACATTCCCCCCTTAATTTAGCATTATCTTAAGTGAATAGGAGATAAATTCTTTGAATGCCTCAAATTTTTCCCATGTAAGGATTCGGTAAAATATTTACACATTGTTAATCTATCAAGAAATATTAAAGATAGATGTTTTTGTTATAAACATGGTCATAATTGAAATGAACTTGCACCTCAATGTGTTTATTGCATTCATAAAACATTGGATTGTGAAAAAGCTTCACTATCCTTCATTGTCTACATGAATTGTTTGTTGATCCTATAGTAATCCAAATAATTCAAGTATATATGTTGGAAATTTGTTAATGATGTTGTGGTGATGTCATGTATGTTTCAATTTGAGTGTATGAAATGTGTTAATAGTCTAAGTGACAATGACAAAGTGTGCAATGTGTTTATCCTAGTATGCTTGAAGTAGGCTTGTTGATCTTTAGAGTTTGACTATTTAGAGATGATTAGGGATGAGTTTAAAGTATTAATATTTTGAAATAGGTCCTATCATAGGTAAAGGATGTATTTAGTTATTTTATTCATAATTTTAATTCATCCAGTAGTCCATAGTTTTCATCTAGACATTTTGGGTCTAATGGTAGAAAATCTAAGTAGGCAGTTTGATGACATCATAATTGCCACATGTGGATGAGTCAAGGAGATTTGATCATTTGGTTTTGATCACATTAGTCCTAAGTTACTATGAACCAAATATTAGGTCATGAAACTAATCATGATAAAATATATGCAACTGTAAAGTTGGGCTCTCAGGTAGTTTGATAGTGTTTTTCCATAGTCAAATTTGCATGTGACAAGAAAAGCTGAGTAGGCATTTTGATGTAGTCATATTTTCATGTGTGGAAGTTTTATAATGATTTAATCATATTGGTTTATTTTTATTTTTTTATATTTTAAATTCACTAATATTTAGGTCATGCAATGAAGCACAATAAAATATATGCATGTGCAAAGTTGGCCTTCTACGTAGTTTTAGGCATAGTTGGCTATGTGGAAGAAAATTCTGAGTGATCAGATTAATATAATTATATATTACACATGAAAAGGTTATAATAATATATTTATATATGATTATATTCTCCTATGTTATTATATCATCTGGTCCAAATTTTAGATCATGCATCTAAGCACAATAAAAGTTATTGAGGTCCAAAATTGGCCTTCCAAGCAAATTGCAATGGTCCCATACTAGTCAATTTTTAAAGAGATAAAGATCAAAAAAAAATAGAGATAAAATGGATTATGAGTGACCATAAAATAAATATATATGGTATGTTTTGAGTTAAATTGTTTATTAGTTAATGAAATTAAAGATCGAGCTCCTTATAAAAAGATCAATGAAGCGTGTTTGTTCCAAGGTGTCAGGAAGTGTGAGATGAGGACAAGTGTTTGAAGTTTAAACATTGATTAGAGGTAAAGATAAAGATTATTATAATATCAATTATGATTATGTGTTTGTATTAATAAATATCAATTGTCTGTATTAAATTCAATAGGTCAAAGTGATAGTTATCTAACATGGCTAAAGCAAGGACAATCTCAAAGATCAATGGAGCATATGAGGTCAAAGTTACCAGATTGCATGAGATGAGGTCAATTGTTCAAGGTTTAATGTTTGGGAAGTAGCACACTATGATTTAAATTTTGAATAATATAAATGGTTAATTATTAATCCAAGAATCGAGGATATGAGATGATAGCATGGTGTTCAAGTTTTAACTATGACCATTTGAATTCAAATATTTGAATTTAACAAAGGAAAGACTAGTGTTTGGTTTTTGGGCCATATATTTTGATCCATGTAAAATTTACTATTGTGTAAAAATCAAATTTTTATAGGAATCTAAGGTTCATCCATAAATATATATTTGAATATATGAAAGTATGTATAATCAAAGTTATGAAGGTTCAAAGTTGACTATATTTTCATGTATGCTCTACAAGTAACCCGAGAAGGGTAATTAAGTTGTGCTTATTTTTGTTTTGATGTTTCATGACAACCTAGATATTTTAAGGTTTTATATATTTAATAAGTATATTCTATATGGATTTGGAGGTGTGATCAATCTATCTTGAGTATGAACAATGCTTAACAAGTTGATTATGTGTCTATTTATAGTGTTCTTGTGTACAAGGTCTATGTTTGAGCTGATTGAGCATATGCAAAGGTGAAAAGAGATGATTTTGATAATTTGAGGAAATCAAAGGGGTCATATTTATTAGACCGATACATTTATAAGTGGTCATTTATTTCTTTTTTTCTCGATGGAGTACTAAAGGAGTGAATGGGTCTCCATGAGACCTATAAGGGATACAAGGGCCTAATTGAAAGGTGTAGCTACTTAAGAGTGACCTACAGATGATATGGCCAACATATTTTGATTATGTTTATCAATGTTTTTCTATGTTATAATCCTTAAGGGATAAGGTATGCCTAATGGCTGACCAAGGGGTTGATAATCATGAATGCTCTATAAATAGTGAAACCAAAGATGATTGTTTCTATATTTGTGTAAGGTGTGTGTGAGGGGAATAGAGGCAAGCTAAGGAGATAACCTTTGAAAAGTAAGGTATAAGTCATTTATCAAAATCATAGAGTGAATAGTATTAGTCATGATTATATAATTAAGTTGGTCTAGTAGGACATACAAGTCATTGAACCTAATGATCTTAGAGGAGGCAGAATGAACAACTAGCCTTAGAGGTTGTTTGAGAGAGTGTGTATTGTGTGAGAGGCTTATGTGAGAAGAGAGAGTGTTGAAGAAAATAAGAGAAGATAGGTAATGTAATGAGTAAAGTGGATTGAGGACTATGTGTATGACCTTTAGGTCATATATATGATGTTAGATTAGTGCTTTTGTAGGTTGAGGGCGAGTAAAGGATAGGTGATGTTTATGTGAAGACCAGAGTGTGTGTGTAGAGTTGAAGAGTTTTGATGTAATTTATATATCCATTAGATTGGTAGGTAATGAATGTTATAGGATATGTTCTTTTCATAGGTGTTATTGTGGTTGATCAACATCTAGGGGGTTGTAGCCTCCTTGCAAGGTGAAATTTGTCAAAAGTCTTATTATTGTGATAACTCAGCTAGATAGGTGTAGTAGCACCTTGTGGGATTGGAGTCTCACTAAACTAAGGCATGGTAGTTCCTTAATCAGTTTTTTTAGTCTAAATCAGTTCTTGTAATTATAGGACAATAGTCTAATTGTAGGTTCTAGTGGGTTTTCTCCCCCAAGAGGGTTTCCCAAATATGTCATGTATTATGTGCTTGATTTTGCATTATCTCTCTTATTCATTGCTATGAATTATGTGGATGCTTCATGAATTCTTATGGTAACTTAATAATAGTTTTGAAAGGTTTGAAATTGAATTTGGAATATTTAGGGTCACTGATTCACTCCCCTCCTCTGTCAGTGATTGCACCTCTAACAATTGGTATTAAAATAGGTCCTTTAGATAAAGCTTAACAACTTGAAGGAGATCTTAAGTAACACAAGATGGCTAAGTAATTGAAGAAATAAAATATTGAATTGAGATCAATTATCAAAAGTCTTGAAGAATAGATTAGTAATATTAAAGAGAAATCATGTATAATGAAGGATGACTTGGGTTAAATAGTTAAGAGGGATAAGGAGACTATCCAAGTTCTTGAAATTTGGTTAGAGGATGCATGTTCAAGCATGAGAGCCAAAGGAGATGATTATTCTCAAATTAATACTAATCTAGTTTCTCTAAAAGATGAGTATGAAAAAGTAATAATCAAGATAGGCAAGCTTGAAAAAGAATAAAAGGAATCAGAACAAGTAAAATAAGATGAAAAAGATATCAACAATCTCAAGGATCAGTTAAAGGAGCTAATGCAAATCTTAATATAAGATAAGAAGGATGCAAACATATTAAGACTTAGTTAGAAGAATCAAATGTCAAAATTAGTTCAAAGCAAGGTGAGTTTGATGAGATGAAAACTAAGATAAATTTGTTAAAGAATGAGCATGAATAACTCATAGACAAGTTAAACAAATTAAGGAAGGTGCATGAGAAGTATGAGCAAATCAAGGAGAATGCAAGCTTTGAAATTAATACAAGAATGTCTATTAGACAACCAAATGCTTCAAGGTATGATAGTTTATTTCATGATCATTATTATACATGTAATAAGTATGGTCATAAAGCTAAGGAATATATAAATTAGTAAAGTATGGACATTCATGGAGCTATGATAGAAGGATTTTTTGGCTAAATATTAATCACAATTACAATCTATCAAAAGGTACAAATGATGTTATTTGTTCTAGTTGCCATAAGTGTGGACATATTACTAGATTCTATCCAAATGGTGTTAAGAGGTCTTCAAGGTTTGTCAAAGGATATAAATCTTCTGAAGGTCTGAGAAAGGATAAACTCAAGTATGGAAACTAAAGGTAATCATTGCCAATTCTTCTAACCATAAGGATGTTAAGAAAATTTCTCTAAAATATAAGAAGATTCAAACTATGGTATGGATACCTGAGGTAGTAAAGACTAAGGAGACTAACCTTATTGAGTCTAAGAGTCTTGATGGATTGTTTACCAAGGTGGAAAAAGGATAAAAATTGAAGGAAAGCTAAGAGTTTATGTTATCATCATTTGTTAATAAAGTTGAAGAAAAGCATCCATTAAAAATCAATAAAATAATGTGTCAAGACTACAAGATAGAAAAGGGTATGGAGATATGGGAATCTCTAGAGTTTTTGGACCTTTAGTCTCTCTATGTCAAGAGGGGGTGTCTCTATCTAGGCTTCAAGGAGACACTTGTCAGCAAGAGGAAGCATGGTGGATGATAGTTGACTTTTGGTTGATGTTGTAAGAGAAGAAATCTTATGAGAAAGTGTTGGCTTATTTTGGAAGGACATGAAGAATTCTATTGATTTTAAGGATGATCTAGTTGGTCAAAGTGTTAAATAATAAAGTTGTGTATGCAAGGTTTGTAAGCAAGTTATGGAGATTTCCAAGTGTGGAAGTAAGTGTGTTTGATCTAAGATCAAAATGTTTAATTAGTATAGAGTAAAAGGGGAGATTTATAAGATCTATGACTAGTTTGTTAAGTCCAAGGATTAAATAAGTTTAATTTTAGATTGGTGCAAGTCAAGATGGGAGAAGTATTGTGATGAGAAGTGTCTATAGGATTAAAATGGGTGTTTTTAAGTGGTATAATGAGATTGATGAAATGCCAAGAAGAGTTTGATGCTAAGAAAGGTCTATGCACTTCTTTGTGATATGATTTAGGTTTTTTTTGTGGTTTAAAGGTATGTTGAAGTCAAATTTGAGATTTTTGAGTACTCTCAATTTTGGCTTAAGGGCAAGCAGGCCTAAAATGGGTTATAGGATGTATGGGTTACTAAAGGTGTAGAAGGCCAAATATTATTCTAGAAGTGTGTGATAAGTGTCTTCAGGTGTGCAATAAGTTTCATACATGTGCATTGATAAGGAGTTTTGTTTACCTCATTTGTTTTGAGTTTCTAAGGTTTTGGGCTATGCTAGAAAAGTGGTATACATTATGATTTGAGTTTGGAGGATTACTAATAGGTTGAATGGGAAAAATGGGTTTTCAAATCAAGCTTAATATATATTTTAATGTTTGTGTATTTCATATTATTCATGTTTTTGTCAATATGGAAGCCTAATTAGCAAATTGGTTTATGAATAAAGTATATTGTAGAGGATGAGCTACGTGTTTGAAATTGGTGTGATTCAAGAGTCATATGAGAGAGCTCCAAATATGAAATTTTAGGTCTTGAATATGTGTCTACTAAAAGTTGTGGTCTCTATAAGTTCTAGGTTGGACTACAAAGAGTACAGATAGGCTTAGTATGAAGATTTAATGTTTTTGTTGGGTGTTTCCAAAATAGAAAGGTATATATGTTTCAAGGAGAGTTCTCAAGTTGTTTTATAAAATGTTTCCTATTTGGTGAGTGGCATGTGATGGAAGTAAATACTAAGAGGGGGGTGAATCAGTAGTTAACAATGCACATTCAATTCCATAAAATCATTCATCATACAACAACATGAACATGAAATTTTATACATCTAAAGCATGAATAAGAGTAAACAACATATGAACACATCATTTATGTGGGAAACCCTCTAGGAGGAGAAAACCCAATCTCAAGCCTAAAAACTAATGGAATAAATTGCTATAAGGATAATACAAATAAGATACTTTAGATCAGCTCTAACTGATCAAGGAGCATCCACCCCTCAATTTAGTCCAGCTCCAACTAGACCTTTAGCTAGTTCCAACTAGCAAGGAGGATACAAACACCTAGGTGATTAATCACCCACTAAAACACCTCTAATATAATTCCCACCACTACTCTAATGTCTTATACACCTGATGATAACCTTTTTAATCTCATACACCTGCAATCTACTTCTGTTCTCCAAGTAGGCACACATACCTCATTCGCTCAACCAAGTCACCATTTAGACTATTAGGTCTAATGACTTGTTAGCTCATGAATCTGATTAGATAAAAATTACTGATACTATACACCCTCTCATGGTCCTTAATTACCCATATATTCTCTTTGACTAAGTTCTTTACTTCACTTAGCTTCACACACACTCTCTCATTCACAAATATGCCAAATACACCTAGTATATATACCACTCTTTCATCTAACCCATCTTGGACAGCCAATATGATTCAATTAAATGTATCACAATAAAAATAAATTCTTACACCCATTAAATATGAGATCAAATAATTCCATAGGTCATCCATTTCCCTTAAGACCAAAAATCAATTAGGCCTAATAGAAACCTAAAGGAATTAAGCCTATAAACCAACATGATACTCCCTAGACTCTTTGGCCCACCTTTATCCTTCACCAATATATGGAACACATAAAAAATACCTAAAATATATAATTTCTCACTCCCACATGGGTCTAAAACATCTGTAACTCCAAACCACTACTCCATCCAAGCCATTTTCTCTCTCGCTTTAAGTCTTGTAAACACCTAGAAAATACTGCCAAAAAGAACTGAGGCATACTATTGATTTTATAAAACAACCACATAAAAAATAACATGTATAGATACTCCATGACATAAAAAACACATTAAAATCTATTTTCACCCTCACATAGCTCACATAGGTCCAAACCAACTCAAACAAATTGATTACTCAAAACTAATCATGCATACCAAAAACTCAGTCAAAGATATTTGACTGATCCAACCAAAATAGAGACAAATTATAAATAAAAAATACATTTAATAAATATATAAAAATTGTATAATATCAAAAATCTCTCACTCACCTCAAAATCTACTTAGAATATCTCAAACTAGCATCTCCAAATAGGCCACTCCAGACTACTTACAAGCTCCAAAAACTAGTCATGATGAACATGACATCTAACACTTGTGTAGACACTTTATTGACCTTAAAATGAATTAATATGATCCTATAAAAACCTTATAACATTTAAATTCACTAACATATAGAGGTATAATGTCATATATGAAACATATAGATCATTTAATGAGACATACTTCTTTACTATCCTCATTACTTAGACAAGTCATCTTGAAGGCACCTTCTTGCCTATGTATGGTCATAAAAATCACATAGAAATAAATTTAAAATAATTAATAGGTCTTAAAAAAATACCCCAACCATTGGATTCATCCCTACTCACCTACACACCATCCCTAAATGGATTCTCACTCATACTAGCTTTTTGTCATTATTTTCACCATCTATAGATTAGTGACTAATAAACTTGATTGAATTAGATAATTGACATAGTGATTATTTATTTTTAAAAAAACTCTATTTAATTCAATAAAAATTATTTTCCTTCAATCTCCAATAACTCTCATGTGTTGACTCAATCAACCTTGCCTGTAGCACTAAACTCTTCAGAAACAAGAATATTTTTGTACCTTTTATTCACTACCCTGACACACCACTACCACATGGAGATGATTATAGGAATAATATATACCTTCCAATATTAAAACTTGGTCAACAAATCCATTTTGGGTCCTTTCTAGCAAGATCTCTCCAATTTCTGCATTATGAGGGTTTATGAAGGGTTTCTGACCAGTTTACATTCTTAACGAATGTTCATAAAGCTCTATCCCTCAATCAGATAAAAAATACTTGGAAAGGCTTCTTAGGTCCATGTTACACCTCTCCAAAAAGTCTTAATTCCCCATTAAAAGTCTACATCAACTAGTGATCATTAAAACTTTCCTCTAGAGCTCAAAATGCACCATTTAAGCCTCCTTTGAAGCTTCTAAACCATCTTTTTAAATTTGTAGATCAATTTATAACCTTATACCTAATCAACATGATTGGAAAAAATTTCCTAACCATATCTCATTGACCCTTCATAAGGCCTCACAAGCCCACCTAGGCCAATGGCCAAACTATCTTGCAAACCACTAGCCACCTCTTGCAAACTATAAACCTAACCTCTAAACATCTTATATATGTCCAACATGCATATACCAAGAATACTAAGCTCTACCAAGATGTATCTTCTTCAATACTATTCATAAGGACCTCATTAGTCTACCTTGCCTATGAGGCCTAGAACCACAAGGATAACTTACCTCTTGAAGGTACTTGGAAACTTATCCACTAAGATCATAACACCTTAGATATCTTAAATTCACTTAAAACAAGCAATATTATCACCTAATGATAACATAAAAATCATACAACACTTACCTCCATATACAACCATACATGATCAAGCCCACAAGGCATAGGATGACTTGCACTCCACCTGAAGACCATATGAGAAGACTTCTCCTGCTAGGATCATACCAAGAATATATCAAATTCTCTCTCTCAAAGCTTCATACATATTATAATAAGATAAACCTCATACCAATTTTTCATCACCAATGATACTTTACATCAATGATAACACATCACTACCACCATTCCCCTAAAAACATGAAGTTTTGTTGGTGGTCCTTGAGGTAGCTTGAAAGAGAAGGCTAGTAAGCATGTGTGGTAGTTATTCATGGTGTGTGGAGATATAAAGATTCTCAAAAGGTGAAATTACTCAAATATATTATGGGGAGTTCATCTTAGATGTTTCTTGGTGATTTTCATTAGACTTTAGTATTTTATGTGTTTTATCTTATTAGTTGCAGTGCTTGGTTGAAAAGAGTGTTAGCATGGAGCAAGAGGAAGTTGTCAAGACAAGAAGAGGTAGGATCAAGGTAAAGGGGACTTTTTACTATATTTATAATATGTTCTTCTCCTATTTATAATATTTTTAGGTCCTTATGATCAGTTGGTGCCCACTTTGTCATTGTGTCAAAGGGAGAGAAAGTTCCTATTTTGGGAGTGCTTGAAGAGAGAAAAGGAAGGTGAGTTGTATATTGTTATATGATGGTTTTTGACATCAATGACAAGGGGGAGATTTTATAATTTTTTTCAATGATGTAATGGTTATTTAATGGAGGTGTCCATGTGAGTTGATGAAGTGCCTTGATAGTCTAAGTGACAATGACAAAGTGTGCAATGTGCTTATCCTAGTATGCTTGAAGTAGGCTTGGTTGATCTTCAAAGTTTGACTATTTACAGATGATTAGGGATGAGAATAAAGTATTTATATTTTGAAATAATTAATATAATAGGTAAATAATGAATTTATTTCTTGTTTACATAAGTGGAATTCATCTATTAGTCCATAGTTTTCATCTAGGCATTTTGGGTCCAATGGTAGAAAATCTAAGTAGGTAGTTAGATGATGTCATAATAGCCATATGTGGATGAGTTAGGGGAATTTGGTCATATGGTTTTGAAAAAATTAGTACCAAGTTTATATTATATAAATATCATGTCATTAAAATAAGTGTGATAAAATATATGCACGTGTAAAGTTGGGCTCCTAGGTAGTTTGACAATGTTTTCCCATACTTTGCAAAATTTGCATGTGGTAAGAAAAACTAGGTAGGCATTTTGATGTAGTCATATTTTACATGTGTGGTAGTTTAATAATTATTTGATCATATGGGTTTTTTTAATTTTTGTTCCTATTTTCTATACACTAATTTTAAATTCATTAAATGAAGCACATGAAAAGATATTCTTGTGAAAAGTTGGCCTTCCAAGCAGTTCTAGGCATAGTTGCCTCTGTGGCAAGAAAATCTAAGTGAGTAGATTAATGGTGTTACATATTACACACAAAAATTTTAAAATGATATATTTATATATGGTTGTATTATCTTATTTTATTATATCATATGGTCCAAATTTCAGATCATTTGTCTAAGCGTAACAAAATTTATTGAGTTCCAAAGTTGGCCTTTTAGGCAAATTGTAATAGTTCCCAAAGTGGATTTTGAAAGACATAAAGATCAAGACAAAATGGAGATATAATGGATCATGGGTGATTATAAAGTGAATATATATGGTTTTTTTAATTAAAATGAGTCAAATTGTTTTTTGGTTAATAAATTTAAAGATCGATCTCCTTACAAAAGGATCAATGAAATGTGTTTGTTCTAAGGTGTGAGGAAGCAACGAGATGAGGGAAAGTGTTCAAAGTTTAAACATTGAACATAGGTAAAGATAAAGGTTATTATAATATAAATGGTGATTAGGGGTTTATACTAATCAATATCAATGGTGTGTATTAAATTCAAGAGGTCAAAGTGATATTTGTCTAGCATGGATAAAGTGAGGACAATCTTGAAGAGATTGACAAAGCGTATGAGATCCAAGTTGCCAAATTGCATGAGATGAGGTCAACTATTTGAGGTTTAAAATTTAAGTATTGGTGAAATATGATTTAAATTTAAAATAATATCAATGTTTCATTATAATATAAGTAGATAGGACACAATATTATAGCATGGTGTTTGAGCTTTAACTATGACTGTTTGAATTCAAATATTTAAATTTAACAAAGGAAAGACTAGTGTTTGGTTTTTGGGCCGTATATTTTGATCCATGAAAAATTTACTTATTATGTAAAAAGTGAATTTGTAGAGGACTTCAATATTAATCTATAAATATATATTTAAACATATGAAAGTATGTATAGTCAAATTTATGAATGTTCAAAGTTGACTATGTTTTTGTGTATGCTCTGCAAGTAACCCGAGAAGGGTAATTAAGTTGTGCTTGTTGTTGTTTCAATGTTTCATGATGACTTATATATTGTAAGGTGTTATATAATTTATAAATATATTATCTATGTATTTTTTATTTTTGATCAATCTATATTTAGTATGAATAATTCTTAATAAGTTTACTATGTGTGCATTTATAGTGTTCCTTTGTACAAGGTCTATGTTTGAGTTGATTGAGCATATGTAGAGGTGAGAAGAGATGATTATGATAATTTTATAAAGTAAAACGGGTCATGTGGAGTGGAAATATACATTTTTAATTGGTATTATGTTCTTATTTTTCTCAATGGAGTGATCAAGGAGTGAATGGGTCTCCATGAGACCTATAAGGGCTATAAGGGCCTAATTGAAAGGTGTGGTTGCTTAAGAGTGACCCATAGATGCTAGGGCAAACCCATGTGGATTGTGTTGAGCCATGTATTTGTGTGTTATAATCCTTAAGGTATAATTCATGCATAATATCTTACCAAGGTGTTGATAATCATGAACTCTCTATAAATAGTGAAACCAAAGATGATAGTTTCTAGATTTGTGCAAGGCTTGTATGAGAGGAGTAGAGGCAAGAAAATGAGAGAAAATTTAAAAGAGAAGGTAAAAGTCATTGAGGATCATCAAAGATTGAATATAATTAGTCATTATTTTCTAATTAATTTGGTGTAGGAGGACATACATGTTATTAGACCTAATGATCCTAAAAGAGGTAGAATGAGAAGGTAGCCCTAGAGGATGTTTGAGAGAGTATGTATTATGTGAGAGGAGTGATCATTGAAGAAAATAAGAGAAGAGAGGTAGTGAACCTAGTGGATGAGTTGATGATCAAATCATATTTAGGATTGTGTGTATGATGTGTATGTCATATTTCTAATGTCAAATTAGTGCTCTTGTAGGTTGAGGGTGAGCAAAGGATAGATGATGTATGTGTGAAAACTAGAGTGTGTGTGAAGATTTGAAGAGTGTTGATGTAATTTTTATCTCCATAAGATTTTTAGGTAATAATTTTTATAAGATATGATTTATTCATAGGTGTTGTTTTGGTTGCTCAACATATAGGGGGTTGTATCCTTTTGCAAGGTGAAACTTATTAAATGTCTAGTTGTTATGGTAACTTAGCGAGATAGGTGTAGTAGCACCTTGTGGGATTGTAGTCTCACTAAACTAAGGGATAGTAGTTCCTTGATTATTAGCTATTGGTCTAAATTGGTTCTTGTTATTGTAGGATAGTAATCTAATTATAGGTTCTAGTGGGTTTTCTCCTCTAAGAGGGTTTCCCATGTATGCCATGTGTTATGTGCTTGATCTTGCATTGTCTCTCTTGTTCATTGATATGAATGATGTGTATACTTCATAAATTATTATAGTAATTGATTAATATTTTTAAAAGGTTTTAAATTGAAGTTGGATTATCTAGGCTTACTGATTCACCCCCCCCTCTTAGTGACTATACCTTTAATAATATGTCTGAGCCAAATCACTTCATAGATAGCTCCTCTTATGGCATGATATTTTGATTCTATGGAGGACCTTGAAACACAATTTTACTTCTTACTCCCCCATGATATCAATCCAAATCCCAAAAATAATACAAATCCTAAAGTGGAAATTTTGTCATCAATGTTCCATACATGATCTGAATCTAAGTATCTTGCCAAGAAGAAGTTATCATTCTTCTTGTATTCTAAGCCAAATTTCATAGTTCTTTGATGTACCTCAATACTCATTTTGTTGCTTTCCAATGACTGATCTTAGGCTCTTTCATGACCCTTGAGACATAACTGACAGCATAGCTGATGTCTAGCCTAGTGCAGGTTAGGTAAATGAGACTCCCCATTAAATACCAATATAGAGTTACATTTATCTATGGTAATGGATCTACTTAAGACAACTGAATATTTGTCTCCATAGGTGTGGAAAATGGTTTGCTATCCATCATTTGAAATTTCTTAAGTGTCATCCTAGCATATTTGAGATGAGATACAAAAATGTGAGTTTCTATTTGCCAAACCTCTAAACCAAGATAGTAATATAAAATCCCAAGTTCTATCATGTGAAATGATCAATTCAAATCTTTCTTTGTTGATTCAATCATCTTCACTAAATTTCTAGTGATGACTAGATCATTGACATATACAACTACAATCACTATCTCCCCCCTTATTGTTTGAGGTAGAGATTTGGATCATATGGACTCCTTTTAAATCCATGTTTCAAGAGATGCTCATCAATCCTGATATACCATGCCCTGGATCTTGTTAAAAACCATACAGTGATTTGATAAGTCTATAAAATTTATCTTCTTTTCTAGATTTGACAAAACATTTTGGTTGAGTCATGTATACTTCTTGTAAGTCTCCATTAAGGAAGGCAATTTTTGTGTCCATTTGATGTAATTTTAGCCAAACTATGTAGCTGGAGGAAAAATCATCCTGATTATTTTGATCTTTGTTATGGGAGATAATGTTTCCTCATAGTCAATACCTTTTTTTTGAGCATACCCCTTCAAACTAGTCTCGTCTTGTGTTTTTTGATACTACCATCTACTTTGTAATTCATATTGAAGATCCATTTCCATCTGATTGTCTTCTTCCTTGATGGAAAATTTAAAAGACGCCATGTTTTATTTTTCATCAGTGAATTATATTCTACATCCATGGCATATTTCCAATGTTTCAACTATAGGGATTCCCAAACTATAGAGGTCTCAACATATTCAACAACTGTACTCATTAAGGCTAAATTAACCTCACCATGATCCATATTAGGAGTCCTTAGTCCAATGATGGATGTGTTTGGAATACCATACAAATTTTTATCTTTGAATGTATTTATATACCATTTAAACATATGTTGAGTAGTTCTTGTGGGTGGTGGAGCTACACCATTATTCCCATCATCATTTCTATATTCATATGGGAGATCACCATCTTATATATTTTATATGAGACTAATTTGTTTATCAGGTGCACTTATAGAAGGAACTTCTACTTCTTTATTTTTAAATAATTCAACATCCCTACTAGAGTATATTTGTTTGGTTTTTGGATTCATGATTCTATATTCAAGTGCTTCTTCACTATACCCTAATAACACATAGTTTTTGGCTTTCATATCAAGCTTAATTCATTCTTATTTGGGAATAAGCATACTTGCTTGACATCCAAAAACTCAAAGATGTGTTATAGATGTCTTTTTCCTTGAAAAATCTTCATGCGGAGTTACTCCATCAAGAGCTATAGTGGGTACTCTATTGAGTAGATATACAATAGTTTTGGTAGCTTCTACCCAAAATGCCTTTATCAAGCTTGAATCATGTATCATACATCTCACCATTTCTATAATAGTATGATTCCTCCATTGAATAACTAAATTTTACTATGGTATTTATGGAGGTGACATTTGATGATTAATACAATTTACTTATACAAAATATTTAAACTCATTACTGATGAATTCCCCCCATTATCTATGCAGAGGGTCCTAATGTGTCAACCAGATTCATTTTCAATAGCCACTTTGATCTTCTTTAAAGTTTTAAAAGATTGATCTCTTGTTTTCAAATAGTATATCCACATTTTTTTAGAACATTCATCAACAAAGAACATGAATTACTTAAATACAACATGATAGGTGTCATCGATTTGCACAGATCTATGTGAACCAGATCAAGTTTACCATTGGATCTATATGTAATTTTATGAAATGGAAATTGACGTTGCTTTCCTAATAAGCAATTATGACATTTACCTATACCATTTTTAAGAGGTGGTAATCCTCTTACCATGTTTTTATAGTGAAGTGTATTGAGATATCAAAAACTTATGTGGCTAAATCTCTTATGCCATAGTGTGATGAGTTTGTGTCCTTTGATATGAATACTTGATTATTTTTTAAATGAAATAAATCTGAAACATACAGTTCACATTGGATGCTCATGTAATAATTTTGGAGTTTCTATATTTACCTCTAATCAAACATAATTTTGTTACTCCTTTTTAGTCAAAGTCAATCGTTAAATTTTGGTATAAGAGTTGACTTACTGATAACAAGTTTTTGGTTAATCCACGTACATAGAGAACATATATGATTTTACATGTTTGCATGTCTAGTGGTAAGGCAATGTTACCAATTATTTACACACTATATGAGGTATCATCACCCAAAGAAACATTATTTTTATTGGATGTGTCCTTCAAAGTGAAAAACCAATCTTTTCTACCTATCATGTGTTGGGTTTCACCTAAGTCAACATACCATATGTCACATTGTGATGTGGATACATCATGAGTATCCATAGAGTACAAGTAGTCATATTCCTCATCATATTTTTCTTGTTTAACAATATTTCCTTATTGCTTTGATTTCTTCTACCAAGTCCCCTTTTTCTATCCTTATGGCTTATTGAAAGAGCCAGGGGATGATTGTTGGTTAGTGAAATTCTGACCACTAGAATATCCTTTTTTGAAGGTAATGTACCAATAATATTTTAGGTCATGTCCTTGATGACCACAAATGAGACATTATTGCTATGAATTTCCTCATAGTGAATTCTTCTTTGAGTTAGGTTTTGATGAAGATTTGACTGGTTACTTGGCTTTCTATTGATGAGAAGCTATTACATGTTCTTCTTGTTTGTCATGAGTGTTGAAATCCTCTTCCTACTATAGCATATTCACCAATTTTTCAAAACTTAGTTTCTATTCTATGATAGTCAAAGTGGTCACAAAAATCTTGTATGAGTGTGGCAGTGCTCTCAAGATAATAGGTACAAGAGATTCATCTAAAATTATCTCATCCAAGGATTGAGGTGATGCCCTTAGTGTTTCAACACATCTTAAAAAGGCCTCTACTATTTATCCCGGTCTTAATTTGAGAGAGTGGAGTTGACTTTGTAAATACAAAATAATATTGTCATTTTTGGCCTCATATATAGTTTGAAGCTTATCCTAAGCTTATTTATCAATTTTAGCTTAATGGATGTGTGTTTGAACTTCATCTGATACTTTAAACATGATAATCAATTTATCCTTCTAATTGGCTTTGTCAAATGTACATTGTTGATAAACATCTATTGCATGTTGGGTAGATGATCCATCTACTACAGACCAAATTTCTTCAAACTCTAGTTGAGTTCTAAGCTTTGTCTTCCAAATAGAATAGTCATCTTTTAGTAATTTTAAATATGGAAGAAAAAATTTGGAACCTGTGCAACCATATCAAGACTATGGGTGATGGATTGGCTCCTTATCACTCCAAGTATACAAGTCTCCCTTTCTATATACTGTTAGACCAATATACTAGACCTTTCTTTATACATTCCCTTTCTTTATATCCATTGGTATGGAGAATAAGATTGCCTTTTATATATACCCAATGGTATGGGAAAAATTCATAAATGTATGAGAAAGAATAAAATACTTGGTAGCTAGACAATATTGAAAAGGGTTCATCCAATCACTATCACTTAGATAGATTTTTGCATATGTACATGTAACCTAGTTATATACTTGGAAATTACACCAGTCAGTATTTACACCCTTTGATTGTAACAAATGGGTAAATGAGAGGAAGGCTATGAGTAAATGTGCCTTATTTCTCCTTAATGATTTAAATGGAAAATGCCTAGACATAATTGTTGTAACTATGTTAGGTTATGTATGTAGTAACTCAAGTGCAATAATATTACCTATAAATGTGAGTCAAAGGCATAGTTATGACAGAACACTACATTGAGTTTGAAAAAATCATGATTTTATGCAAAATAATTTCAATTACAATTTTTTTAAAATAAATATACAATGCTTTTCAAAAAATGATAATTCACTTGTTTTTCATTTTCAGCTCTTTGGCCTCTTTTCAACAATTTTTTTTTTTTTTTTTTACTTTACCTTTTCCTTTTAATTTTTTTAGAACATATGTTGCTAATTTAGTTAGTTGTAACTAAATTAAGTGGATTAATAAATTTGGAAGGCTACAAAAAAATTCTATAAAAAAATGTTTTGGGGAATTTGAACCTCCCACCTATCCTCTACCAAAAATACATTTCACCAACTTGCCTATACATCATTTCAACAACATAAAAGCATAAATATATATAAAGGCTACTAATTATGATTTTTATTTTAAATTACCCTCCCACCTAATACCACAAGTTTATAAAAAGGTGGTTTTTAAAAACAATTATAGCAAAGGAATTTTTTTAGATAAATACCAGGGTTTAATGGGTCCCTTTCCCTATATTAAACTAATTTTTTTTACAAAAATACCTGACCATCAAACATTTCATAATTAAACATGAGACCAAAGAAAAATAAAAGCCACCATGTGGTGACACAACCATAGAGATAAAACACAAGATCTTACCAATAGATCTTGTCCAAACCAACAAAACCAAAAATAAAATTGATCACCAACACACCATATAACACTGATAATCTTTAACCCACTTCTTATTTTAGCTTTACTTTAGAGACCATATCACACTCCTTGCCCAATGCAACTTGACGTAGCCTACATTTCCATCCACCCATCGATGTTGCTCTATGGTTGCTCTCTAAATGAACATGCATTTCTACCATGGCTACAAGTCAAGGAACTTGGTTAGACCATGGTGGAGTTGTTCACTGAGGTTTGTCTACCAACTATCACAAAAAAGACACCACATCCACCCTTTCTCTATAATGATGGGATTATTTCCAAAATTCAATTTTTGAAATGGGATTTTGTATCTTCACCCAAAGAGGAGGAAATATGAATTGACCACCCACCAATAGAGGATGATGAAGCTTGTCCTATACGTCTTTTACATAACCCATCATGGTAACAAACCATGTTTTGAGGGCCCTAAAAATAAATAATGGGATAAACCCAAAACTATTACTACCTGAGAAAGGGAGAACCTAGAAAGGGCTTGCATTGAATTTTTCCAAGATTTCCTACAATCATTTCCTATGCTTCAGGGCCATATAAAAATCCAGCATATTGGCAACCAAATCTTTGTCCTAAACCAAAACCAAAATATTTATTACAAACAGAGTTACAATTTCATGTTTCACTCTATTTAAATCACTTTCTAAAACATAATCCTCCCTCAGAGTAAAGAAGATAGCCTACATTATTTCCTCTATTAGAGCCCAAAATATTTTCTTGATGTGTGCTCTAGATACACTACCACTAAACACCACCTCCCTAGCTATACTGACTCCATGCACTACTAGAATCCTAAGGGTCATTGTAATATATGGATCCATCCCTACCTCCTTGGTAGATGAAAAACCCTTGTGCAAAAATGTAGTGATATAAAAGGAATGAAAGGTGATAAAAAAAGATGGGAAAGAAGCCTCCCAAGAAACTCACCATCAATAAGGATAATCATTCCTCTTTACTCTACCTCCATCTCCACTTTCCACATGAGGGAAATCCAAAATTTATGAAGGCCAAATAATGATTGATTAAGCCCCTAGAAAAATATTAGAGATTCCATCAAATTCCTCCCATGCCTCTCTATGATTGTCAACAATGAGTGAACCACTTTGATCAACTCCATAATTCATGATAAAATCCACTACAAAATTAGCTTCCATATAATAATGAAAACCTTACCATGCTTTAAACCCTTCAAAAATCTCCTAGACCTTAGAGAGAATATTCACTAGATTCTATGAAGAGGCTAAGAACTTTTTTAAATAAAATTTAATTATTTGTGAATCTCCTTCCACCTGACGCTTTATAATATCACATTGAGAATAAAGATTCAAGCCAAGCACCAAGGCTTGATCTTCTCATTCATTATTGGTTCCATCCTTTGATTTCTTGGAGACAACCCTAATAAGGTATCCACTATAATCTCTAATGATGCATCCAAACTTGAAGGCTCCAGGATTACCCTTAAAATCCCTGTCAAAATTCAATTTAAACCAGCTAGGGGGGGAGGACACCACTCAACATTCTTCTTACATTTTTACTCTTTCAATGACTACCATTGACCCTTTAATAGGATTAGCAAAGGAATTTTATTATAGGTGGTTTTTAGAATTCTAAATTTATTTTTGAGCAAATAAGAAGTGGTTTAGAGGATTTAATAAGTAGTTTTGAGTATTTAAAGATATATGGCACTTTAGAAACTAAAAATTTGAATTTGTAAACTTAAAAATATATAAATGACAACTTTTTATTTCAACACTACCTTTTGTATTTTTAAAGCACAAGCCTTCTACTTTTGAAACACCAAGCTTCTTTTATTTGGCTCCATGCTCCATACTTTTACTCTTTTTTGGTGAAACACTAAGACTGCTATTTCTAATGCCAACTTTGATTTTTTTAAATGTTGATTTCAATGCCATGCCTTGGATTTTTTTTTTAAGAAAAATTTTCTTCTTATTCTCCACCAATCCTCTAAATCGAATCTCCAATGCTTTATGTATTTTCAATATTCACAAAGTCAACTCAGAATTTTAAAAAAATCATACTACTTCTTTTTATCTGTAGCTTTTGGTAGCTTCTGGCTTGGTGTGGGAGTGCACGAGCTACTCCTCACATAGAAAAACTTTGTAACTTTTGAGAGAGCTTGGGATTCTCCACAAACATAGGTTCAGAGGTTTGAGATGCTCCGATACCAGATCTAGAGGTTTAATTAAAATATATAGAATCCAAAACTTATTACAAAGCCAAGCTATGTATTTATACAGATATATGTGTTCATAATAGCTCCTTAAAATAAGAGAGATTAAAATAATATAAACCATAAAATATCCCAAATATCAAATGGGAGTAATAATTACTAAGTTTAAAATATTGTTAAGATTTACTAACCTAAATAACCTACCAATCTATCTATGGTAAATAACCATATTAAAATTAACTATGAGTAGTTTAATATTACTCATTTATTATCTAATGGTGAATTAATCACCCTAACACTATGTATGATAGTCATTTAATAACTTTATCAAGTAAATTATTATAACCCATCTAATACCTATAGTTATGAATCTAAATAAAGCTTAGTTTATAATATAAAAAACTATACACTAGACTATGGTAAGTCATATTAAATATGCATGGATTCACTCATTCAACCAAGCAATAACATCAAAAACTATTAATGCAATAATGCAACTAATTTAGTGAAATAACACAATCAAAATAACATGATCATCGAACATCAACAAGATCATAAAAAAAATATATCAAAACATATAATAGCTATCTAGATCAAACAATAATCATAAAACTTGTTAATCTACTATGGTGTGTGCATGGGTTTATAGTTTTCCTCTCTATCATCCTCAATGCCTCCATCTACACCATCCTTTCTGATGATACCCTCCCCCCATCACACTCTAAGGGATGGATCTATTCTATATTCACCTCAAAATAATGAAAATAGTTACCCAAAACATAAATATATCTATAAAATACTACTGTATAAACTAACAAACAAGATCACCAAGTATAGAATATGAAAGTATAACTATCTAATAACAAATCAATGATGTATATTAAGCAAAATATAACTATCTCATAATAAACATATGAAATAAATCTTAATTAAATAGTAGTTAATCATCTAACAACCATAATAATCCATGGATCAAATAGGTTATTAATCTTAGAGAGAAATTGGGATGTGACATCCTTCCCCTCTAAATCTATTCATCATCTCGATGACACTTATTTATACATAAGTTCTAAATTTAAAACATTATTAATATATAATAATATAATATGAAATAGAAAATTAAGTAAACAAATGTGGAAACAACATGTAAAACTCATCATAGTCCTCCTAAGTGGCACTATCTTCAGAATATTGGTCCCATTGCACCTTGCACTTTGACACTTCTCTATTACACAGTCTAAGATTACGAGTGTCTATTATTCTAATTATCTCTACCATGACCACCCCAAGATCTAGAACCTACAAAGCATTCCAATCCAACATGTTTTAAGGAATAACAACATAATTTTTAAGATAAGACACATGGAAGACATTACGTAAAAGAGTTAGATATGGTGGTAATGTAAGACTATACATTACATGATCGACCACTTCCAAAATCTTGCAGGGCCTCACAAATCTTAGTGAAAGTTTCATTGACTTCCCAAACTTAATCAAGCTTTTCTAAGGCTTAACCTACATAAACACTTTATTTTCTATAGAAAACTACCTTGTTATTATTTCCAGATCAACATACCATTTTTATCTATCATTAACATAATCTAACCTCTACTTGATTATCCTAACTTGCTCTTATATTTCCACAAGCATCTCAGGTCTAAATACTACCCTGTCCTCTAACTTGTCCCAATTGATTGGTGTTTTACACCTCCTTCCATATAATGTCTCAAATGAAGCCATCTTCAACACTGATTGGTATGATTTTTTGTAATCAAACCCAACCAATGGAAGGTACTCCTCCCACTTGTATTTATTTTCCATACAATACATATGAAGGAGATCTTCTAAAAATTGGTTAACTCACTCTATCTATCCATCAATTTTTAGGTGATAAGTAGTTCTAAAATTTAACTACATACCTAGAGTTGTATTTATAGTCAACTAAAACAAATAATTCATCCTCAAATCTTGATCTAAAATGATTTTATCTAGAAAACCATGAAATTGATACACATTTCATGAATATCTTTTCAAGCATAGGTGCATCATCTATCAAGTTGCCTAGTACAAAGTGTGGTACCTTGGTTAGTTTATCAACTATAATAAGGATCATAGCATATTGGTTTCATGATAACAACCCTTGGATAAAGTTTATGCTAATTACCTACCACTTCCATTATAGTATATCATGATGATATATCAATCTTGGTGGATGCACATGTTTATCTTTCACACACTGACATTCTAAATAATGAGACACAAAATCCACTACATTTTTCTTGATCCATTTCTAGAAATAGAGAGGTCTTAGCTCAGCCATGAGCTTGGTTACACCTAGATGTCCTGACTATGAGGCATTATGCAGTTTCTTTAGTATCATACTCTTAATATTCTCTCTATCAAACACATACATCCTATTATTTTAACTTAAAATATAATCACTCTCTATCTTGAATCCTTTAAACCTAGGATTTTGAGCATTCTCAAAAAATACTTTCGTAACTTAATCTTGGAATTCATCTCTTGCTGAGAATTTGATTACTTGATCTCAAAAATTACTCTTGATAGTATCTAAAAATTCCAAGTACCTTTTATATCTTAAAGCATCAAAAAAAATTCTTTTGATATTTAATATAAAAATATTAATAAGATAAGAACTCTAACCATTGTCTCTAATAAGAGTTTAGATTTGATTAGGTGAAGATGTACTTGAGTCCTAAGTTATTAGTCTTAAACTCAAATGATTTTCCCAATAGGTAATACCTCCAAACTTGTAAGTCATGCACAATTACCATAATTTCCAAATTATGAGGGGCATAATTCACCTCATATGGCTTCAATTTCCTTTAATCATAGACTACAACTAAGCCATCCTACATAAGAACTCTCCCAAGTATATCCCTGGTTACATCTGTGATCATTGAGAATTGACCATTAGGATTGGGAAATCTTAACACTGGTGCTAAAGTAAGCCTCCTTTTTATCTCCTAAAAGGCTATCTCACACTTATCTAACTAGAAAAAACTTTGATTATTCTACTAAAGAGAGTTAATTGGATTAGCTATCTGAGATAAATTCAGAACAAATTTCCTTTAATATCCCACTAATCTTGTGAAACTCCTTAAATCATGCATATTTTTTGGCATTAGCTACTCAATTATGATTCTTATCTTCACTAGATCCATTAAAATACCATCCATAGAGATAATATGTCCTAAATACTACACTTTCTTTTGTAAAAATGCACATTTGGATAACTTTTCATACAACTTGTGATTGCACAAGCACTACAAAACTGGTTTTAGATGATGCAAATGCTCTTCCTCATCCTTATAATAAATGACGATGTCATATAAAAAAATAAAATAAAAGATCAACATAATATCTAAACACATTATTTGTAAGATAAATTTTGAAGGAGGATTTGTCCACCCAAATGGTAACATTATGAACTCATAGTGCCCATATTGAGTTTTGAACATTGTTTTCATAAAATCCTCGTCATGTATTTTTAGTTGATGATACCTTGCTCTAAGATCAATATTTGAAAAGACTATCACCCCTCACATTTGATCAAAACTATCATCAATGCATGGAAATGGATATATGTTCTTGATCGTTGCCTTATTCAACATCCTATAATCTATACACAAGTAAAGAGTACCATCCTTACTCTTGATGAAGATAATTGGTGTAACCCATGGTAATACAATTGGTCAAATCAGTCCCTTCAATAATAGATCTTAAATTGGAGACTTTAACTCAAATAATTTTTTGGTTGTCATTCTATATAATATCTATCAAGAAATCAAACTCATGCTTGTGTATCAATCCCGATAATTTCTCTAGAAATACATCCTAAAAATTATTTAGAAAAGGATAATCCTCGATGGATGGTTCTTTAGATTTATACATATCATTTATCTTAATGATAAATGCCTAGAATCCCTTATTTTTATCTTTCTTGAGTTGAATTATATCTGTCCTTAAAGTTGTGTTTGACTTACAAAATCATCTTGACACTCAACCTTCTTCAGATAATAGTCAATCTTAGCTTTATGCTTTTTAATCTAATTAAATAATAGGATCACATCATATGAACCTAAAAATGCAACATAAATATCTACTTCTATAGTGAATTTAGGCAACCTAATCTCAACTTTGACTAAACACTTATCAACTTTAACCTTCAACTCAATCCCATACTGTATTAACCATGCATTTGTTATAATTCCATCTTTTCTAGATAATTTACTAAGAATTCTAAGAGTAATGAAACATTTTTTAACTCCCATGTCAATCATAATAGAAATTGGATGGTAAAACAAAATACATAATAGTTATATGGGTGAATCTAGATACTCAGCCTAATGATTGTTAATAGTTACATGAATTCATTATTGAAATGTACCATACTAATAAGTAAAACCCTTATTATTTAACTTATCTTAAGGACATTCATGAGAATAATGGTCACCTACATAAATGAAGCAACCTCTAACTAGTACTTTCTTGTTAGACTAATGGGTTCCCTTGAAACCATTACTAGGTTTCCTATTTTGTGAACCATTATTGAACTTGGCATTCTAATTCTTAAACTGAATCTTGGAGTCTCCACTCCTTTGTTTCTAGTTTTTTTTTTAATGTCAATTTATAAATTCCAAACTTATCTCTGACTTTGGAAAGATGTTTTATTTTCTATCCCTACTTGACTACTTCTCAAAAACCTAATCCATGGTAGATTGCCCATGCACATCTAATTCATAACCAATTTAGGGTTTTAATCCCATGATAAATTTCCTTATCTTGAACCTCTCATCCACTAATAATGAGGTAAATACTTAAGGAGCTTGGTTAATTTCTCCTAGTATTCATTCACCAATAGGTATCCTTGATTAATATTTTGAAAATATATAATATTGTGATCAAGATACATCTATGGAATCCATCATGACCTAAACAATGTCACAAACTATTCCAAAATGGTTTCTCCCTAGACTATTTTCTTGACTTTAGATTAATTATGAATCTCAAAATATTTATTCATATCTATTATCCATGCTTCACCTCCATCTTCCATTACAGTTCCATCAAACTTGGGTGGATTTACCTTTTTTCATGTCACGTGCCAACTCTATAGCTACTTGAGCTCTCGCATCTTGTGACACTTCCTCATGCCTCTACTGTTGAGGATATTCCTACTAAATAGGATGTTCTTTGGGTTCTTATTGAGCATTAACCTCTTCATAACCATGCACATCATATTTTAGGGATGTGATTTGGTCCCTAGTCTCTTGCATGGTTATGAGGATTTGATCTAACTTCACAACTTGTTCAACGGTGGGGGATTGGTATTTTAAGTACCCTCGCCTATCAGTCTAGCATACACCATTGTTATTTCTAGTTAATAAGATAATAATTTTTCACTGGTGAACACATTAAGTCTTAGAGTTTGAGCCTCAGCTCTGATACCATAATGTAACAACCCCACTAGATTTTACCAAAATAGAGTATTTTTTAAAAAAGAACTACACATATTTATCTATCATATTTCACCATGAGAAATCTAACTTAGTGATTTTTAAATAATTGTATTATATTAGTTAACGCCATAATGTTTATAGCTAATGATCACCATGATAATGATTTAATAAATCATGTACAATGTTGAATAAACAATATAGACTACATTTAATTCATTAATTTAATAATACATTTTCAGCCACAGCTGATACAACATTACAAACACTATTGTATATTTATAAATGAATAATTAGTTCATATTCAACAATAATAAATTCTCAAAAAATAATAATACAATGATACATAACTCCATAGATCATGAGTTCTCTATGAATTCAAGTATTTATTTGTAATCTCATGTGTAGTCTCTTATGTAGTACTATTATGGGGAAGGAGAGCATTATTTGAGTGTTTTTCCACACCAACCATGGACTATCGATAACATGTACTATCTCCTAACAAGGAAATTGACATCCCTTAATGAAGGGATAGATAATGATGGTGAAGGTATCTAGAGTGACAAACTAGAACTCGTGTGTTGTAAGATAACTATCACATGATGTTTATCATAAATAAATACATTCTAACATGATATCATACAAACATGTAAACTATATCAAACACATGAAATGATAATGTGTAACTATAAACATTACTTTATCCAAAGTTTTTATATAGTTAATGATATATATTATTAGTCAATTTAATACACACCACTCAATCAAATTACACATCATCTTGCATTGATGGTGCTAATTAAGCTAGTGAAATTCATCCACTATTTATTTAGTGTTATAAATGTGAGATTTGGTTATTTATATAATAATATAAAAACCAATAAATTCAATCAAAATATTTCTTATTAGAAGGTAATAGATATGTTAAGTACATAAATATCAAATACATACATTTAGTCTATCAAATGTAATGATGAATCTAATAATCATCTTATTTATTACATAATAATAAATAGAATAAAAAATAGTCCTCAATATAAACATACCATTCGGGTAAGAATTATACCTAGACTACAAGTTACTCAATTTCAATATGTAACTTAAAATGTTATTTCATTAACTTAACATAAAATTAATCATAGCTTAAAATGTCTTACTAAAAGAATGTATAAATTAAGCTCATTTTAATACACAAGATTAAAATGTCAAGTATTCAATCTCAAATAATTTCCTATATAAATTTTTTCCACAAATAGTCATACACACTCATAATTTAGCCAAGATAATCAAAATACACCCATAAATATTTGTCATAGCATGCTAAATTTTTAAGTATTTTATCGAGTGCATGTGGGTGTGTGTGTGTGTGTGTGTGTGTGTGTGTGTGTGTGTGTGTGTGTGTGTGTGTGTGTGTGTGTGTGTGTGTGTGTGTGTGTGTGTGTGAGAGAGAGAGAGAGAGAGAGAGAGAGTGAGTGAGTGAGTGAGTGAGTGATATACAAATTATAAGTAAGTCCCTAAACTACATGTATATTGTATATGTATATATTAATCATATATTTAGCTGTGTATAATTTAATGAATAGCTAATCTAAATATTTAACTATATATTCATCATAAATACATTATACTCTATATGAACTTAGTTTCTATCCACAATATCCATGAGTATTGCATTTATAATCAAGTGCATATACTTAGATTATCTAGGCAATAATTCATTTGTTAATCTCAACTTAAGATAACTAGAATGTTTCATTATTAAACTTAAACAACAACCTTCACTAAAGTATTTAAAAATGCATCTAATACTTAATACATAAATGTACAATGTTTTATACTAATCAATTTAAGATTGTTTCTCACATATTTTGATAATACCAAACAATTCTAAATTTTAATACTTTGAATAAATAAACCCAAATATTTCTAAAATATCAATTCAAACTCAACCAAAACAAGTTTTATCAATTCTATTGATTTACGAGACATAATAAAATAATTTTATGCCTTTAAATTTCTTATTTACATACTAATATGAGTTCATACATGTAAATCCCAAAATATTGGCAAGCAAGTTTACACTATCATCTAACTAAACTCATATCTCTATTCTACATAGTACACTTTGAATTGACTAAATTTTTTTTTCTATAATTATACATACATACATACATACATACATATACATATATATACATATATATATATATATATATATATATATATATATATATATATATATATATATATATGTATATGTATGTATGTATGTATGTATGTATGTATGTATGTATGTATGTATGTATGTATGTATAATAGATTGGTATCCATAATCAAATATAAATATTCACCTCTTATGTATATCTAACATACTCATCCATATGTTTGAATCAATCTATAGGTTAAATATTTATATATGCAAAGGATATGAAATCCATATAATAGAACTATTCTCTATAAAAACTTAAGACCTCATAAAAAAATCCTCAATCATCTTAAATCAATTTATCTTACATATATATACACCTTGTTATGTATATATACCCCAAGTCATGGAAGTCTTATAGGGTGTATATACATACCCTTGTATATGTATATATCATAGCTTGTGATATACACATTAATGTAACAAACCCAATTTATTTTATTTTCCAAAAAAATTATACACACATTCAAATACCTAAAAGGGTCTATGTTATTTACTATGTATGTGTATATATTCAAACAAGAAGAAATCCTATATATATATATATATATATATATATATATATATATATATATATCTTTAGGTTTTTTCAACCCTATAACACAGTATTATTTATAAAGGTAGAATAGTTAAAAACTTAAAAAAGTTACTCATGAATATACTTCAATCTAGTATATAATTTTTACTTAACTAGAAGTCCCAACATCCTTTAGAATATGATTCCCAAAAAAAGAATCAAAGACTTTATTTATCATACTAAAATTTGACTGTGTTTAATCTTTTATTTCCTTGACTAAGGATAAGTTTCACTTAAGATAATACAAAAATTTTAATCCACTCATCTCAGAAATATTTTAAGGACTAAAGATTTACATAGTCCAAGCCATTTTAGGCTTGAGGGTTCTAAGGATACAGGTTTGGTTTCGTAGATGGTTGAGCTATCCATAAAGCCAAACTTTTAACCCTTGAATAATTTCAGCAAAATGAAACTACAAAAAACCCCAATGTAAACATACATAGAATTTATCCTCATTACATTAAAAAAATTTAAGCACATCACCAACCTGGTTAATTTCACCAATATTCATTCTTGTTCTTCAAGAATAGATCGAACCTCTTGACCCTTCTTTTTTCCAGCCACTCTCTCTATGTGTTATTGTTTTTTTTCACTCACATGCTTCTCTCCACTCTATTTTATTTTCTTCCATTAGCCCCCACATTCCTCAAAATTCTCATCCACTATTCTAGCTTAGTATATGCCTACAACCAGGGAGATAATTTAAATAATAGTCTACCATCTTTTCCTCATGTGAAAGACCCCTAAAATTTGAATAATGGTTTTGTTAAGTTCTTATTTACTCTAGTTAAATACCAATTAGAAACCCTAATAATCCTGATTGTTCCATCATTAACAAATAGAATAATTGTTATATAATCTTTCAAAACAGGCATGCTTGTTGACTTCCAATAAATATCTATGCATTCAACTTTATAAAAGTCATTAAACATTACCGTTTCATGTAATGTCAACTAAACGACTAGTCCAATAAATAATATTATTCTATATGACAAGGTTGATATAGCATATTGATATTTAAAATACCAGTGATAATATTAACAATTCAAATAGCATTATATTTTCTAAATTTATTGTAACAAATTACAAACTTTCCTAATAATTTATAGAATCATTGATTAATACTATGACTTCACCCACTCATATCATTATTTATTATAATGAGCATATTAAAACCTTCATCAACACTAAGTTAAACATAATGATGTTTCCTTTAATCATCTAAAAATGAAACTGCATATATTGGCTTGGATACATCATCATTATAATAATAAAAATCTTCTACGTATGATAGTCATTTAATAACTTGATCAAGAAAAGTATTAAAATCTATATAATACCTACAGATATGAATATAAATAAATCATAGTTTATAATATACACATATATACACTAGACTATGGTAAGTCACATTAAACATACATGGATTCACTTATTCAACAAAGCAATAACATCAACAACTATTAATGCAGTAACACAACTAAATTAGTGAAATGATACAATCATAACAACATGCTCATTGAATAAAAAAAAGTTAAAAATAAACATATATAACATAAATCAAAACATACTACAACTATCTAACTCAAACAATAATCATAAAACATGTTAATCTATTGTGGTGTGTGTATGGGTTTCTAGTTTTTTCTCTATTGTCCCCCAATTCCTCTTCTCCAATGATGCCCTCCCTCCATCACACTCTGAGGGATGGGTTTATCCTACATTCACCTCAAAAAAATCAAAGTAGTTATCCTAAAACATAAATATATCTATAAAATACTATTGTATAAACTAACAAACATGATCTTCAAGTATAGAATATGAAATTATAGCTATCTCATAACAAATCAATCATGTAAATTAAGTAACATATAACTATCCCATAATAATCATATGAAATAAATCTTAATCAAAAACTAGTTAATCATCTAACAACCATAGTAATTTATGGATCAAATAGGTTATTAAGCTTAGAGATAAATTAAGATGTGACAAGATAACCATAAAGGAGAATTAATCCAACATTAAGAGACATGATTAAAATAAATATTAAAAAAACTATTATATATGGGATTCATTTACCTAATATAAGATAGTCAGTGGGTTTCCCCACTTGTGATAGTAATAAAGAAAAATGGAAAATTAAGAATATATATAGATTACAAAGAGATTAATAAGGCTACCATAAAATAATATTTTCCTTTGCCCTTCATAGACCAAGTTTTGGATAACTTGGCTGGGAAGAAGTACTTCTCATTTTTACATGGTTTTAATGGTTATAATCAAATAAGTGTAGCTCTAGAAGATCAATATAAGACAAATTTTAAATGTCCTTGGGGAACATTTTTATATAGAGTATTACCCTTTTGTCTATATAATGTACCAGACACCTCTTAGAGGGAAGTTTTATCTATTTTTTATGATTTAATCAATGACTATGTAGAAGTTTATATGAATTTTGTTATTGTATATGGTGATTATTTTGATAAATCCTTAAATAATTTAGACAAAGTATTAATTAGGTCTAAAAAACATCAATTATCCTTAAGCCATGAAAAATGCCTGATGATGGTTGATCAAAGGATTGTCCTAGGCCATCACATCTCATCTCAAGGCATACAAGTTGACTCCAAAAAGATTGAAGTCATTTATAACCTACCTATACCTAAAAATCAAACCAATATCAAAATATTTCTAGGAGATGTAGGGTATTATAGACATTTTATAGAATACTTTAGTAAAATTGTTACACCTATGTTTTATTTGCTTACTAAGGACATTGAATTTTTGTGGACTAGCAAGTGTCAATAGGATTATAAGTCAATAAGAGAGAAACTAATCTCTTATCCAATTCTAAGAGGTCCTAACTAGGATTATCCCTTCCAAATACACATAAATGCATCTAATAATGATATGGGGAAAGTAATTAGATAAAAAGACAATGAAGTAAAAATGTATGTCTTACTATATTATAAGAATCTCACCCCATTGAAATAAACTATACCACCACTAAAAAATAATTCTTAGTTGTTATACATGCAATGAACAGAATCAGTCACTATATCACTAGATACAATATATTTGTCTACACACACCACTCATACATAAGATACTTAATGAATAAATTGGTAGTAGGAGGTAGAGTCATTAGGTGGCTACTCCTATTTCAAGAATTTGACATTATAATTATTGATAAGATAATAAATTTTAATGTGGTTATTTATTTTCTATCAAGGTTGAATGTTTTAGGTGAAGATGAACCAATTGAAGAAAACTTTCCATATGATCATTTATTCACATTTTTATCACATTCACCATAGTTTTATGATATGGTAAACTACATAGCCGCAAGAAAATTTACTTATGATTTTACTAATAAATAAAGAAATTTTTTGGTTAGAAATAGTGCTCACTTAAAATGTCTTAATGGTGTTTTATTTAAATGTGGACCTAACCTAGTGCTTCACATGTGTGTAAAAGAAGATAATACCTATGAAATTATAAGGCATTTCCATGATGAACCATGAGGAGGACACTAGTCAATCAAAAGTGTTATTCATAATATCCTAGGGCTAAATGTTACTAGCCTTCATTTCACATTAATATGAAGATATATGTATGGCAATGTGATCCTTGACAAATTATGGGAAAACCTACCTTGTCTAATGAAATGCCTCTCTATTATCAAGTGGTTTTAGTACCTTCTAATAAATGGGGATTGGATTTTTTTGGTCCTATTGATCCTACATCAAAGGTAAATGAATACCTCCTTGTGTTCACATACTATGTCACTAAATGGGAAGAATTCCAAGCTCTAAACTTTACAAGAGAAGAACTAGTTGTTAATTTTTTTTACTACTAGATCATGCAATTGTTTGAAGCACCTAAAGCCTTAATTATATAATCAAGGCCCTCAATTCATATCCAAAATGATAAAAGCCTTCAAAGATCACTAAAATATTACCCATTGGAATTCACCACCATATCACCCACAAGCTAATGGTCAAGTTGAGGTCACTAATAGGGATCTAGTGAACATTTTGACCAAGATAGTCAACATAAACATAAACTATTGCACAAAAAAATTACCTAATGTAGTACAGGCTTATAATATTACATGAAAAACACAATATATTTTTCACCATATGAGCTTGCATTTGGTAAGAATCCCTTACTCCCAATTGATTTTAAATTTCAAACCTTGAGGACAATAGCAAAAGTGGGCATATATTAAGATGAAGCACAAAGATAAAGAATTATTCAACTCAATCAAATTGATTAAATGAGATTAGAAGCTTTGAATCAAACTAATATTATATAACATTAAAGGAAACAATGGCATGACTCTCACATCTAGGAAAGGAAATTCAAAGAAGGAGATTGGGATTTGTTGTTTGATTCAAAGTACTAACATTTTAAAGGAATCTTCATACTAGATGGTTGGGACCATATCAAGTGGAAAAGATCTTTGACAATGGATCAGTTTAGATTCTACCAATTGATGGAAACAAATGAACACTCTTAGTAAATTAACATAAGCTAAGAAACTATCATAGACCTCCAAGAAAAGAGGAATTCTTTAAGCAAATTTAGTTTGAAAATGAATTTGGCTGCATGGGATAAACTTGTTCTTACATTATAGTCAAAGTATGAGATTTAAAAATCTTAATAAAGGAGGACAATTTAGAAATATAAAATGGTACCTCCCCTAAAAAAACAAAAACAAAACATATATATATATATATATATATATATATATATATATATATATAAAATAAGATGAAAAGTTGAAAACTAGAAATGTTAACTTTTTAGGGAATAAAGCAACAAAATTCATGCTTATTTACATTTTGTGTGTGCTCTTTTCAACTTATTGATGTAGTCCTTTTCATAGGACAAGTGGTATCCTAAGTAGACAAAAATAACATCACTACTAAGTTTGTTAGGTTGTGGAGCTAAAAGCTTCACTGATGCAGACATGGAGGAGGTTGTTGAGAGGTTGCTGAGTTGCAGAGAAATCGACGTCGGTCTGATCAGCCAACATCAGTCATATACAGTGAGAAGAGAAATCAACGTCGGTCAGGGATCGACCAACGTCAGTCACTTCCAGGCAGACAGGGACCGATGTCATTTGCCTGTGCAGTTCCAAAACTGCTAGTTGACAAATAGTTAGTTAATGAACCAGTTGTTTACATGTTAAGAGGCTAATTTTAGTCTTGAGTTGTAGATCTAATTATTGTAATTGGATGTCTAATTATTATTTGCATGGGATCTATATAAGAGACTCATGGGCTGTATTATAAAGTGTGAGGGATCAAAGCAGGGATTCCCTGGGGTGCTAGATAGAGAGAACAAGCTTGGCTCCTCATACTACCATAGTGCTGAATGTGTATGATCAGATAGAGCTACAAGTTATGCAAGTTGTGGTAGATCCATAGGGGTACTGGTTTGGAGGACAAGGGTTCTTCATCGTATGTACGATCTTGGTTAGTAGGTGTGCAAGGCCATGTTTGGAGATTTACATGTGGTAAGTAAGATCAGTTGATCTACAGGTGTGTGTGTGTGTGTGAGATCCAGGTTTATAGGTGTGTAGAACCATATTGATTTGTAGGTGTGCAAGATCAGGGAAGAGGTCAACAACACAACAAGTAGCAAGATCAAGAGAGATCTACTTGGAGTGCATTGTGTACTTGATTTGAGTATGTGTGTATACTCGGTGTACTGGCAGTATTGTTACTAACTGGTTGACTGGCAGTGTTATTATTGGCTGGTGGAGGTGAACACCAACTCTATGTTTTAGTTGTGTGTTGGGACCGTAAGAGAGAGAGTGAGCTCTTGAAGAGATTTATTGTTTATGCCCTAGAGGTGTGGGATCCCTAGAAGTGTGTAAAGAAGAAGACTGTGGCATCTTCTTTGCTGCATTTCCTTCTAGAAGAGTATTAATACAATTGGGTATTGTCTCTCATATTTTGTGTTGTTTTTGATTCTAGTTACTTATTGCTTCTGGATATTTCCACATGTTTAGTTGCATGGTAATCAATTGGGCTTCCTAGATCCTGACAAAGTGGTATCAGAGCTCAGGTTCACTGACAAGTGGTATCAGTGCTAAGGTTGCAGGGAGCAAGTTTTGTGTTTGATTATAGGTCACTCTCAGGGGTTTTTGATTAAGTGGGAGTATAGCAATGGTAGAAGAAATTACACTAAGAATGGGGGAATTTAAAGGCATGAATGGTCAATTACGGTGTTATGGAAAGAAAGAGCAGGAAAAGAAAGATTGTTGGTTGGTAGCAGATCAACATGAAGGAACTGATGAAGTAGATGTTACAAGTGTTGTTACACAAGATGCTCTGGGATGTTTCTTGGATAAAGTAGAATCTTGGTTTATAGATTCTATTGCCTCTTTCCATGAAACCCAAATTAGAGGGGTTGGTGAGCCTTGTCATAGCATTGGCAAAGGGGAAGTGTAGCTAAAATTGCAGATGGCCAACACATGGGTGTTGAAAGAGGTCATCCAGGTCCCAGTCTTAGAGATGTAGCTAATTTCTTCAGGAAAGTTGGGTGATGAGAGATGCACAAGAACTCTCACAGTAGATTCTTGGAATGTTACCAAGGATGCACTTGAATTAGCATGTGGTAAGAAAGTAGGTACTCTTTATCTACTTGCTTGTATTACTGATTCCACTTTTGTTGCACAGGTGTGGCTTTGTAGGCTTGGTCACATAAGTGAGAAGGGAATGGATGTTCTTAAGTCATATGGTAAGATTTTAGCTTTGGAGAGCATAGATCGAGATTTTTGTGAGTAGTGGGATGCTACAAGAAAGGATTGGATTTATTGCAGGAAAAGAAAGTCTGATGTATTTGACAAACTTAAGAACTAGAAAGCCTTGGTGTTCTTGGAGGAGATGATGGAAAAAGACCAGTGGATGGGGCTGGATACCTCTGAGTAGGGTAGTTTAGACATGGGTATGATTCAAAGAAAGCTCATGGGTAAAAAGTCATCACTCATAGGTGAACACAGGTACCGATGTCGATCAAGGGTAACTAACATCAAATAGACAGGCACCAATGTCAATCATGTGCAAACTAGAGAACTCAGTGGTGTTGGGTAGGTGGTGATCAATGTTGGTAGGGTAAACGGTGTTGGCAGTCAGTCAGGCGCATGGAATCAATGTCAATCAGATGCAAACTGGGTGGTGACTGACATCAGTCACTGGAACAGATTTTGGGCAGACAGAAAGCTATTAAGGAGTCTCAAACACCCATGGGGAGGACTAAAAGGGTAAGTAAGCCTCAAATTTGTTATTCCTCTTCTTTATACTAGTTTCTCACTGCAGAGTAGGAAGGATCCAGGAAATAGTGGGAGCATGGCATGGATGAGGATGCAAAACCAAATAGGAGATTTGGTAGGGTTACCAGCCAGGATAAAAGCACTGAGATGAATGGATTCCTTGGTTAAAGAATAGAGAGAATGGACACGTGAGATAGAAGGCTAGGTCATATGGTCTTGAGGAAGCTATAGGATAGTGGTACATGTTTTGATAGGTGGATGACAAAGCAAGGCTTTAGTCAATGTCAGTGTAACCATTATGTTTGTCTTACCAGGTTGGATGATGATTGCAACATTATCCTGTTATTGTATGTGGATGGTATGCTTAGAGCAGGTTCAGACATATAGGGTTTTGTTGAGCTAAAGGTAAGGTTAGTTCAGTGGTTTGCCATGAAGGATTTGGGAGCAACAAAATTCTTTGGCATGAGTATCCTAGAGATAAGGAGATCACAAGTTGATGTTGTCACAGGATGATTGTGTGAAGGTAGTGCAGGATGCAAAATCAGGCAGCACACCTATGGATGGACAAGTCACAGAATAGGGTCCCAAATCACATGATGAGGATGAGTACATGTGTACTCCTTAAGTTTGCCCAAGCAGTGGGTGCTATCAGAAAGTTTGTAGTTAATTTGAGAAGGAAGCACTGGAAAGTGGTTCAGTGGGTTCTCAAGTATTTGAGAGGGACCAACGATAGGGATTCATGCTATGTAGGGTCAAGGACTTCAAATGTGGTAGGTTACTTGGATGACAGGTGTTGTACCACAAGATGTGTGGTGGTTGGTTTTCAAGATTGAACTTGGAGAGGGATATAAGCTAGGAAATAAATTAGATGGTCTACAAGTATAGGTACAATGCATCTATTTATCTCCAAGTGGGAGATTGTTAGGTTGCAGAGCTAAAAGCTTCACTGATACAGACATGGAGGAGGTTGTTGAGAGGTTGCTTAGTTGTAGAGAAATTGATGTTAGTTTGATCAGTTGACATTGGTCATATACAGTGAGAACAACAACTAACATTGGTCAGGGATCAGTCAGCATCGGTCACCTTTAGGTAGACAGGGACCGATGTTAGTCGCCTGTGCAGTTCTAAAACTGCTAGTTAATGAATAGTTAGTTAACAAACCGGTTGTTTGCATGTTAAGAGGCTAATTTTAGTATTGAGCTATGGATCTAATTATTGTAATTGGATGTCTAATTATTGTTTGCATGGGATCTATATAAGAGACTCATGGGATATATTTTAAAGTGTGAGGGATCAAAGCAGGGATTCCCTGGGGTGCTAACTAGAGAGAGCAAGCTTGGCTCTTCATAGTACCATAGTGTCGAGTGTGTATGATTAGATAGAGCTGTATGTTGTGCAAGTTCTGGTAGAAGATCCATAGGGGTGCTGGTTTGGAGGATAAGGGTTCTTCATGGTATGTATGATCTTGGTCAGCAGGTGTGCAAGGCCACGTTTGGAGATCTGCATGTGGTAAGTAAGATCAGTTGATCTACAGGTGTGTGTGTGTGTGTGTGTTCGAGATCCAGGTTTGTAGGTGTGTAGAACCATATTGATTTATAGGTGTGTAAGATTAGGGAGGAGGTCAGCAACACAACAAGTAGCAAGATCAAGAGAGATCTACTTGGAGTGTGTTGTGTACTCAATTTGAGTATGTGTGTATACTCGGTGTAATGGCAGTATTGTTACTAACTGGTTGATTGGCAGTGTTGTTACTGGCTGGTGGAGGTGAATACCAACTCTGTGTTTGAGTTGTGTGTTGGGACTGTAAGAGAGAGAGTGAGCTCTTGAAGAGATTTACTATTTATGCCCTAGAGGTGTGGGAGCCCTAGAGGTGTGTAAGGAAGAAGACTGTGGCATCTTCTTTGTTGTATTTCCTTCTAGAAGAGTATTAATACAATTGGGTATTGTCTCTCATATTCTGTGTTATTTCTGATTCTAGTTACTTATTGCTTCTAGATATTTCTGCATGTTTAGTTGCATGGTAATCAATTGTGCTTCCTAGATCCTGACAAAGTTGAGGTAATAAGTACTTTATTTTCTATGTATAGGATTAAAGTTTATTTATTAAAATGTTGCATCTATCCATTTTTGAAAAGATATTTTTTATAAATTGAAATATGTCATAAAAATGGGCATTAAAATTTAATTTCAAGAAGAAAAGATGTATTTTCCAAGGAAAGTATGAATTATGATGTCTCCTAAATGAGAAGAGTGGCATAATGTGACCATAATGATATGAAATACACAATCATGTGGAAAAACATCTTTGGAAAAGAGTAATGATGTGGATGTCAACTTAAGAGCTGTTAAAATTTGTTGGAAGAGATGGTGGCATAAGATAACATGATGAAAAGGATGCAAAAGGATTTTATGTGATTCATAATATCTCAACATGAAGTAATGATTGTCATTTTTTCCCTTAAACTATCATGTTTAATGATTCCTTAGAGCTTCAAGATATGTTCAAAGCCAATGGGAATTTAATGTAGGACTACCTTAAGCATCCCACACTACTTTTAAAACCACTTCTCGGATCAATAAGACCCCATATTTTTTCTAGGAACCACTTTCACCTATAAAAGGATCTCTTCACAATATTCTCCAAATGACATAGACCTATACAAATAAAGAGCCACATAAAATGGGGGAAAAGAAGAATTTTGATCAGAATCTGCACGTTGTTACTTAAAGATGAAGTAGTGGATTCCATATTTGAAGAGGTATGATGGATGGATTTTATGAATAAATTATATGGGCATGATGAATGGCTTAAAAAATTATTCATCAACAACCTCAAGAGTGGTCAAACCAAGGTGAGAGGGATTAAAATTATAGTAAGCATCTAAGTTATTAGTGAGCTTTTAGGGATTTCAAGTGAAGGAATTAGGATTAAAAGTAGGTCCAAATTCATGTACTTGATATAAATATTTCATAAATAAGGTGAACCTATCCTTGAGTTAATTATCATACCTACATGAGTTGCTAAGGGAATCAATAGATAAAGTCTACTAGAGCCCTAAAAAATAGCTACATTTTAGGTAATAAAATATTTTACTTATGATGGGAAATATAACTCTCTCAATTGTAATGAAATAAAAATCCTTACTCACCTTAGACAAGGACTTCATAATCCTAATTGGAGGGTAAATTTTCCTAAATTTCTACATGGATCTATTCAATTCATGGTATAGAAATATCTATAGGGGATTGCTTCCATCTAGCACCTTAGGCTTATTTAACTCATTTAGCACCATCATTTCATGAAGACTCAAGATGGAGAATATACTTGGTAACCATTCCTTAAAAATAATATAAACAGTAAATATGGAATAAAGAGAAAACATATCTATTCCTCCCTTACACCGAGATATATCCTAAAGGAACTTCTAGTGAAGATCCAACTCCAAAGGTTGGGAAAGAAAAAAATTAAAAATAGGGGCACCTAAACCTAGATTCTAGGAAACCCAGGAACAATAAATTATATAATATCATATATAGGAGATCTATTATGAAGAGAAAGAATCCCTAGGAGTATAAAAAATTAAGAACCTAAAGATTATTTAAAAAAGGAAGACTCCAAGGGAGGAGCCTAGGCTAGTACCTCTACTATAGAGAAGAAGAGAAATAATTATATTAGAAGAGGGAGATTATCAAGAGAGGTATTAGGTGAATATCCTTGTAATATTAAACCAAGAACACCATGTTGAGGTTCCAAGTACTTAAGTAGTTCAAGTAGATGAAACTAGTGAAGAAGAACCCATACATGAAGAAATCAAAAAAGAGCCCTCATTTATAATTGAGGAGCTAGCCATTACGGTAGGGTTATTTGAAGTTGAAATAGGGTCTCCTAAAACATATTCATATTATCCACCACTTAATAAAGGGAAGACATAAATTAAATAAGAATAGGTTCACTCTTATAGTCATGATGAGGAAGTAGAAGTACAACAATAATTCATCCTCTTAAAGGCTAAATCTACTATGAGATAGAAAGAGGAAGAAATTCCTTTCTCAAAATGAAGCTACAAGGCAAGGAATTCACACTGTCATATTTTTAAAAGGAATTATACAAAACTAAGATTAAATGTTTGTATAAACTCAATGAGATTATGTCCTTAAAATAAAGACTGTATAGGCCAAAAAGCCAAGTAGACCAAGCAGTTCAGACACAGTTGTCTTATCATAATATTATAACCACATGGGATGAAAATTTTAAAGAATTAAAATGGATCAAGATATAAAAAATGAAACTAAGGATAAATATTGAGGAAGAAAGAAGATAAAAATAAAAATTATAATCTACCATTCAAGTAGTTTTTGATATACGAGAAAAAAATTTAGCTTATAGGAAACCTACCTTAGCCTATAGTATTTTTCTCTATGAACAATTCCTTAGATGGAAAATACTAATAATTTCTCATGGACTACCACATGACTTGAAGGATGAAAACCATTTTATGGAAGTTTATCTGACTAGTACCCTAGATCCACAAAATTTATTTTGTGAATTTAATCTATGTATTTTTGTCTTGGGTCATATGTCTTCTTTATTGATCAATCTGTTTTTAGGAGAATGTCAAATTAGACCTTACACCTCCACTATACAAAACAAAATAGCAGGGGATACAAGAATTGATGAATATTTTGAGTAGTTAAAAATTGTGGAACTTTGTATGAGGGTTTAATTTAATAATTCAAAGGATAAAATTGTGTTATTCAAAAACTTTATTTACCAGCTAACATTCAAGGAATGTTATCCCTGAGTTATACAATAAAGTATCATATATTTTTATAATTTATGAAACATCATTCTCAAAAAATCATTGATTATTTGTGATAAGATATGGTACACCTTGAATATCCCATTTAAATGAATAAAGGTGATTTCACCTACCAATATTAGATGGAGTTTCAGATCTAGGTTTGTTGTTGAGATCATTCAATAATTTAGTCAAGTGTATGACCAAGAATGGATAGGATTGAGATTTAAACCTCCACTCATCCTTAGCCTTATACTACTAAATATAAAACTATTTTTACTGTTAGATTATCATAGAAAATAGGGCATAACATCAATGAACTACATCATAAGGTAACTTGGGAATACTATCTTGTATATATATACCCAATAGGTTCTTGACCAAAATTTGTCAATATAAATTATGGGTTATGCTCATTCACGTTTGATTTTATTTTCATTGGATAGTCATGGTTACATAAAATACAAGTTACAATGGATATTAATAAAGGGTGCATCACTTATTATTATTAATGATGAATAATTCACATACCACATTATGGTAATAATGAACCAAATGATATAATCTCTTCAAAGATAATATATAGAATATAAGAAATAAATTTATAAGGAAAAGAGGAATATGCCATGTAATTTTACAAATATAAGGATTTAAATATATATGAGGATGACTTATTAGATGATAGTTGATTACAATAAAAAATTCTAAAACTTTAAAAACATCCAAATAATAATGTACATATCTTCTTGATTGATTAATTATGTTATTCTCCCATTTCTTACAAGTGATTGATTCACTCGGTATTCTAGAAATTGACTCTTTTTTGGTCATTGGGCTCTTCCTTTTAAATTATTAGATCTAAACAATCCAAAACAATGACCAATGCTACCAGAATTTTCCATTTATGATTTTGTTTTCACAATTTGAATATATAAAAATTCATTTTTTCATCACACACAATATCATATATAAATAGTAAAGAATGAATGCCATTACTTTATTGAGCTAGTCATTTCTATCATCTAGGATTTTGACACAATCAATTCAAAAATTGAGTAAATAGAGACTTAATACATCTAATTTTTTTATATAACACACAAATTAAATTTATGCAACAATATTATTCATGATTTTTTTCACCCTTATGTATTATATTTATCATACATGTGTTTACATACTTTGATAAGTGTATATCTGATGACACAAGGATGTTCACTCATTTTTATCTCCCACATTCACATATATAGTAAGGTTACGTTTTTCATACAAGGTCATGCCATCATATTTATTGTATATTTTACATCAACCCATGTTTTGGATTGTTAATATCCCTTCTCTTTTTCATACTTTTTAACCAATGGTTCTATATTCTAATTGTCATGGTTCTTGTTTCAAAATTACAAAATTACAAAAAAGTCAAATATGGAAGAAATACAAAAACATTTAAAATATTTCAAAAATACAAAATAAGGACCTAAGCATGATTATACATTTATTTTACATCATATTCATATGTTATTTATTTCATGATTAGTAGGTATCACTCTTTTTTTATTATACATGCATTTCATTGTTATTTATGAGTGTTATGTAGGATATACCAATTTTACAAGGACTAAGATGTTGTACTTGCCTCTATCCATATGTAATTACATATTGGGAGCATATTTTCCAAATTTTAGAGTATTTACATGTGTTACCATTCTATAAATTGTATATTTTTGAGCTATATACTCTTTAAAAATGTCTTTCTAACATATCTATTATATCTTGTGCACATAGATATTTTATTTGATAGGATATGATCACATTACATATACATGGTATAGAATATATTTATAGTTATATTCTAAATTGATGTTATTAAATTTACATATTAGATTAGAATTTTCTTATCTATTATGTTTGGCCCTTGGCCCTTGCTTTTAAATTTTCTTGAACATCTTAATGATATAATTGTTTGCTATGTGAGACATTTAAACATGTCCATTATTATGTCTCTTAGACATATGTTTTGTGAAACATTTGAACATTTTAATTTTTTGTAACATTAATAAATTCATTTTCATGTGTCCCTTGGCCTTGAGTTTGAAATATTTATTTATGTTACATTCAAACATATCCCTTGTATGTGACCATTGGAATTATTGTTTGACATTGTGATTGTTGAGTTTGTTGAATTACATCAAATTCATGATCCATACCATGCACTAAATATTATATACACTTGTTTTATTACAACTAATACTATGATGTTCATTGATATATTTATATATATTTGACACTTTAAGCATTTCCTTAAACATTACATTCATGCTTTTAATGATGCATATCTTACTATGATGACATACATTTTGGCATATGTTATGATATTAAATGATTACATCTTGATACACATGATAAAATTATATTTTATTTTTAGATGATTGAATTTTAGGATACATCCTTCACCTCAAATAGAGGGATTTCACTTGGATTTTCATACATAGATAATCCTCTTTGAGAAAAAATCAATTTTAGTTACAAAATAGAGCTTCAAATAATTCATAATGGTTCAAAATGAAATTATTGGTACATATTATGGGGGCATATTTTATGTATATACATTCACATTAAAGGAACAAATTATAGATTCATGTACAAGATTTTAATGAAATTTAAAATTTACATCTACATGTAGTTATAGATTTCACATTTATCTCATGGGGCATGATATAGATGACATACTTTCAATATTATTTCTTATTTTTTGTCATGGATGTTTGTCATTATCTTTTGATAATGCATATAGGAACTAAGGAACAAAATGAAATTTGAATCTAAAATATGCCATTTACCTTGGTCATAAGTGGAAGATGAGTCCATATAATGGCTCATTGTATCTAAGTAATGACTCTATTTATCCCCTATTAATCCCCTTATTAATGGATTTGAATATGCATTTTGTATATTTTTTCTAATCTAAATTAGAGAATGAATAAGTTTACCTTTTTTAGTATGTGTGATTCAATATCACTTTTTTTAACACTATGTTCTAACCTTTTTTTTGGAAAACCCATCAATTTTGTATGTATAGGTTGCATATACATACTATCATTTTAGTAGACAAGCAAACCATTTTAGAACATTATGAATCAACTCAGATCAGCTCTCAAGTCTATTAGTCTAGATTTGGAATCTACCAGTCTAGCTTCAAAGTCTACCAATCTAGCATTATAGTCCTCTAGCCTAGCTCTAAAATCCATCAGTCTGGCTCTGAAGTGTGTTAGTTTAGATCTAAAGTGTGTTAGTCCAACTCTAAAGTCACTTAGACTAGACATAAAGCTCATGAAAGGACATTTTGACATTGGTTAATGGACATATCATACATGATTAATTAGGAACTTTATAAGCCATTTTGATGACATTTTACCAAATATAATTTTCTTGTTATATACATTATATTTATACTAAGTTTTTGTAAATATATCACTATGAATATTGTGTAAATTGGTTACTAGATCATACATGATTAAAACTAAAGACATTGTAAATATAAAAATATAAAAGAGATCTACATGCAAACCTATGCACCTCTTCTACTATTTCATATATAAATGTGGAAGGAGGTTATAACTTATTTTTTATTTTGTAAATAAATTATATGTAGTTATAAATATTATTAGAATATAGCTATTCTGGTCATCCGTTGTAACCTTGTTGGGAAATATAACCAATGTTTCTTGGTTGATTAGAAAGTTAAACATTCGGTAAGTAATATAGAGATAAACATTGAGATAAAGGAGGGATATTGAAATATTTTCCAAATTGTAAGCATTTTCTTGAGTTGATGAATATTTGATGTTCTTGAAAGACTAAGTGTGATCTGAATTCTATTTCAAATAAGAGAAAGGTCCCACTACACTTAAGAACTAGAATTATTTTATGGTATTTTATATTTTAGTATTATTATTTAATCTTTTATATCTTTATGATTAGAAGTATGATCAGATACAATGTGCAAGTCTTTGTCTCTCTTTATGTGTTTCTATTTTAATATATTTTTAGTCTTTTAAATTCTAACATTTTTTCTAATCATTTACTTACAAAAAATTATTTCAATTCAATAAATAGATTAATGTGTGTTTTCCCTTTTATCGGCAAGTGTATTTATTTCTAAATAGTTTCCTTAATAAGAAAAGTGTTTTTTTTAAAGCAGGTGTGTTTACTTATTTAGTTAGAATTTCAATTTTTTATCAGAGTGTGTTCATTCCAATTAATTATATATATTTTAATTAAATAAATTAGATTAGATATTTATGATAAATGATCCACAACTCCCCCCAAAAATATAATTATTAGTTATTATCTTTGACACCTTACTGCTTATTGCCATTAGACACTGACCCTGGTTTGACATGACATCAACCAAGATGAGTTTATTTAAATGATGAGATTGATGACACTAATTAATGAATATGGTGTTTTTATGTTACTTTTAGCCTATAAGGGACACAATCTCAAGAAAAAATGGCATAAAGGGGTGGTTAGGTGTTTGTGGGTCACTAATGTGACTTATGTTACCCCATGCACACCACTTTGGAATGAATTAAAATATAATTAGGTTGAAAACCCATAAATGTGTCCCAAGATTCTCCATTTACCTTGGTTTTAAATTAGTATGGTGTTGTTATGTCTCTTTTGCCCTATAAAGGACCTCTTCATAAGTAAAACCAACATAAAAGGGTGGTTGGGTGTGTGTTGGTTTTTAAAATGAAATTTTAAGAAACCTATATCTCTTAAAGATGTTATAAAACACTCTTATATATGTTATAAAACAATTTTTAAGGCCCTAAAGCCTAAAAAATGACTAAATGTTTTTCCAAAATGGACATCAACTACAAAAGTTGTCCTATAATCCTTAAAAATGAATAATTATTGATCATATAAGATTTTGAAAAACTATATTGTAAATCATAACTCATGGAGATTTGATATTGATTTTAGAATATGTAGAGTGACCCTAATTTCCTATATTTACTAAAATAAATATAAATTATAAGGAATATAAATGTAAAAATGTAAATGTCAACTTTTAAGGAGTATTAATATAATAATGTTTATTTCAACTTAAACATTACATACTAGTAGAGATGTGTATGTGTTATAGATCATACACACTTTAGGTTAGGTTATATCTAAGCATAAATAAAAAATGTATGCATGTTTTCCTTCAATTCTTTTTATGAAAAAGTCCACTTTTTGGGCCCTAACTTTCTACACTTACCCAAGTCTTCATTTTTCAAGTTTTGAATCTTTTTATTTTCTTGAATATTTTGAAAATTTAGTATTTTTTAATTTGATTTATTTTCATTCCAACTAATTATGCCATCAATGGTATGTTCACATGTAGATATTGGATCTATCATGAAGAATGTCACTTGTCATGGGCAAGTACTAACATATGCATCTATATAAGAATCTAAGAAGAGTTCATTTTTATAACATATAAATCATTATCATCATATCCAACATGATCTTTTTTAGACATATAAACCATAATGACCTATTATTTTTTATATATTGGAGGAGTATATGATGGTGTTCATTTTTGAACATGTGGATCATCTTATAGAACTAACTTAGGATGTGATGTTGAAGCATTGATATTCAAATAATATCAATTAATCATCTATAAACATCCTTTGAATAATAAACCTTTATTTTTTTATAATAAGTTATGGGTTATCTTTTGAGAAACATTATATGGTTGAATAAGATACTCATATGAGATTCCTAAAACTATAACCACTTGGTTGATATATATATATATATATATATATATATATATATATACACTTTACACATTGATGTAAATAATATGGTTATGCATGTTAATCAAGAAATCATGGAATGAAAATGAACAATAATATTATGCAAAAAAAAATTATATTTGATTTCCTAAAATTAAGAAAGATTAAAAAATATATAGCCACAAATGTGACCATTCACTTCACCTTCTAAGGTGTCTATTTATCTACTACTATGAGACAATTTATCCTACACCTATGTACCTATGATTAGTAATATTATGTATAATAATACTGAATACCCCATTAATACATAGGGATTATTATGAGACAAATCATGCTTCTGAACTTTTCATATTATTCTATTTTAAAGTGTTTTTATCAAGGTGTCTATTTTTTAATTTGTAGTAGGAAAATATAGTAATTTTACACTACCATATGTCATATAATGTCATATCAAAGGTAATTTTGTGTTGATGTTCTTGGTTTAGTCATGAAATAATGAATTATGTAAAATTTGGATTTTAAATATGTTGTCAACTTATTGGTAAAATATTTTTTATGGGGTAAAAAATATGGATTTATGTCAAAAATGCAAGGGACAAGAATTCCCTCCTCTATTAGCAAGTGAAGCTCCTTTTATTTAAAACCAAAAGGTATAGGAAATAGAATATTTAAAACTATATACATTCAAAATCATTCTTTGGGTGGGTATGGTCTCAAAAATAACATATATGAATGGAGGTTGAGAGAGAGGCAAAGAAAGAAAAAGAGAAAATTAGAGAAGAAAAAATAGATAAAGAGAAAGAAAACATATTTGATTAAATAATATCATATTCTAATCACTCATGCATATAATATGTAATAAAATGTGTGAACATTTCAATGTTTAACCTTTTAATATGATGGAATAATAAAATTATGAATGAATGTTGAACACAATAACAATTATCATTCACCATAAAAACTAAAGGTGAAAAGTTGTATCAAGCTTTATTTTATTAATCTCTATAAAAGAACACAATTTTTTCTTCTTTCTTTCTTTACCACCAAATTTTTTTTTTTTTTTCAAAAAAATATGAATTACAATTGGATTATTTTGTATTTATAGCTTATATATTGAATAACTACCTCTAACTACATGTAACCAATTATTTGTAAAAGGGTTTCTATTTCGCCACTCACATTTTCAAGTGTTTCCATAAAGAGAAAATACAATTATTTCAAATCACAATAGTTTTAAAAAAATACAATAGACAAATAGAAAAAGTGAGTGATTTAACCTTTTAAGGTTTTTACTATGTAAATCATACCTTATATTAAAGGGTTGGGTTTATTATTAATCTAGAATAAAATTGAGATTTATTGATTCTATGTAACTTTCCAAAAATAGTAAACACAAGTAAAAAGTGGACTTATCTTAATATGCACATAGTTTTTCATAGATCTAAATATTGGGATGATTGAGCAAATAAAGAGGAATCTATCATCTATTTAATATTTTTCAAGATATAACTCTAGACAATAACACCCCTTAGGATAGTAGTGTCATGTGGTGCTAATGTCCAAACCTAGCACTAGTGTCCCTCTTGTAGTGATTGTCCACAACTTTCAAAGAAGTTACAGGATTTATTGAGGGCCATGTAGGTGATTTCCTATCATGTAGGGGATCACTTGTGTCACTATTATAGTTATTATTCTTTATAACCCTAATAAATACCTATAGACATGACATAATGAAATAATAAAATTCAAAATGAAAGGAAAAATTGGGTTGTGGGATGTTACAATCACATGAAGCATAACCCTTATTATCTCGATTATTACCTACATTAACCCCAATGTTATGGGTCTCAGATTACATGTATTTCTCCCTTAGTAAATGTGCACCATCAACTTGTTTGATATGCTAGGATGAATTTTGCCTAGGCTCTTCTTTGATTAAGCATGCAAATGTATAAGTGTGAATGCTGAGTAGTATGTAGAGTATTTGAGTTTTATTATTGATTGATTTTATGTAATAAGTGCCAAAATAATAAGTGATAGATGTAAAATGCCTTGTGAGGATCTTTATATAGGAGGATCTTTATTTGAAATATAATACATTGTTCATTGACTGACAAGTGATGAAAAAGATATAAAAACATAAGATAAGGATCATGAAGGGGTCAAGACTCAAACACAAGTGAAAGGGCCATCAAACACTGAAGGCAAAAGTGCAAAATAACATTATGTGGTGCTATTATTCTGAAAATGGTGCTAATGTCCAAAGGCTCAAAACATTGCAAAAATCAAGGATGATAGGATAAGGGCTCCTAGGACTGGGAAAAGGTGATAAGTGACTATTAGGGATGTCAAAATAGTGAAAAAAAGGCAAAAAAATATCAAAAGACTCAAGTTTACCATGTGAATAAGGACTATAGCCATCACTAAGACCCTTTGTGTGAAAGAGAAATAAAAGACATAGTACTTGTGGTTGCTGGACCAAATTAGGGTGTTTACATTTTTCCCCCTTTTATTGTAGTAATGTAATGAATAGAAGTACTAGAGTAAAATAAAATATAAATGTGAACATTTACTTACCTATGTGAATGTAATATGGATATGGGCCACTACTTATCTATAGAATTGGATGAGAATTGGAGTGTAATATGTGAAAGGAAGCATATTTTGAAAATTCCTCCTGTATTGAAACTTAGTATGTAAGATAAATATGTGGAAAAATAAGACTTGATTAACCCTACTCTGAATCTATGCACTGTAAACTAAATGCATGGAGAATTAAGGCTCACTTTCCCCCCACTGTGAATCTAAGTAATGTAAACAAAAGGTTTGGAGAAATAAGGCTCACTTGCCCCCACTCTAAATCTAAGTAATATAAACTAGGTTTGGTATATTGATATAGATCAACCACTCCAAATAACCCTTTTATCCAAATTGGTGAAAACTTGGTGACAATATTGGTGATGATACTCATAAATTTAAAAATGGGTACTAATAATATGTGTTCTACATTATGCCCCCTAATCTTGATATCTAAGTGATGTAGTTGTGTATCTAAACATCTAAATGAGCTGGTATATCCATCTTAAAGTTGTATATCTATAAAATGGTAACTTTGAATACTTATGTAAACCTGTGTAGACATGTATATTTGTAAAGTCTAAATAATCTATGTAATTAAATGTCTATGTAAACCTATTTATACTTGTATGTCAATATCTATGAATAATTTATGCAACTAAATACCTTGTAAACCTATGTAGACCTATATGTTTGTATAATTTTAATAAGTTGTATAACTGAATGCCTTTTTAAACCTATGTAGACTTATATGTCTATATCTTTGAATAAATAGTGCAATTTAATGCCTATGTAAACTTGTGTATACCTATATGTCTATATAATCTATGAAAGCTATGCAACTAAATGCTTATGTAAGAATGACTTTGTAAACTTGTATATACTTGTATGTATATTAATCTAAATAAGTTATGCAATTGAATGCCTATGTGTAGAAAAATATGAATGTAACTCGGTGTGTCTAAAGCAATCTATGTATATCCCTCATTTTTAGTGAGAGAGACGAGACTATGATGAGGATATGTGACCAAAAGTGGTAAGGATTGATTGTACCAATGTTTACTTGGAAATTTTGATGTCGTAAGAGGTTTGAATAATGGATTGATCATGTCAGAGTTTGATAATTTAGTGTGTAGTTGGATAGGTATTTGGTCTATTATATAGTTAACAAAATATAATTGTTTTTGTCATTTTTTAGGTTTGAATGTGATGCCATGATTAGTTTTACTAATATGGGATAGAATATATTGGTATCAAGTCCCATGTGCAAGAAATGGTTCATGAATAAGAGATATGGTTCTCAAGATCTAGCAATAACAAGGTATTTATATTAATTAGTGAAATTGGCATGTAGGGGTAACCTTAATAGGGTGGCATTGAGTTAGTGATGAATTAAATAGGTCATTTTGAATCATTGTCAATTCATTTGCATCATTTGAGTGGGAAAAAGTTTGAGTTTGATAGAGAGAAAAATGTTGAGGAGATGAGATGTTATGTTCTCATGATATGAGGAGGTCGAGGCATTTATTCAAGTTAGGGAAGAGGTTCACCTAATAAAGGACCCTAACATTTTATACTTTTTATCATTTTAGTTGTCTATATTATTTATTGTTCTAGAGAAAGGTTATTTTTGGCCTAATTTGTAAAAAGTGGTGTTATTATCCCACATTGGGTACTAATATCCAATTTTTGGTGCTAATGACCATAGTGTGGCACTACTATCTAGTGTCACCATCCTCTAGTTAGCGATATTATCTAGTAGGCCCTAAATATGGTGCTCAATATTGTTGACTAGTTTTTGAATTTTTTTGTTATTTTTTGGTATTAGTTTTTATTTCATTGATGTTAGATTTAATTGAAATTTTTATAGGTTGATACCCATATGATGGAATTCTGTATTGGCCAGATGATGAAGACTATCTTGGGTTTGTCCTTGTCTAATATGGAGATATATGTGCTTGATAGAGTAAGGTTGTGACTTTTGGCTTTACTAGAAATTATGCTCTGGGATAAGCATATGATCACTACACTATGTGAGAGGTGGAATGTAGATATGTGTACATTATAGATATTGATAAACATCATGGAATTAAACATCATGGTAGAGTATATTATTGGGGTCAGACCATGCTAGATCATTTATATAGGTACCTATATCACTTTACTCAGGAGATGAGTGGTGGAGGTATCAATGCATCGACACTATTACATTATTGGGTATATGAGCAAATAATTATGAGTAGGCTAGTGGTACATCCATAAGATGGATGGTCACACCTATAGGTATTTGAATCTAGATAGATTAGTATAGCACATGCCTTGAGGAGTAATACCTAATTTTAGTAGTTAATAGATAATCTAAGAGCATAAGACTTTATCTAGAGACCCTACAGGGGTTATCATGGATGGCCTAAGGATATCATGCAGTTGAGGTAGATTCAACTGAGTTATTAGATACATGATAAGTGGGATAATGTATACAAGAAATTATAGATGAGAGGGTAACCTAAAAATTTAGTGTTTTACAAGATGTGCCCCTTTCATCAATAGTGTGGTTGATGAGTTTTCAATATCCTATGAGGTCAAAGACTAGGCCTAGGCCATTGATTGTTGAGCTAGATCCTATTATAGTGATATAATGAGATATATAAATTGACATACCAAATGTGGATGATTATAGAGTGATTGAGGCCTATTCAACCTGGTGGATTAAGCATAGGTTATCTCTTTTATTCTTGAGAGATGGGATGGTCATAAAAGAGGTACTAGATATAAAGCTCTTAAGGGCTATGGATGGTAAGTTAAATAGTTTATTTGTATGTTATATGTAAAAATGATCATGTGTTTTGATATAATAGGATTATTATTAATTGTATGGAAATTTTTAGGTACAAGAGAGGATGATTATTGAGAGGTCACCATCGAGTTAGTGCTTCATGATTTGACATGATATATTCTAGATGATGTAATAGATGATGGATTGATAGAGCAAGCCACTAATGTAGCTAGAGTGCATGCTTATTTGTTTTATCATGTGGTGATAGTGACTATAGCATACTAGTGAGTACTAGTAGATAGAGATGATTTATGCATAGATTTATAGAGATAGACCATGCCCTCTCTTGATGCTCTAGGTGGGGTGAGTTGTTGTATAGTATATGGCTATATATGATTTAATCAAGAGTATGTTGAGCGTAGGGTTGAGTTAGATATGTACCAAAAGAGAGAGTATGTGTATCTACACACACACACACACACACACACACACACACACACACACACACACACACACACACACACACACACACACACACACACACACACACACACACACACACACACACACACACACACACACACACACACACACACACACACACACACACACACACACACACACACACACACACACATATTATATATGTATATATATATATATAGAGAGAGAGAGAGAGATGGTTGTTATGTAATTTGGCATATGGATTTTGTTATATTGTATAATTTTTTATTTGTTTAAGTTTGGTTAATTATTTGAATTTTTTAATTTTGTTTCCATTAGAGTAATGTTAATTTATTTGGATATGTGTTATGAATGTTTTAGGCATATGTGTAGGAGATTTAAGCTTTTATATTGGTATATGGAGTTTGTTTATTAATTTTTTATATCTCATAATATGTCTACATGTATACCCTATGATGAAGAGATGTCCTTTATAAACTTAGAGGGCATGGAGAACTAACAACCATACTACTCATACTATGTTGGTGCTGACGTAGACTATGAAATTAGAGGTGCCTATGATGTATTGCTAGTGGACAACTATGTAGAATTTGATACATTAATCTTGATTGGTCTTCACTCTGAGTTATCTAATTTATTGAAAATATTTTAATTAGTGTTCAAACTAAATTTGGGTACTAATATCTATATTGATTACCATAAATATTTATCAATTTTTAAACTAAAATTGTGGCCTTGGATTGATAATTAATCCCAAATATTTTCATTGGTGTGCACACTAGAGGTACATTCTCAGCTTTGTAATTATTTCCAAATATTTTTATTTGTGTTTGTATCAAAACTATGGCTTTGGTTCTATAATTATTCCAAAATATCTTCATCAACATGCACACTGGAGGTGTGTTTTGAACTCTATGAACTAGTTACCATTGTTGTTGAGGCTATGATGTAGGAGAATGGTAATGAATAGCTATCCTAAAAGTCATAAGACTCATATGATGAGTAACTAATGGTTACTTAAAAGGAACATCT
>JARHVA010002806.1:0-7500 GCA_037957365.1 Torreya grandis | reverse complement strand
TAATTATCATGTTATAATGTATAATATTGAAAATTAATCCATTCATTATTATAATCATGAGAAAAATTCAATATTGAATCAAGTAGATGAAGGGTGCAGTTGTCATTTTAAACTTGTCAAAGGAATATAGTGTAAAGAATGAATAATAAACCACAAGAGGTATAATATAATATAACATAAGTATGTGTGCAATGTGTGAATTTATTGAATAAAGTTTTTAACAAAAAATAGGGTTTATTTTTGGAATCCTAGTTGCTAATGGCTGTGTATAGGTAACTTGTATGTGGATCTAGGGTTTGAAGTTAGGGTTGTGTTTCAAATATTTAAAATTAATTAAATAAATAAATCCTTAGGATTGAATTAATTAAATTAGTTGGGTTAATCCAAAAAATCATAAAATTATATTTTTTAAACTGTAATTTAATGTGAAAAATTTAGAAGGTAAAACCTAAGGAAAATTAGGGGTTTTTACGCAATATTTGACGTAAGACAGGTTTACTAAATGATTTAACCTTTTAAGGTTTTTACTATGCAAATACTAGCTTAGATTAAAGGGCTAGGTCTATTGTTAATTCTAGAATAAAATTGAGATTTATTGATTCTATGTAACTTTCCAAAAATAATAAATACAAGGAAAACATGGACTTATCTAGATATACATAGAGTTTATCATAGATATAAATACTAGAGATGATTGATTAGATAGACAGGAATATTTCATATGTTGACTATTTTTCAAGATCTGACTCTAGACACTAGAGCCCCCTTAGGATAATAGTGTCATGTGGCACCATTGTCCAAAACTACCACTAGTGTCCCTCATATAGTGACTATTTTCAACTTTCAGAGAAGATGTGAGAGCTTTTGAAGGTCTTATAGGTGATTTACTATTGCATGGAAGATTGCCTATGTTACTGTTATGGATGATTATTCTCCAAAACCATAATGAATACTTTCACATGTGAAATAATGCAATAATCATATACAAAAGGAAAGGAAAAACTATGTTGTGGGATGTTACAATCACACATAGTAGAATCTTTAATATCTTAACCACTACCTATATTAACCCTAATGTTAGGGGGTCTTGGATCACATGTATTTATTACCTTAGGTAATGTGCACCATAAACTTACATGCTATGTTAGGATGAATTTTTCCTAGGCCCTTATTTGATTAAGCATACAAATGTCTAAGTGTGAATGTTGACTAGTATGCAAATTATTTGAATTGTAATATTGATTGATATTATGTAATAAGTGCCAAAATAGTAAGTGCTAGATGTAAAATGCCTTTTGAGGCTATTTATATAGGTGGATGTTTGTTTGGCATATAATATCTTGTTTATTGGACAACAATTCATGAAAAGATATAAAAAAACATAAGAGAAGGATCTCGAAGGGGTCAGGACTCAAGTATGGGTGAAAGAAACCATCAGACACTGAAGGAAAAAGTGGATAGTAGATCCATGTAGTGCTATTATCTTGAAAAATTTGTGCTAATGTTTAAAGTCTCATAATAGATTAAAATAATCAAGGATGATAGATTAAGGGCCCTTGGGACTAGGAAAAGGTGACCAATGACTATTGGGGGTGTCAAAATAATGATAAAAAGGAATAAGAAAGATCAAAAGACTTAAGGTGATGATGAAAACAAGGAATATAACCATCACTAAGACCATTTGTGTGAAAGAGTAACAAAATACATAGTACTTATGGTTTTTTTTTACCAAATTAGGGTGTTTATAATGAGAGATAAAACCAAAAATATACAAGAGAGATAGAAGATTTATTTAGTTGAGTTAATGGTTGTGTAGATGCCACCATATGCCCTTTTTTATTTTATCTATGATGACTTTAGTCTAAATTATCATAACTTCTAAACAAATGTACCTATCCCTTTCTATTTTTTAATTCTAATGTTAGATAACCTTTTTAGCTAAGTGATCATTTATTCATTCATGTATGAATTCTTATTGAAAACGTTTTGGACACTTATATTATGTTGAGTGGGAGAATTTTGAATGTATCTCATTTTATTCATAGTGTCTAAATTGAAATTATCTACACCAAATAGTTCTTAATTGAACATTTTTTGGAACTAGACTTTGACTTATATAGATTTAAATGGCTCAATTTCTCTATATATTATTAATTAACATTAGATGGGATTATATATGAACATGAATATAAATTATGAGATCATCACAAATTTTAATATATTTTTGAAAATATTTTTAGACTAATTATAAAACGTTAACCTTCAAATAAAAAATCTATAACCTAAAAAATGATGGATTATATTATGCTTTTCTTAAATTTTTCTCATAAATGAAGATGTTTCCATAAGAATGAGCCATATTGTCCAAATCCATGACTACATTCTTCAAAAATCCATTCTATTTCGATATTATTTTCATTTCCTTTGTGATATTTCCTTAATATTCTCTTATAAATCTATATTCTCTTCTTACCTTATCAATGAATTTGTGTTTGTCAATAACAAGTTGTTTAATCCAATTTTTATACCTAATTTCCCATTATTTTTCTTGATTATTGTATTTAATATATTTTGAAACTAGAATCCTATAAATATATTCAAAAGGAATAGAAACAAGGATATAATCCAAATAACATTATCCTACCTCAATAATATATAATAAAATGCTTAAATTTCACACACATGATCTTCATGTTTTCTTAATTTTATTTCCCTAATTTTGTTATTTTATCTAGTTTCATTCTCTCCTTTTTGAATTGATTCTCCAATGTGTATTATGTTTAAATTATATATTTATTATGTTATATCTTATTAATAATTATCATTTATAAATTTGGAAAGTTTGATAAATTGAACACTAGAAGGTTCTAATATCAATCTTAAAGTAGTTTTAGATTTTTTGGGGTGGTGTGTTTTGAATAATATTATCCATAACATCAAAGTCAAAATCAATAGTATTTTCTATATCATTCTTCCATTTATATATCATTTTATGTACCTAAATAAATTTTAGACTACCTAAATAAACAATTTGTGTGTTTTTTAACATTTGGTGAGCGAGAGAGAGAGAGAGAGAGAGAGAGATGAGAGGAGAGAGAGAGAGAGAGAGAGAGAGAGGAGAGAGAGAGAGAGAGAGAGAGAGAGAGAGAGAGAGAGATGAGAGAGAGAGAGAGAGAGAGAGAAGAGAGAGTGAGAGAGAGAGAGGGAGAGAGAGAGAGAGCGAGGAGAGAGAGAGAGAGATGGAGGAGATGAGAGGAGAGAGAGAGAGAGTAGACTACCTAAATAAACAATTTGTGTGTTTTTTAACATTTGGTGAGCTAGAGAGAGAGAGAGAGAGAGAGAGAGAGGATGAGAAGAGGTGAGAGAGAGAGAGAGGAGAGAGATGAGATGAAGAGAGAGAGAGAGGACACTTATTCAGTCTTGTAAAACAATAAATTTTATTCATTATTGGTGAAGGAGGAGTGGGTGGAGGGGCTTGAGATGGAATGGAGACATAAAAGAATGGAGGAGGTTGTAGTGGGTGAAACAATGATATAATATGTATTTTTATTAGTGAAATATAAGACACTAGAGGGTGATTATGATAAACCAAAGGTTTGAATAAATAAAGTGTTTTTTTCATGGTGTCAATTAACAAAGAATAATATCACTCTTTCAAATAAGAGGCTTCACCTAAAGAAATAGAAGAAGGAATTGAAAGTTTCTTTATGACTAACTATGGAGGCCAATTCATAGGTTCATCTACACAAGTTTTATATTCTAATTTATTATTTATTAAGAATCTTATACATCATTTGGAACACGTTAACATTTTCTAAATTTAGTAAAAATTACATATACCTTAGTGTTGGATGTTTGAGTAACATGTAATTTTTTTCTTGATTATATTTGGAAGATTCAAAATATTTTGAGCTTCCAAATACTATATATTCAATAAATTTATTTTTGAACCAATATTTTCAACATTTCAAAAAAAAATTATGTTATTTAAAATTTGAAGATTATTTAATTGATCAGTAAAATATTTGAAAGGGTAAAACATGTAATTTTTAAAATGAGGATTAATCAGATATACATAATAAACTATTCTATGAGTGACCCATTAAATTTTGAATGCCTTAAATCTATCTAGGGTATTTATTTAATAATATATTTTCCTAACTTCAAATGCATATGATCAATATTACCAACAATCCTCAAGTTTTGATGTATGCAAATAACTAGGACTAATCTTGAGATTATTCTTAATAATAAAAACTATATCAAAAGTGACTCTTTTAGTATGAAATTACATGTGTAATTCAACCATGTATTTTCAATGTTGGATTCATCTTGCGCTATCTCACACATGTAATTACTCCAACCAATAGGAATATCAAATTCCTTCCACATGTTGTTAATATCAATTTGTGTGAACTCTCACTTTTTTTAATGTAAATTTAAATAAGAATGATATTATCACCTAAATACCCTGGAATTTTATACATAGTACCTATGAATCCTCCAACAGTCATATATATATATATATATATATATATATATATATATATGGGAATTGTATGAACTAGGTTTCATATTTTATTGACCTGTGAAGTAACTTTATTATAAATCCATGTTTTCTATGTTTCCTTCAAGAGTCCCTACCAATAACATATAACAAACATAATTCACTCATTTAAATTTTTTCTTGCCTTATTCTAGAGTGAGTTGTGGGAAACTTATCATATATAAGTTTCTATGTAAAGTGTTTTTCTTGCACATTTAGTCATGTCCATGGTATCAAATCAATAATATAGTATACCAAATGTGAAGTCATGTATAAATATTGAATAGATTCAAGTTTTTTCCAATTGGTCATGAATATTTTAGCTGATCACCTCTCCCCTAATCAATGAATTAATTTTACCATAAAAATAATCCTTATGTAGAGGCACATACATTTAGATTAAAAAATGATATGTTAAAATTACCCTTAAATCTATTAAATAGAGTTATGATGTCACAATAATTCTTCTTTAAAATTATCCCCTTTTCAACACTTTAGTAAGTTTTGAGGGTCCTTTTATTTTATTTTTGAGTCAAACTTTGTTGAATTATGTTCAATAACTTTTCATTATTCATATTCTAATATTTTTCAATACAATATCCTTGTTTATATCTACAATGACATCATGAGTTGGAATACTAATCATTCCATTGATCAAGGACCATAAAGCTTCAACATCAATACATCATTGGTAGATTTGATATCCCTATTTTATTGGTCATATTATTTTGCACAAGCCATGACTAGTTATGCACACTAAACATATGTCGTAAAAATATAAATGCATGCAAGTCTACTATAAAAAAATGCCTTGGCTTAATACAGTTATTTTCTCATATCTCCATCCTTTCCCAAAATTCCACAATGTTTATATGACATATTTAGCTATTTATGATCTCTAAAATATTTTTTTTTCAATGGTGGAACCAAGGTTTTCAACCCATGTTATTGAATTTCATTTTTTTTAGAAGATGATATGCATTATTTAGTTTTGGCTAGTAGTCTCAAGTTTATGATGGGAAGATCAAGGAGGAAATAAAATCTTATGTGAGTGTTAGGATTGGGCTACAATGGCCATAAAAAATAATAAAAAATTATCATTGTGACTTCTTCTTGATATGCTTGAGTAAACCAACACTTCAATTACTTATGGCTCTTTAAAAATATGTAATATAATAATTCAAACACAATAAAAAGTTAGGTTTTGGGATAAAAGCTTATAGAATAATAAGAGGATGAAAATGCATATGTTGACAAGAAAGAATGGAGAAAAAAAATGGAAAATGAGGAAAACATAAGAGAAAAAAGTGAAATAATTCAAACAATAAATTATAATGAAAAATTTAAAGAAAATGCATGAAACAAAAATGGAGAACATGAAGGAAGAGTCACTAACCTCACAAAGGGTGAGATTACTAAATGCTAAACACAATTGGATAAGATGGAATTCATAGATTTCATCATGTAATAATAGTGTAAAATATTATAATTTTTATGATAAAATGGGACATTTGAAATTTATTTATTATTGACTCGAATTTTTTTTAATTTTTTTTTTTCAAAAATTCACCTCTTTTCAAACTAAGACATTGAAATATTGGATGAACTATTCAAAAAATATTTTTATTTATTTCATCACAATGTTTTTTTGAGTTATATAATCTTTAGTTAGTTCAAGGTTTTTTAGTGCCCGAAATAAACCTATGATAATTATTTTATTTTCCTGTAATGTTGAAACTACCAAAAAGCTTGTATATATTATAGGCCTCACTAGTGTTTTGAGTGTTTTGGGTATTTGGGGTATCTTCAGAACCTCATCGTACAACATGATGTTCTTCACAAGTACCAAATCTCTAAAAAAAATGATTTAAATATTTTAAAAAAATTATATTTTTGTTAGTTTTTTTTAGGAATCTCAGCGTCCTTCAAGTACTAAAATAAATTTTTTTTTCATGTTCCTCAATTTTTTAAAATTTCTTAATAGTTATAACTAAAAACAAAGACTATAGACTTATAGTTTTAGGTATTTCTTGGTTTTTTTTTGGCACTTAGAGAAACAAAAAGAAGAAGTTCCCAAAGTGCTCAAAAATTTCCAAAATTTCTTGATAATAAATAAAAACTTTAAAATTATGCTAATTGTTAATAATGAAAATTCATCATTTCAACATTATCTAACACATCAATGTAAAAAATTGGTAAGTTTTTAGGGAACTCAATTTTTGAAGACAACAACTGGATACCAAACTATGGACTCAATATGTAAGGATAATAAACAAAGAAATTTAGAATTTATTGTATAAGAGACAAGTGATTTACCAATTGGGGTTACAAATTTAAATAATTATCTCAAATTATTTTGACAAAATGATAAAATAAATATGAATGGAAACACAAGGAAAATAAGAAACATGAAAAATGAAAGGAAAAGATAGTGGGAAAGGAAACACAAACAAAAATCCTAATTAACCTTGCATACATGTAGGTGATAACCTAATTTCACTAAAAATAATATTTCAAATATTTCCCATTGTAAGAATGAAAATATGAGTACCATTTTGATAAGCCAAGTAGTATGGTGTTATCTCCACAAAAAGTGAAAAAATATTCAAAGAACCTCATACACATTTAAAGACACAAACTTGCCATGACCTCATTTAAGTCTTTTTCATTTCAATAGGCTGAACAAGTTAACAAACTAAAAATATGTCTATTTGGATTTTTTGTCAAACATATTTTTAAATTTATTTTGGTGTTTATTAAAACAATCATTGTCAACAATTCATTACTCTTTCTTATTCCAACTTATTAGAAAAACATGATTCTTTTATCAAGTGAATATATCTTTTCTTCTTTTTTTTCTTTTTTTTTAATTTTATAGATCTAAATTGTATTGAATATAAATATAAATGAAATGATATTTTCAACATCTACTACATTACAATAATTAGAAATGT